>CM076685.1:49659111-50189111 GCA_038501925.1 Xenopus petersii
AAGACAAGGAAGAGGAAGCGGAAGGAGCTCCAGCTGAAGACCCTGCAGTGGAGGAGCAAGCTCCTGCAGAGGAAGAAAAGGAAGAAGAAGCTCCTGGAGCAGCAGAAGAGGAAGCTCTTGCCTCTCAGGAGAAAGGAGAAGGAGCTGAAGATAAAGAAGAAGTGGATGGTCCAAAAAATGAAGAAACAGCTCCCACAGAAGAACAGCAAGTCCCTGAAGAGGAGGAGAAAGAAGAGGGAGCGGAAGTAGGAGGTTCTGCAGAAGAACATCAAGCTCCTGGAATGGAGGAGAAGACAGAGGAGCAATCTCCTGCAGTGGAGGAGAAAGAGGAGGGAGCTGATGGTGAAGAAGAGATCATCAAAGATCCTCTGGTGGTGGAGAGGCCGACCCTCCGAAAACAGTTCAGGAAGGCCATCATGAAGAGGCTCCAGAGAGTTTGGGTAATGTATCAATTTACTGACAATTACCCATTATCTAGAGATGCCTCATGTTGTCCAATGCAGCTCCACTTTAATTCCTGCTGTTCTGAGCATTTTCAATGCTGTCTGTTGAGGCCGCAGGCTGATTACTTTGAGGGCACCCCATAGACCAATGTTTGGCTGCCTTTAGGTTGTAAGAGGTTGCTGACAGAGATAAAAGTCTGCAGATAAAGTTTTGAATCTATAGTAGGCCAATAACAGGGGAGGTAGGTAACGCTTATAGGGCTGCTGGACATCTGGCTTAGATATCCACCTTTGGAAATGGGTTGCTACTGGGTAATGGACTGTCGCCAGGTGATCAAAGTGTATAAAAGATTAAATGGCGCAGGCTCAGACTGAGATTCATAATAGGCCAAGGCATTCCATGTGTAGAGAGACCCAAACAGTCCCCACAGGCCCAACGAATAGTGCGTTCTTAAAGCAAGACCTATAGCCTTTAATATCATAAGGAAACAACTATGTCTTTATTCTTATGTCAACACTATATCTTTTCTTTTCAGCATTCCACCCAAAGACTCGGCTGCTGCTGCTGCTGCTGCCGCCGCCGTCCCAACACCATGGCCTAAATCAAAAAAAAATCCTAAATGATCCAGGGTGTAAAACCGACTGCCGTTTCTAGGAGTCAGGAAGGAATTTTTACCTACAGTGCAGATTGGTTCCCATGGTACTCTAGGGTTTTTCGCCTTCCTCTGGATCATTGGTCGTTAGGGATGCCCAAATATAAATTAGCTGTTAATTTTAATAAATCCTGTGCTCTCCGACAGGTTTCCCCATAAAAAGTCTCTGTGTTTTTCTTTAATCCCTATGGTGAATATTGAGGGAAGGGGCTCCTGTGCCTCATTCTTCTAAAGATGACTGACCAGTTGGGTGACGGGGCAATTAATACTGCTGGGAGCTGCTCAAAATGGCAGCGTAAGGGTAAAACTGGGTTGTGGTGCTGATACAGTGGTTTATTTGGAGACGGGAATGGGTTAATATCTCTGCAGGGTTATTTGCTTAATATGTACATTGATGGGGATGAAAGACATAGGGACACATGTTGATCTCAAATGACTGAAAGGAACTACAAAATTGCTTTACTCCATAGGCCACAATATAAGCATTTCCATTCAAGTCCATTGCCCTCTTAATATTGGAATTCCATCCACTTCCCACCAGCCTATTTATACTATACCAGACATTTAGAATATGAAGGTGCTTGATATTAGGGAATGCCTGTGCTGGATTTATTTTTTGGTTACCACTCTCTCCAGGTTATGAGACATCTTTTTGGGGTGGGGGATTCCTGCTAAAGCGATGGAGGAGTATTCTATTTCTTCCTGCCCCCACAATGACACACTACATTGTTTGCTAGACGACGAGCCCTTTGAGGGGTAATAAGGAAGGTAGGGGCAAGTTGGGCCAACCCCGCCCCTGGATCCAGGCCCGGACTGACAATGTCCCTGTTCGGGCGAATGCCCGAAGGGCTGCTCCACTAACTGCTGAAATGGGCCGCTTCTGTTGTTTAATGCAACAGACTACAGCACGCACGGCAATTATTGCTAGGGATGGGCGAATAAATTCGCCATGGTTAAATTCGCGGCGAATTTCTGCGTTTCGCCGCGGGCGAATTTTTCGCGAAATTGCGGCAAAAATTCGCCTCGCGACTCGTTTCGCCGCGCGTCGACATTTTCGTCGCGCGACGAGCCGCGACGCCGCTAATGCGCGTCAAAACAAAAAGACGCGCGACAAACTAAACATCACCCACAGCAGCCAATAAAATGTGAGCCATCCCTGAGCCAACCCACTGGCTATATAAGGAGCTGCAGAGGCGGCCATTACTCGTGGCGTTTCTGGTAGAGGTAGAGAGAGCAGGATAGTGAGAGATTTGTGTGTGATTTAGCTAGTGGAGTTTGTGTAGAGAGCTTTTTTTTTTTCTGAGTCAGTGCAAGTGGAGGTTGTGGATTTCAGTTTACTGTTTTCCCTCTTCTGCTTGCCTGCTCACCACCCAATAGCCCTTTTTAGGGCTAACTGTCTTTGTCTTTGTCTGTGCTGGTGTGTGTACTCCTTGTGGGTGCACACTTCTGCTGAGGGGATTTAGTTGAGGGTTTTATTTTTTTCTCCTTTCCTTCCCCGAAATATCCAAACCCCCCCTTATATATATTTTTTTTTTTTTAAGTTTAGTTGCCCAATATGACGGGCCGTGGGAGAGGGGGGATGGGTGGTGGTGGTGGGAAGAAGGGTGGGTTAGGGATGGGTGGTGGTGGTGGTGGGAAGAAGGGTGGGATAGGGAGGGGTGGCCGAGGAAGAGGCCGTGGTGCTGGCCGTGGGCATCCAACCCCACAACAGCCATGTGCCATGCCCAGTCTGGGCACTGTAAATCAGTCGCAGCACAAGCTGCCATCAAAGCAGCTGCCATCACAGCAGCAGCTGCAACAACAACAGCAGCAGCTGCAACAACAACAGCAGCAGCTGCAACAACAACAGCAGCAGCAGCTGCAACAACAGCAGCAGCAGCCGCAACAACAGCAGCAGCAAATGCCACAGCAGCAGGTGGCTGTGGGTCGCAGCAGCGGGGCAACTGGTCCACGTAGGACTGTGCCCGATTTTTTTGCCACTGCTTCGCGACCCATACGGTCGCAGCAGGCAGAGGCAGTGGTAGACTGGCTGACCCAGGCTACCTCATCTGCAGCAGGCACCAGTGAGCGGCAGGAGGTGGCATCACCTGCTAGCTCAGTGTGGGATGACACCCCATCCCTCTTATTTGATCCTGAGGTGGACTTGGGCCCAGACACCCAGGATCTTTTTGATGATCAGGCAGGAATGGGGGGGGCATTCATGTCTGATGAAGAGGAGGAGGTGGTCATATCACAGCCCACATCAATAGGGGATATTGGGCAGGGTCCCCTTATGGCAGGGCAGCAAGTTGCTGGTGTGGGGTCAGACACCAGCATGCTGGATGTGGGTATTGATGCCATGTATGAGGCAGGGTCTGGTCTGGGGGAGGACGATGACAGGGACAGACCCTGGGAGCCGGCTCCAGAGGATAACAGCAGCAGTTCAGGGGGGGAACTGTTTGTTGTTGATGAGGATGAAGAGCCGGCTCCACCGACCACTGCTAGGGGGGGCAGGCAACAGGGCAGCACTGCGCCTAGGTCCAAAGCCTATGTGCGTACGGGTGGGGACCATCCTCAACCCTCCACAGCAGGCAAGGCAGTGGCCCGCACTTCAGCAGTGTGGGCTTTTTTCACGTGCCAGGCAGAGGACCAGGCAATAGCAGTGTGCCAGCTCTGCCGGCAGAAGGTTCGAAGGGGGCAGGCAGGGTCACATATGGGAACATCAGCTTTAAGTTCCCATATGAAACGTCATCACAGGATGACGTGGGAGCAGCACCAAAGTGGCAGGGCACCGGGTGGCAGTGGTGCTTCCTGTCCACCTCCTCCCATTCCTCAGGGAAGAGGTGCTAGCTCCCCAGACCCTGCAGCAGGTGAAGAGGATTCTGGGGCTCACAGTCGGAGGCAGCCACTGTGTAGCTCAGCCTCTTCTGCAGCCTCCTCCTCCTCAATGCGGCCCCTGTCCCGCCAGGTTTCCCTCCCCCAGTTCCTCAGCCGCAAGACGCCTCTCTCCCCCAGCCACCCCCAAGTGCAGAGGCTTAATGGCTGCCTGGCAAAGCTTCTGGCAGTGCAGCTGCTGCCCTATCAGCTAGTCGAAGCAGCCCCCTTCCGACAGCTGATGGCTTGCGCTGCCCCTAACTGGCGGATCCCCAGCCGCCATTATTTTGCCAGGAAGGCTGTCCCTGCCATCCACCAGCATGTGGTTGAGAATGTGTCCCTGTCGCTGGATCATGCTGTTGGCGGCAGGGTGCACTGCACCACTGACACGTGGACCAGCAGGCATGGGCAGGGGAGGTACATAACCTACACTGCGCACTGGGTCACCCTCATGAGTGCTGGGGAGGGTGCAAGCCGGGGCGCTCCCCTCAGGCTACAGGTGCCTCCCCGTGGGGTACAGGGCAAACCCCACATGTCCACTTCCTCCTCCTCCTCCACTATGGATGAGCCACCCCTGAAGCGTCCCCGCAGCTACGCTTCAGTGCAGCACAGGCGATGTCAGGCTGTGCTGCAACTCCTCTCCCTGGGCGAGAGGAGTCATACTGCACCTGAGCTCATGGCTGCCTTCCAGACTCAGGTGCAGCGGTGGTTCACTCCCCGCCAGCTCCAAGCAGGTAATATTGTTTGCGACAACGGTCGCAACCTGCTGGCCGCCATCCGCCTAGGGCACCTGACCCACATGCCTTGCTTTGCACATGTCCTCAACCTTGTGGTGCAGCGCTTCCTCAAGAGCTACCAAGGGTTGGGTGACATGCTGGAGAAGGTACGTAGGGTATGTGCCCATTTTCGCAGGTCCCCCACCGCCAGCGCGTCTTTGGCACGGATGCAGCGGCAGCATAGTCTGCCACCCCACCGGCTCATCTGTGACCTGCCGACGCGCTGGAATTCCACCCTGCACATGGTGGAGCGCCTCGTAGAGCAGCGCTGGGCGGTCAGCAATTACCTGCTGGAGCACAGTGCCAGGGGTACTCAGGGGGCGGATTTGGGGTACTTTAGTGCAGAGCAGTGGCAGCAAATGAGGCAGCTCTGCCAAGTACTTGCCCCCTTTGAGCAGGCGACACGCTTTGTTAGCAGGGACAATGCGTGTCTTAGCGATGTCATACCCCTGGTGTTCCTCCTCAAGCGCACGTTGGATGGGCTGCTAGAGGAGGGTGACGTGCCTGAGGAGGAGGAGGAGGAGAGTAGGCCCCGTAGGCAGGCAGAGGGGGCTGAGGAGGAGATGGTGCCTGATGAGGAGGATGAGGGAGAGGAGGACTGGGTGCCTGTGCAGCATGGGGAGCAGGGCACATGCCACCCAACCACCCCAGCTATTGTCCGCGGCTGGGAGGGTACAGAGCAGGGGCAGGTCGAGCCAGATGACCTGCTGCATCTGGAGGGCAGTCAAGAAGAGGTTGGTCGGGGGCACCTCTTTTACATGGCTGCCCATATGCAGACTTGCCTCCGAAGCGATCCCCGGGTCTGTTCTATCAAAGACCGGGAGGATTATTGGGTGGCTACTTTGCTTGACCCACGGTACAAGGGAAAGGTGGGGGAGTTCCTTGTACCCAGCCAGAGAGAGAGGAGGATGGGTCAATTGAGGAAGGCTCTGTGCTCAAAATTAGTGGAGGCCTTCCCCCAGTCTGACACTTCTCAGGCCTCCACTACTCCACACACCCAGCAGAGACAGGGGCCTAGCAGCAGCAGCAGCAGCAGCAAGGGCGGAGATCTCATGGGTGTGTGGAAGAGCTTTTTCGAGCCTCAACGGCCAGCAGCAGGCCCAGTCAGCACCCAAAGCCACCACCAGCAGCGGGTGGAGCATATGGTGGCTGACTACATGGGGTCAGTCAGCGTGCAGGATGCCATTCGCCCTGACGATGACCCCATGCATTATTGGGTCTCGAGGCTCGACCAGTGGCCAGAACTGGCACAGTACGCTCTGGAGGTGCTGGCTTGCCCCCCTGCCAGTGTCCTGTCAGAGCGTGTCTTCAGTGCCGCAGGTGGGGTGGTCACTGAGAAGCGGACACGGCTATCCACTGGCAGCGTGGATAAGCTGACATTCATTAAAATGAATGAGGCATGGATAAGCGGGGATATCCAAGTGCCCATTGCAGACAGCAGAGACTAGCCTCCTCTCCTCCTTCTCCTCCACAGATTTATCCTCCTCTCTCCATTGCTGCCCATACTCTCCTCCTCAGTAGTATTGCCCATTCCCCATCTGTCTGCACCTGCTGCCCTTGCTGCTGCTGCTGCTGCTGCTGTTGTAGCCTGCTACTAGCCCTAGTAGTACTGCTGCTGTGCTGCATTGTCGGCAATTTTTTTATGGTGGGGGCCTATCAAAGCTCCTACTGCTATCGTAGATACTACTGCTGCATTGTCGGCAAATTTTTTTAGTAGTTGAGGCCTAACATGGCCTCTAAATATGTTTCTTCGAATACTGCCACATTGTTGGCTAATTTCTTCTGGTTGAGGCCTAACATGGCTTCTAAATATGTTGCTTATAATTTTGCCGCTAAGTTGGCTAATTTCTTCTGGTTGAGGCCTAACATGGCTTCTAAAAATGTTTTCTCAAATACTGCCACAATGTTGGCTAATTTCTTCTGGTTGAGGCCTAACATGGCTTCTAAATATGTTGCTTATAATTTTGCCGCTAAGTTGGCTAATTTCTTCTGGTTGAGGCCTAACATGGCTTCTAAAAATGTTTCTTCGAATACTGCCACATTGTTGGCTAATTTCTTCTGGTTGAGGCCTAACATGGCTTCTAAAAATGTTTTCTCAAATACTGCCACAATGTTGGCTAATTTCTTCTGGTTGAGGCCTAACATGGCTTCTAAATATGTTGCTTATAATTTTGCCGCTAAGTTGGCTAATTTCTTCTGGTTGAGGCCTAACATGGCTTCTAAAAATGTTTCTTCGAATACTGCCACATTGTTGGCTAATTTCTTCTGGTTGAGGCCTAACATGGCTTCTAAATATGTTGCTTATAATTTTGCAGCTAAGTTGGCTAATTTCTTCTGGGGGTTGAGGCCTAACATGGCTTCTAAATATTTTTCTTACAATTTTGCGGCTAATGTCTTCTGTTTGGGGCCTGCCTCATTTAATTCTTCTGGCTCTAATATTGAGTTGATTAAAAGTTACAAGTTACAAAATGACTGTTGCTGCCACTGCTGTTGCTATTAATGCCTCGTTATTTGGCAAAAGTCTTCTCTGTTTGGGGCCTGCCTCATTTAATTCTTCTGGCTCTAATATAGAGTTGATTAAAAGTCGCAACATGACTGTTGCTGACTCTGCTGTTGCTGCTAATGCCTCGTTATTTGGCAAAAGTCTTCTCTGTTTGAGGCCTGCCTCATTTAATTCTTCTGGCTCTAATATAGAGTTGATTAAAAGTTACAACATGACTGTTGTTGCCGCTGCTGTTGCTACTACTGCCTCATTATTTGGCAAACGTCTTCTGTTTGGGGCCTGCCTCATTTAATTCTTCTGGCTCTAATATAGAGTTTATTAAAAGTTACAGCATGACTGTTGTTGCTGCTGCTGTTGCTACTAATGCCTCATTATTTGGCAAACGTCTTCTGTTTGGGGCCTGCCTCATTTAATTCTTCTGGCTCTAATATAGCGTTGATTGAAAGTTACAAGTTACAAAATGACTGTTGCTGCCACTGCTGTTGCTATTAATGCCTCGTTATTTGGCAAAAGTCTTCTCTGTTTGGGGCCTGCCTCATTTAATTCTTTTGGCTCTAATATAGAGTTGATTAAAAGTCGCAACATGACTGTTGCTGACTCTGCTGTTGCTGCTAATGCCTCGTTATTTGGCAAAAGTCTTCTCTGTTTGAGGCCTGCCTCATTTAATTCTTCTGGCTCTAATATAGAGTTGATTAAAAGTTACAACATGACTGTTGTTGCCGCTGCTGTTGCTACTACTGCCTCATTATTTGGCAAACGTCTTCTGTTTGGGGCCTGCCTCATTTAATTCTTCTGGCTCTAATATAGAGTTTATTAAAAGTTACAGCATGACTGTTGTTGCCGCTGCTGTTGCTACTAATGCCTCATTATTTGGCAAACGTCTTCTGTTTGGGGCCTGCCTCATTTAATTCTTCTGGCTCTAATATAGCGTTGATTGAAAGTTACAACATGACTGCTGTTGCCGCTGCTGTTGCTACTACTGCCTCATTATTTGGCAAACGTCTTCTGTTTGGGGCCTGCCTCATTTAATTCTTCTGGCTCTAATATAGAGTTGATTGAAAGTTACAACATGACTGTTGTTGCTGCTGCTGTTGCTACTAATGCCTCATTATTTGGCAAACGTCTTCTGTTTGGGGCCTGCATCATTTAATTCTTCTGGCTCTAATATAGAGTTGATTAAAAGTTACAACATGACTGCCGCTGCTGTTGCTACTAATGCCTCATTATTTGGCAAACGTCTTCTGTTTGGGGCCTGCCTCATTTAATTCTTCTGGCTCTAATATAGAGTTTATTAAAAGTTACAGCATGACTGTTGTTGCTGCTGCTGTTGCTACTAATGCCTCATTATTTGGCAAACGTCTTCTGTTTGGGGCCTGCCTCATTTAATTCTTCTGGCTCTAATATAGCGTTGATTGAAAGTTACAACATGACTGCTGTTGCCGCTGCTGTTGCTACTACTGCCTCATTATTTGGCAAACGTCTTCTGTTTGGGGCCTGCCTCATTTAATTCTTCTGGCTCTAATATAGAGTTGATTGAAAGTTACAACATGACTGTTGTTGCTGCTGCTGTTGCTACTAATGCCTCATTATTTGGCAAACGTCTTCTGTTTGGGGCCTGCATCATTTAATTCTTCTGGCTCTAATATAGAGTTGATTAAAAGTTACAACATGACTGCCGCTGCTGTTGCTACTAATGCCTCATTATTTGGCAAACGTCTTCTGTTTGGGGCCTGCCTCATTTAATTCTTCTGGCTCTAATATAGAGTTGATTGAAAGTTACAACATGACTGCCGCTGCTGATGCTACTAATGCCTCATTATTTGGCAAAACTCTGGTGGGTGTCTATCAAGGCTCCTACTGCTGTGGCTGACACTACTGCTGCATTGTCGGCAATTTTTTTTGTAGTTGAGGCCTATCATGGCCTCTAAAAATGTTTCTTCGAATACTGCCACATTGTTGGCTAATTTTTTCTGGGGGTTGAGGCCTATCATGGCTTCTAAAAATGTTTCTTCGAATGCTGCCACATTGTTTGGCTAATTTCTTCTGGGGGTTGAGGCCTATCATGGCTTCTAAAAATGTTTCTTCGAATACTGCCATATTGTTGGCTAAATTTTTTCTGGGGGTTGAGGCCTATCATGGCTTCTAAAAATGTTTCTTCGAATACTGCCACATTGTTTGGCTAATTTCTTCTGGGGGTTGAGGCCTAACATGGTTTCTAAATAGGTTGCTTGTAATTTTGCCGCTAAGTTGGCTAATGTCTTCTGGTGGTTGAGGCCTATCATGGCTTCTAAAAATGTTTCTTCGAATACTGCCATATTGTTGGCTAATTTTTTCTGGGGGTTGAGGCCTATCATGGCTTCTAAAAATGTTTCTTCGAATACTGCCACATTGTTTGGCTAATTTCTTCTGGGGGTTGAGGCCTATCATGGCTTCTAAAAATGTTTCTTCGAATACTGCCACATTGTTTGGCTAATTTCTTCTGGGGGTTGAGGCCTATCATGGCTTCTAAAAATGTTTCTTCGAATACTGCCACATTGTTTGGCTAATTTCTTCTGGGGGTTGAGGCCTAACATGGTTTCTAAATAGGTTGCTTGTAATTTTGCCGCTAAGTTGGCTAATTTCTTCTGGGGGTTGAGGCCTATCATGGCTTCTAAAAATGTTTCTTCGAATACTGCCATATTGTTGGCTAAATTTTTTCTGGTGGTTGAGGCCTATCATGGCTTCTAAAAATGTTTCTTCGAATACTGCCACATTGTTTGGCTAATTTCTTCTGGGGGTTGAGGCCTAACATGGTTTCTAAATAGGTTGCTTGTAATTTTGCCGCTAAGTTGGCTAATGTCTTCTGGTGGTTGAGGCCTATCATGGCTTCTAAAAATGTTTCTTCGAATGCTGCCACATTGTTTGGCTAATTTCTTCTGGGGGTTGAGGCCTATCATGACTTCTAAAAATGTTTCTTCGAATACTGCCATATTGTTGGCTAAATTTTTTCTGGGGGTTGAGGCCTATCATGGCTTCTAAAAATGTTTCTTCGAATACTGCCACATTGTTTGGCTAATTTCTTCTGGGGGTTGAGGCCTAACATGGTTTCTAAATAGGTTGCTTGTAATTTTGCCGCTAAGTTGGCTAATGTCTTCTGGTGGTTGAGGCCTATCATGGCTTCTAAAAATGTTTCTTCGAATACTGCCATATTGTTGGCTAATTTCTTCTGGGGGTTGAGGCCTATCATGGCTTCTAAAAATGTTTCTTCGAATACTGCCACATTGTTTGGCTAATTTCTTCTGGGGGTTGAGGCCTAAAATGGTTTCTAAATAGGTTGCTTGTAATTTTGCCGCTAAGTTGGCTACTGTCTTCTGGGGGTTGAGGCCTATCATGGCTTCTAAAAATGTTTCTTCGAATACTGCCATATTGTTGGCTAATTTCTTCTGGGGGTTGAGGCCTATCATGGCTTCTAAAAATGTTTCTTCGAATACTGCCACATTGTTGGCTAATTTCTTCTGGTGGTTGAGGCCTAACATGGCTTCTAAAAATGTTTTTTCGAATACTGCCATATTGTTGGCTAATTTTTTCTGGGGGTTGAGGCCTATCATGGCTTCTAAATAGGTTGCTTGTAATTTTGCCGCTAAGTTGGCTACTTTCTTCTGGTGGTTGAGGCCTATCATGGCTTATAAAAATGTTTCTTCGAATACAGCCCCATTGTTTGGCTAATTTCTTCTGGGGGTTGAGGCCTGCCTCATTTAATTCTTCTGGCTCTAATACAATTGATTACAACAATGCTTGCTGCTTGGTTGTCAAATGTATTCACACTATTATTACCCCTGAAACGACTGCGGCCAAAAGTCCTTTGCCTCAGTCATTATTCTTTCTTTTGAAATGATAGTGCTCTAAAAAATGTATACAGGGAGGGCATGTGTGTGTAGCAGTAACTGAGTGGAACATAGGTGTGAATTGCTCTTCCCATTGATTCCAAAGCAAAACATGACATATATACATTCATCACTGTGTACAAAAGTAAGGGAAATGTTTTAATGGTAGTCCCAAAGCCATGTCTGGTCTGGGAGTCAAAATAGGCCCTTGCATTCAAATTACACAGAGGCCCAAACAGGCCCCAAACATCAGCCCAGTAAATTTGACTGGAAACCAACCAACCTGGCAACCCTGGGTGACACAAACATAGCCATAAACTCTACTTAAATTCATGCTGTAAGTAATAATTTAGATTGAATTTGTCCTCTATGAATGCTTTTGTCCTTGAGTTAAATAAACGAGACAACACAGTTTGCTTAATGGAAAAAGGAATTTCATTCCTAGATGATGTCCATCTTACATCCCACTTTCAGCTGCATCTGCTATTTTGCAACTTTCAACTTCACAAGCAGTCTTGTCCCAGTTTGCTGTCCATAACCTTCAAAGAGAACACACGCCATCCTTTGTTTCCAAACACTTTACACAACGTATTCATAGATCCAGTGCAAAGCCCTTAAAGGGGTGGTTCACCTTTAAGGTAACTTTTAGTATGCAATAGTATGGCAAATTCTAAGCAACTTTTAATTTGGTTTTACTTATTTGCCTTTTTCTTCTAAGTTCAGACTCTTTGCAGCTTTTAAATGTGGGTCAATGAGTTTACCCCAACTAAAAAGCAAATACTATGTCAGGCTACAAATGTATTGTTAGTCATTGCTACTTTTTTACATTTAGGCCTCTCCTATTCATATTCCAGTCTCTTATTTAAATCAATGTATGATTGCTAGGGGAATAATGTTACTTCTAATAGTGCCTAATTGCAAAATATAGTGTGACTTAATATCATAATTTATTTTAAAAAATCAATGTATTTGAGTGTTATAGTAGTCAATTTATCAATTTCGTCGCCGTCGCGACGAGGTTCGTCGCCGGGCGACGAGGTTCGTCGCGCGCCATATCAAAACTGTGTTTGCGCATGCGCGCGCGTACGTCATGTGACGCGCGTCGTGTGCGCGCACGCGTCATGTGACGCGCGTCATGCGCGCGTCAAAAATGGGCGTCGCCACTATAAATAGCCCCGCCCGTGCTTACATTTTTAGGAGTGCAGTTTGAAAATGGCAGGACCTGGCATGATGAACCGAGACCAGCTGCGGTACTTCGTCAGGTACCTGCACCAGGAGGGATACGACAATATCCCTCCTGGAGTGAGAGGAATCCAGGCGCTCCGGAGGAGCATAATGGAACGGCTGAGGCGCAGGCTGCGGAGGGAGTACCGCCT
The DNA here is from genome assembly GCA_038501925.1 of Xenopus petersii. Taxonomy (NCBI): domain Eukaryota; kingdom Metazoa; phylum Chordata; class Amphibia; order Anura; family Pipidae; genus Xenopus; species Xenopus petersii. The sequence goes on from CM076685.1 coordinate 49,671,579, forward strand.
GCGCTTAAGTCTGAGGGAGCTCCAGAGGATCTGGAGCGATCTCAAAAGACGCCACAGCGCATTTGTTGATGAGCTGCGCGTGGAAGTGGAAGGTAGAGTTATTTAAAAAGAAAACATCTTAAAATGATTTGCTATTTTACAGCAAAAATGTATTTAAGTGAATACTGTAATTAGGATTGGAACAGTTGACTTTGACTGACTGACATAATTGCAGACAAGTTAAATAACAAGTAAATGAGCTGTCAAATGGAGATTATTTAAACAGATTATAATAGATTTATTTAAATGCAATACATGAGTTTCCCTTCTTAACTACAATAAAGCCACTTGATTCCCATTTATTTTGGTATTTTGGAGCAAATGTGTAATTGTTTAGGCCTGTGACAAGGCTAATAAGAATTTTACTTCACTTAAAGGTAGATTTATTTAAACGTAATAAATAGGTTTCCCTTCTTAACTACAATAAAGCCACTTGATCAGGCTCGGATCTGTGAAAAAGGCCACCAAGGCCCGGGCCTAGGGCTGGAAGATTTTAGGGTGGCGGCATGCTGTCCAACCACACCCATATTGGTTCAGAAACACTGGGGATGCACAGGAGATACAATAGTTTCCCACGCAGCAATCCCCATTGCTCCTGTCCAGATGATAAAAATTTTCCCGAATAAAGGGGAGGGGACAGGGGCGACGAATGGCAGTGGGCCTAGGGATGCCTACTATGTAAATCTTGCCCTGCACTTGATTCCTATTTATTTTGGTATTTTGGAGCAAATGTGTATTTGTTTAGGCCTGTGACAAGGCTAATAAGAATTTTACTTCACATAAAGGTAGATTTATTTAAACGTAATAAATAGGTTTCCCTTCTTAACTACAATAAAGTTAATTTTCCTGTAGTTACAACATGACACCTTATCCTGTATAATGTATACTGTACAAATGCAATTGGTGTGTTACTCAAACTGAAATTTATTCATTGCCAGCTGAGTGGATCCAAGATGATCCTGATGATGATGATGATGGGGAAGTACCAGCACCACCACCACCTGACCAGGCAGCACCGCCTGTACCTGATGAGGCAGCACCGCCTCCACCACCTCAGCAGGCGGCACCACCACCTCACCAGGTGGCACCACCTCACCAGGCGGCACCACCACCTCACCAGGCGGCACCACCACCTCACCAGGCGGCACCACCACCTCACCAGGCGGCACCACCAGTGGACGACCAGGGGCTCAGTGTAGGCACTCAGACAGAGCATGCCTACTACGACCAGACTGAGCTCCTGGTCACCCTAGTTCATCAAGTAAATGCCATGCGGCAGGAGCTGGGTGAGGTTAGGGACATTGTTGACAACCTCCAGAGGGTTGTTGCTCCTCCTCCTCCTCCTCCACTTTAATTTATTTATTATTTGTTACAGCACCAGTTGTGCTATATGTTGTGAATTAAAAAAAATTTTTATATCTCTATATTTTGAGTTCATTTTTCATTTGACTAAACTAATACTCACATGGTACTTGGAATTGTTTGGATTCTAATAACACAACGATGACTATTCTTAATCGGAGTCATTAAAATTACATTACATAGTATTTCAGAATCATTACAATTACATGATGTAAATATAAGGTTCATTCACATAAACATATGGTTTATTCATTTTTATCTGAGATACAAAGCATCCAGATACTATCTGTTCAGATTTATTAGTTGTACTTGTGTTAGTAATCTACTATTAGATATTTGAAGTACAGATGATACTTTTTGGTTAAACAGAGATATAGAGTAGTAGTAGATACCATTACCAGTTGACCAGAGGTAATGTGAAAAAATCCACAAACGTTAAAAGTTTAAGAAACTTGCAAAATGGGAGCCATTTTTTCAAGATAGGAGTCCTCTAACAATGCAGGGCATGTGTGTAGCAGTATACTAAGTGAAACACGCATGTGTATTGGTCTTCCCATGGAGTCCAATCCAATTCAGCACATTCAGACACAAAGCAAAAGATACCATGTTCATTTATCATCACAGACTACAAAGCTTGAAACTAAGGGGAAAATTTTTATTTGTAGGCCCAAAGATGAAAAAAGGTTATACAAACAAAACACCCATAGAAGATGGGCTTCATCAAATTGCACTGCGCGTCAAAAATAACGTCGCGCGTTAAAACACATACTCGCGTCCGCGACAAAATATTTTGACGCGCGACAAAATCGGGCCGCGCGACTCGTTTCGCGAATTTTTCGCCGTTTCGCGAATTTCGCTGGAAATTCGCGAATTATTCGGCGAAGCGAAACGCGACAGATTCGCCCATCACTAATTATTGCCTCTCCTTTGCTTCTCCCTTCACACGCAGTCACGCACTCAAACACATATAGAGAGCAGCCTTGTGTTCCTCCCACCTCCTTTGATTGGCCATCAGTCAGGGAAAGGGGAAGATCACGCCCCTCTCATTGGCCAGCTGACTGGTGGGGAGTTTCCGCCCTGTTTCTGTGAAACGAGAAGCTGGGGGAGGAGGTGGAGAGATAGAGAGTAATGAATGGCACGGCAGGCTCCTTCCTGGGCAGTATGAAGCAGCTGGGAAGGTAGGCAGATGATATCCAATTAGTTGCTGAAAGTATCAGCAGAAATCTTCACTGCTGTTTGCTGCTTATTTTGAACTTTTTCAATTGATTGATTTGTCTATGAATAAATCCTTTGATAATGTAAAAAAATCCATTTTACATTGTTTTTTCTTTCTTTACATATTGCCTAATGTGTGTGTGTGTGTGTGTGTATATATATATATATATACTGTATATATATCTATATATATATAAACGTGTAACCTGCTCTTGCTGTTGTGGGGTTGTGCAAAGGCAGCAGTACAAAGGGCAGCACCAATCCTTTCCACATGCTTCACAGGGGTTTCATTTTATGACAGAATCTAGAAAAAAGAACCTCTGAAACATATTTTTAATGTAGTTGCTACCAAACAGCAGGATTAGTTTAGTAACCCTTTACCTCATCAAGAAGGTTGATTGTGCAGGATAAAGACCATGAGAAAAAGTATCTCTGAGTTGGTCCCCCCTCACTCTAAACCTTGCCTTCTGGTTGGTGCCTGCAGGTACTGCATATGACCAGCATACTCTAGCTTTCACTATGTTAATTAAAATGTTATATTACATTTGTTCCATAAATCTAATTTTCAGCACAAATATGTGCATCATCTGTTATTCTGCATTGCTGTACAATACTGCGTATGTAAGTAGTGCCTGCATATTAGTGATTGTCTCCTAATTTAAGTGAATCCATAAAACCTCACACTCACGGCCAGACTGGCAATCTGTCTAAACGGGGCAAATGCCCAAAGGGCCACTCCATTTACTACTGAAATGGGCTGCTTCTGTTTTGTGTAGTTAAACTGTAGTCAATCTCACCAGGGCCCACCAAAGCTACGACAGACTACAGCACACAGCTTCCAGTACAGGTATGGGACCTGTTATCCAGAATGCTCGGAACCTGGGGTTTTCTGGATAACCCATCTTTCTATAATTTGGATTTTCATACCTTAAGTCTACTAAAAATCATATGCGCTCTGTGTGTATAGCTTTTGGGCCTGTGGGATAGTGTATAGATGCTTTTTGAGATAACTTTTACTTTGATGTAGAGAGTGATATTCTGATACAATTTGCAATTGGTTTTTATTTTTTTGTTACTTGTAGTTTTTGAGTTATTTAGCTTTTTATTCAGCAACTCTCCAGTTTGCAATTTCAGTTCTGCCTATCCCCTGTCAGTGGTGTAATTATAAGGGGTGCGGGGGGGGGGGTACCTAGGACCCACAATCGGATCAACCCAAAATCGCTCACCTCAAGCCATTGATTTATTTATATAGGCAACTGCGCTGATGAATTATAGCATCTATAGCAGTATATCACAGTTATTTTGAGGATCATTTTTATCTGCATACACAAGAGGGTGAATAGACCTACGAGGTGCACACCAATATGCAAGTTTTAACCCAATATATAAGTGTGGCTGAGTACAAGAGCATTGTGTGTTTACATATGGGCTGCTTTGATTTTTTTTTGCCCGGGCTGCTTTTTACTCCCAGTCCGGCCCTGCCTGGATCCACGAACCCCCCCCATATTGGTGACCTGGAGTCATAAGAGTTAAAACATTGGTGGCCTGGGGCCCTAAGAGTTAAAAAAATTGGTTGCAAGGGGCCCTAAGAGTTAAAAACTTTGGTGACCTGGGGCACAAAGAGCTAAAAACAATTGTGGCCCTACTAGAAATATCCTTATAATCTACAGTGGGGGTACAATATCCCTTATAATACACAATACTCAGAGTTCCCTGTATAACTCAGCCTGTAGCCTTGTGCATTTATATGTGATGTCTATAGCCTTATAATTTACAATGGGGGTTGATTATCCCCTATAATACATTTGTAACAGTCCCCAGTGTAACTCAACCTGCAGTCTTGTGCATTTATATTGAACCCCTCAGTGACTTCTAATGTCCATATCATTTACAGTATAGGGCACAGAATCTGTTACAATACATAAGGGGTAGTTCCCTGTATAACTCAGCCTGCAGCCTTGTGCCTTTAAATTGTCAAATAACCCCTAAGTGACTTCTAATATCATTATGAATGACAGTATAGGGTGCACAGTCTCTGTTATAATACATAATACATGAGTTATACAGTGATAGTTCCCTGTATAACTCACCCGCAGCCGTGTGCCTTTATATGGATTCTAAAATCCTTATAATTTACAGTAGGGGTACATTATGCATTATAATACACAAAATATACTCATTGTTCCCTGTATAACTCAGCCTGTATCCTTGTTCCTTTATATGGTCCCAGAAATGTTTCACCGTCCCTCTCTACTATAGCACCTCATCTATTCAATGTGGCAAAACTGCTGATCCCCACATGATAGAAATCGCTGCAGCCCCCAAAAATCCAGGACTGGATAAACAAAATGAGTAAATTATACCATTCTGAGGAAATCTCAGCTACAGCCCCTGAATATGTCCTAAATTTACAGCTAAATGGATATACTGGACCCTCTGTAAAGGAGTTGTTCACCTTCCAAACACTTTTTTTCAATTCAGTTTTTTCCCCGGAAATGAAAACTTTTTTCAATTTCTTTCCATTATTTATTTTTTACTGTTGAATGTTCCTGACTCTGGTGTTTGATTCTAGCAGCTCAGTAAATCAGGTGCAGACTCTGAACTGTTACAATTTTGCAACATTAAGTTGATACATTTCTCAGCAGCATCTCTAGAGTATTAGCAACTATTGTATCAATTCTAACAGCTGCCTGTAATGAAACCCAGAGAGTCTGCTCAGCAGGGACAAAGATAAGAAATGTATCAACTAAATGTATCCATTTAGAACAGTTTACAGGGTCGGCGACCCCCAGGGCTGCTTCAGAAGGTGAAAAATGACACTTTATACTTCAATATTAGAAAAACTGTGACACATAGAAAATAGAAAGTCATTGGAAAATGTCATTATTTCTGGTGATCTATCAGAAAACAACTAGTTGTTTGAAGGTGAACCACCTCTTTAAAGAGAGGCTGGGTTGTGCGCTGGGCCCCTCGGAAGTGCCAATTTAAAAAAAAAAGCACCAAAATTCCCTACCTCTACAGCCACTCTGAAGATAATACTCCCAGTCGCTCCTAAATGAATCGATCTAGACACTTTGCAGATAATCCTCCCAGCCGCTATAAAGATAATCCGCACAACCGCTCTGGAAATAATCCTCCCATCTGCACTGTGGATAATTCACTCAATCCATATGAAGATCATCCGCTCAATCACAACAAAGAAAATCCTCCCATCTAACCTGAAGATAATCCTCACAGAAGCTTTGAAGTTAATCCTCTCAGTTTCTCTTAAAAAGAATCCTCTCTATTGCTCTGAAGATGATCCTCCCAGCTGCTCTGAAGATAATCCTCCCATCTGCACTGCGGATAATTCACTCAGTCCATATGAAGATAATCCTCTCAGTCGCAATGAAGAAAATCCTCCCATCCAATCTGAATATAATCCTCCCAGCCGCTCTGAAGATAATCCTCAAAACTGCTCTGAAGATAATCCTCCCATCCAATCTGAAAATAATCCTCACAGCAGCTCTGAGGCTATGGATACACATGCGGATGTTCGGCTCAGTTTCAGTGCAGTTTTTAAAAAAGCCGACCGCTGCATAAATACGCTAGCAGTTTAAATTTTAGGCATTTAAAAAAAAAAAAAAAAAAACGCGACGCGAACCTCTGTGAAAATCCACACGTGTCAATAGCCTGAAGATACACCTCCCAGACGTTCTGAAGGTAATCCTCCCATCCGACCTGAAAATAATCCAACCTCTCGGAAGATAATCCTCCCAGCCGCTCTGAAGATAATCCTCCCAGCCGCTCTGAAGATAATCCTCCCAGCCACTCTGAAGATAATCCTCCCAGATGCTCTGAAGATAATCCTCCCAGATGCTCTGAAGATAATCCTCCCAGATGCTCTGAAGATAATCCTCCCAGCCGCTCTGAAGATAATCCTCCCAGATGCTCTGAAGATAATCCTCCCAGATGCTCTGAAGATAATCCTTCAGCCAAACGAAATGCAGATGCACACCTGGTCCCTCTTTTCACGTTCACGGTGCATGGAACATAGGAGGACGGCACCTCCAATAATTGGTGAGTAAATAGAATGAATCCAGCACACGAAATCTGCTCAAGGGTAATTACCCATATTTAATGCCAAGCCAAACAGGTTACAACGTTTCGGCGCGTACAATGAAGGGGTACGCCCCCGAAATGTTGTAACCTGTTTGGCTTGGCATTAAATATGGGTAATAACCCTTGAGCAGATTTCATGTGCTGGATTCATTCTATTTACTGAAGATAATCCTCCCAGATGCTCTGAAGATAATCCTCCCAACCCTCTGCAAATAATCACACAAAATGAGGTCTTAAAAGTAATTGCTTTATTGGGCCAAATTCCAAATTGCTAGGTGTTCCCCAAGTATTTTAGTACAAGAAACTTCTCAAAAAGTGGTTACTAGGTGGTACTTAGTTCCCGAAAAGCTTTTCGAAATGATACCCCTCCACCTCTCCAATATGCTTTAGGGGTTGTGGGCAGACTGGCTCGTTTATTCATATTTGGTGGCATTGTCCTAAGGCTGTCCGGTTTTGGACGAGGGTATATACAATGATAACTATCATCACTGGGCTTATACTTAAGAAATCCCCTTTGGAAGCCCTGCTACATGGGCGAGTGCCAGGTGGGAACAAATGGGTTCGGCAACTAGTAGGCCGTATAGTGCAGTGATGCACATCTGCCCCTGTGGCTTGTCTCCAATTCTCTTCTGAACTCCATCCCTTTCTATGTGTTTCACTACTCTACTCCCTCTAGTGGCCAAACACTATATATACAGGTAACTTAGATCCAACACAACTCAACACTGCCATCTAGGAGCAGTAGTTGGTACAGGTATGGGACCTGTTATCCAGAATGCTCGGGACCTGGGGTTTTCCGGATAATGCATCTTTCCGTATTATTCCTTCATGCCTTAAGTCTACTAGAAATTAATTTAAACATTAAATAAACCCAATAGGCTGGTTCTGCTTCAAATAAGGATTAAATATATCTTAGTTGGGATCAAGTACAAAGCTACTGTTTTATCATTACAGAGAAAAAGGAAATGTTTTTAAAAATTTGGATTATTTGGATAAAATGGAGTCTACGGGAGACAGCCATTCCGTAATTCTGAGCTTTCTGGATATCGGGTTTCCGGATAAGGGATCCTATACCTGTCATTACAATGCAATAACTTGTGAATGCCTTTAAAGACTAATGGCATGGCACACTGGGAGATATGATGCCCACGTTTCAATTTGTGATACCATGGGTGAAACATATCCCTGAAATGATTTTCCACTGGCCAGGGCCAGAACTAGGAGCAGGCAGAAGAGGCAGGTCGTACGATGCAATGAAAGGGGGGCGCTGGGAGCTACCTTTAAAAATGTCTTCTGCCTTCCCCTAGCCGGGTTTGCACCCCTTAAGGTGGCCATACACGGATAGATCCGCTCGTTTGGCGATGTCGCCAAACGAGCGGATCTCCCTCCAATATGCCCACCTTCAAGGTGGGCAATATCGGGCAGATCCGATCGTGGGCCCTAGGGCCCAACGATCGGATCCAGCTCTCACAAACGGGCGGTCGGATCGCGGGACCGCATCAACGAACAGATGCGGCCGCGATCTGACGGGATTTTTAACCCCATCCGATCGAGATCTGGCCGACTTTCGGCCAGATCTCGATCGGGGAAGCCCATCGGGGGCCCCCATACACGGGCCAATAAGCTGCCGACACGGTCTGTCGGCAGCTTTTATCGGCCCGTGTATGGCCACCTTTACTCCCCCTTTGCTCTCCCCTCCCCCGTCACCCTCCCCTCCGTTGCTTTCTTTTCGCACCCTTCATTGCATTCTCCTCCCCTCCATTGCTCTCTCCTTCTTTGGGTGCATCCAGGTTGTTCTGCCACCGGCAATAAAGTAAAGTCAGTCGGAAAACACTCGGCACTTTGTTCCCAAAATGCAACTTCAGGTAACTTAAGGAACTTTTTATTACCAGCAGGGAAAACATTTTGAGAGAGATTTGCATAAATTCTATTTTCTGTATAATCTTGTCCAGCCGTAGAAGGGATTTTGATCTCCATCTCTTAATTCTGCTAAAAACATATAACCTTTAACTTAGTTACCATCAAGTACAAGACACTGTTTTATAATTAGAGAAAAAGGTAGTCACTTTTAAAAAGTATAGGTATTTCTTTGTACTAAGCTTTGTGCACTGAATCCAGGATTTGCATATTTAAATTAGGGGTGGGAAGGGAAATTACATAACTATTGGTCACAAAACAGGAATGTAAAAAGTGGAAAAAATATTTTTACTTCCTTGTCAGTTTTCATATGCAAATTAAGATTCCGATTCGGTATTCGGTTGAATCTTTAATGAAGGATTCTGGGATTTAGCCGAATCCCAAATACCCCGACACCACTACACACTATGGGTGGCAACAAGACCCAGAGAGCATGCTCAGATGCAGCCACCAGGCTGGAACAATATGACTGGACTGCTCCACAAGATGGTGGCACAATGCTTTAAGACCAGGCAGTACAGCTGCTATGCACTGCAATAATTGATTGCTGGGCAGCCTTATCGCTAAAAATAGAGGAGGTTGAGATCGACCTCTCCCTCCTACAAGGTGGACGACAACGAAAACAGGCAGCTCAGGAATGCCTAAGTTTGCTCAAAGACTGTGCAGAGAGATATCACAAAATATGGAAGCATAGGAATTCCCCAGTACTACGTACAATTCAGCAGGAACAGTCCCTAAGTTTGCTCACAGCATGAACAGAGTTCGCATAAAACTATGGCAGCATAGGTATTCCTCTGTACTAAGCATAATTTAGCAGGATTATCTAAATTTGCTTATAGCCTTTGCAGAGCGCTCTAAAAAAATATGGCAGCATGGGAATTCCCCTGTACTAAGCACAATTTAGCAGGAACAGCCCCGAAGTTTACTCATAGCCTGTATAGAGAGTTCCCATAAAACAATGGCAGCATAGGTATTTCCCTGTACTAAGCATAATTTAGCAGGATTATGATCTAAGTTTGCTTATAGCCTTTACAGAGAGCTCTAAAAAAAAATATCGCAACATGGAAATTCCCCTGTACTAAGCATAATTCAGCAGGAACAGTCCCCTAAAATGTTTATAGCTTTTACAGAATGATCCCATAAAACAGGGGCAGCATGGGTAATTCCTCTGTACTAAGCACAATTTAGCATAAACAGCCCCTAAGTTTGCTCATAGCATGTACAAAATATACCAAACTATGGCAGCATATGTATTACCCTGCACTAAGCACACATCAGTAGGAACAGTCCCCTCAATTTGCTAGCTTGCTCTTAGTCTGTACAGAGACATCCCATAAAACTATGGCAGCATAGGTATCCCCTGTAGAAAGCACAATTCAGCAGGAACAGGAAGTTACATCACACAGAACTGATATGGTGCCGCAATCATAAGCAAATGGAGAGCTTCTAGAGCTGTTTTATGCAGGTATGGTAGAACATTCTGCATAATAAATACAGCGTTCTATCTTGCACTATTGTGACAAATCTATTAGTAATATAATGCATCACTACTTTTCCTTCTGGTGGTGATCTTATAAAAACATCTTCTCATTTAAAGCATAAGCAGCGAGTAACAGGCCCGAACTAGCAATGGGACACTCTACTGATTGGGCTGTTCCATGGCATATTTAAAATGTAATTAGATGTAGACACACAGCGACGCACTTTCCTACCTCTACAGTCACAACAGCATGTTGCCAGTGGCGCTCTTTCTGCAGATAATCCACTGAAGATAATCCAGCTGCTCTGAAGGTAATTCAGATGTTTTTAAGGTAATTCAGATGTTTTTAAGGTAATCCAGCTGTTCTTAAGGTAATGCTCCTAGCCGCTCTGAAGATAATCCAACCACTCTGAAGATAATCCAACCACTCTGAAGATAATCCAACCACTCTGAAGATAATCCAACCACTCCTCCCAGACGCTCTGCAGAGAATCATCTTAGTCCTTCTGAATACAATATTTCCATCCGCTAGGAAAATAATCCTCCCTGCATCTCTGAAGATAATCCTCCCAATTGTTTTGAAAATAATCCAGCTGCTCCAAAAATTATCCAGAAGCTTTGCAGATAATCCTCCCAGCCGCTCTGCAAATAATAACACAAAATGAGGTATCAAAAGTATTAACTCACCAAGAAATAGAGGAGGTCCACATAAACCACCCTGAACCTTCAGCTAGGGGAGCAGACGGTATTATGATGGAGCAGACAAACATGCAACAATCTTCTAGACAGATGTGTAAAAATAATGTAGTTTATTTGGAACGCAAAGGTACATTCTTTTTACATGTCTGTCTTTAAGATAGTTCCATGAGTGCCTGCTCCATCATTATACAGTTTTACAAGCTGACAATCTTAGCTCTCATGTGCAACAGCATCCCTCCCCTACTACCCTGGCAGCTTTACACCAGGCTGAGAAAACATATCCTTATTACTTGCATAATAAAACTAAAAAGAAACTACTCGTGTGTGGTCTGCACGGGGCGCTGAGCAGATGTGTGTTCTGGAGCTCCGTGACAACTATCCTGAATACCCCGGTGGCAACTGGCTAGAAGCTCAAATCCTATAAGTATGGCATACCCCGACACCACTAGACACTATGGGTGGCAACAAGACCCAGAGAGTAAGTTCAGATGCAGCCGCCAGGCTGGAACACTATGCCTGGACTGCTCCACTAGATGACGGCGCATCCCCTTTGCGGGAAGAAGAGAACACCATGCCAGCAACAATGTTTCAGAAATGGCAGCATAGGTATTCCCCTGTACTAAGCACAATTCAGCAGGAACAGTCCCTAAGTTTGCTCATAGCCTATACACAGAGAGCCCATAAAAACTATGGCAGCATAGGAATTCCCCTGTACTAAGCACAATTCAGCAGGAACAGTCTACTAAGTTTGCTGCTTTTCTCATAGACTGTATAGAGTTCCCCAAAAACTATAGCAGCATAGGCATTCCCTGTACTACCGGTAAGCACAATTCAGAAGGAACAGTCCCTACATTTGCTAGTTTGCTCATAGCCTGTACAGAGAGATCACATAAACCTATGGCAGCATATTCCTCCTTACTAAGCACAATTCAGCAGGAACAGTCCCCTAAAATTTCTCATAGCCTGTAGAGAAAGATCCTGTAAAACTATGGCAGAATAGGTATCCCCCTGTACTAAGCACAGTTTAGCTGGAACAGTCTGTAAGTTTGCTCAAAGCCTGTGATAGGGAATAATCCAAAGACCGGAGATCATTGAGGTAGAAGAATTCAGGAAGTTTATTAATTATATAATAAACATACACGAGCGTCGTGGGTTCTGTACAAAGTACAAGACAGAACTCCCGAACAAAGAAAAGACCACACATTATATACCCTTCAGGAGAGGAACTTCAATGGAAAAAGGCCTCTCTAGGGAGAAAAGGGAGTATTACCAATTATCTATCATAGTGTCTCAGTGTACAATTATCTAGTGTTAGCTAACTATGTGAACGAGAAGGGAGTAACATAGTGGGAGAGCTTCAAGGCCAGGGCACCTGCTAGAAGCAAAAGAATAACATAACATACTACTGATAAGGACCTTCTCGGATGGCACACTGTCTCCTGGGTAGTCTTGAAACAGTTCATAGAAGGGCCCCATGGGCACTTTGAAACTGCTCAGTCTACCTTGGAGGGGGGCTTAGGAATGCGAGGGGCCATCCAGGGCCTGCAAGACTTTTCCTTCCACAATCCCCCGTTTTGTCAGTTATTCTGACAACCATAATACAAAACACACTATTGTAATACAAAACACACAAGAGTAAATATAGCATACCTTATAAATGCTGTGAACACAAAATATGTGAAAATACAAATGGTATATAATGTTGATATACTGTGCTGATTAAATGAAGTCATGTCTGACTGTTAGTCGTCTTAGGGTAGAAAAGAACTGGCTTAGACGAATCAGCCTTGAGAGAAAAACGAGTTAGGAAGGAGGTACAGCAAGAACAGCAACAACAAAGGATGTTAGGAAGACAATAGATGATTAGGATAAGGCCACCAACACAAACAAGAGCATACAAGATGAAATGAAAAATCTTAGAGAACCAAACACCTATGCCTTGGAACCAAGTGGATGGGTCCAACCAGGCGAAAACGGATTGTTCCGTGTGATCTGTCAAAAAGGTGCCCTTCATCTGCTCAACCTTTCGAAGGTGCTTGTCGATAGCGTCTTCTACATTATATGTATCATCTATGTAATTACAACAGGCTGTCTGTACTACTGTACATAACCCTCCTTGGCTAGCTGTTAGAAAATCTAAAACTAAACGATGCTGCATAACTTCCTTCGTCAACTGTTGCAGTTCATGACTGACTATCTTGAAGCTGTCGTCGTATTCATTGGTAATATTATCAAGTAACAACGACAAATCAGACATAAGGCTAAAGGCCTTCTTGATGCAGCATCTATTAACCCAGGGGATGTCAAAAAGAGCTCTGGCGTTACCTTTGCTAGTTGCACGCTTAGCTAGGAAGTGTGCTGGAATTTGAGCTATTTTTATGTCGTCAGCTTCCATATACCAGGTAGGAGGAAGCAACCTAGCGATCATACATACCCCATAGGAACCTTTTGGTAGCCAAGAATAAGCACGTTTACCACAGACAAAGTAATAAGGAGAAGGTAAGGTGTAAGGAAGATCTAAACTTATGAGGTAGGTGAGTCTTAGCAGCATATCGGTACTTAACATGCATTTAGCAAAAGGGTTACTGCAATTTACTGTGAAATAGGAAGCATTCCTTCCGTCAATGCTGGACTTATCCAGTATTAATGAGGCTGACGCACAGTTCAGATCACCTAAATGGAGATGATTTGCAGACACATTCCCTCAGAACATAGGTGTACCGACTTACCAATATCCTTGGGTGACATAGTTTTATTAAAACACACTATTGGTGGTTTACTGAGTCCCGATATTGCCATAGGGATTAATGTAGTGTTATACTGAAGAAGTGTGAAGTTTCCCCGTGGCATGTTGACTATGTCTGAAGGTGATAAGGACTCTGCTATGTATGGCATACTACGAGCTGTGAAAGGAGAATGTGTGCATATCCAACAATCAGTAATATTTAGTGTTGATGCTGCCATAACATGCATTTTAACAAGCGTATTATCATTAGGCTCAAACAGCTGGGTATACAAGTCTCTTTTGACAACCTTAACCTGATCGGTTGTCGACACATTTGCCTCAGAAGTTGGTGAGGCTGCTGTGGTGTTGCCTTGTGAGTTGTCGTTGCCCACCGGCTTTATGAGTGCTGTCATCAGCACAGCAACAAAGATAATGAGGTGCATTACGGAGGCACAGATGATAAGTCTTTTATCTGGCTTTGGGCCAAAGCATCTGGCCCACAGAGACATGATGGTGTTGTTGAAGATCTTCACCCGATGGGGACCAACGTCTTTAGGACTGCACGTTAGGGTCCCTGGGACTTAGGTGGTGGAGGGAAAGAGGCATTATTATGTCCTACAATTCCCCCCCCACTTACACTGCAGGTGGAAGTTGAGATTTCTTACAGTGAGACGCGTGGATCCAATTCGCTTTCCCTTCAACTTTGACAGCGGTCTCTGTGGTTAGAAGTACTTGGAACGGTCCTTCCCAGCGGGGCTGAAGAGCTTTGGCAACGTGCTTCTTCACTAGGACCCAATCTCCTGGAGTGAGTGCATGCGATCCTGGAACATCAGCTGGATCTGGTAATGAAGAATAAACTCGAGAATGCAATTTTGTCAGTTCTTTATGTAACTGAGTAACATATTCAGTCATTCGTCCATAGTTCATGCAAAGAAGATCAGCAGGAGGAAAGTATTGAGCCATGCGGGCTGGTCTCCCAAACAATATTTCGTGTGGGGAGAGTTTAGTCAGTCTTTGGGGTGTGTGCCTGACAGACATAAGCACTATACCCAACGCATCTGGCCACATAAGTTTAGTTTCGGCACATACTTTACTTAGTCTGTTTTTAATCACACCATTTAATCTTTCTACTTTCCCACTAGCTTGGGGATGGTAAGGTGTGTGAAACATCTGATGAATCCCAATGTCTTTGCAGATCAGTTGCATTACCTGTCCAGTGAAATGTGTACCTTGATCAGAGGACAATACCTCTGGTAGTCCATATCTGCAAACAATTTCTGCAATCAGCTTTTTAGCTGTAGCTTCAGCCGAAGCTTTCACAACGGGCCAGGCTTCTGGCCACCCAGAGAATTGATCAACACAGACAAGTACATATTCATAGGTGCGGCATTTAGGTAACTGAATATAGTCTATCTGCAAGATTTGGAATGGGTACATTGCTTTAGGCAAATGTTTAAGAGGTGTTGGAACTGACTTCCCTGGATTGTGTTGAGCACAAATAAGACATGCCTGTACATACCTGGCTGCAGTAGATGAGAATCCGGGGGCAAACCACACTCTCGTCACTCCATCACACATTCCCCCCTTTGAAATGTGGGTGAGACCATGTGAGGCAGCGGCCAAATATGGCAGGAGAGAACGGGGTGCCACAGGGCGATCACCTAAGCGCCACACAGAAACATCACCACTTGGAGTTTGTGTGCATCCGGCTTTAAGCCAACGTTCCTTCTCCTCAGGCTCTGCTTGGTCCTGAAGGGCTGCTAATACAGCGCTAGAGGGAACAGGAAGAGAAGGTTCTTTTACAAGAAATGCTTCAAACACAGTACCATATAACGCTGCCTGCTTGGCTGCTGCATCAGCATGGGCATTACCTTGTGATACAGGGTCAGCGGACCCGGTGTGGGCTTGGCATTTGATAATAGCTACCTGTTTGGGCAGTTGGATAGCCTGTAGCAGTTGGGCTATGAGGTGACCGTGTTGTATAGGGTTACCTGAAGAGGTCAGGAAACCTCTCTTTTGCCACAGCACCCCAAAATCATGAGCCACCCCAAAAGAGTACTGGGAGTCCGTAAATAGATCCGCTGTGCACCCGCTAGCGTGTTGACAAGCTACGGTAAGTGCAATGAGTTCGGCAGCTTGGGCAGACAGATAGGACGGCAGAGCTGCAGAAACAATTACATCATGGTCAGATACAACGGCAAACCCTGTGTGTGGATGACCAGCGTCATCATAGAGGCGGGAGCCGTCTACATACATCACAAAATCTGGATTCTGCAAAGGGGTGTCAGAGAGGTGTGGGAAAGGGTGAAGTTCAGACTCGAGTACGAGCGAACAATCATGTGGCACCTCCTCTGGATCAATCTGTTCAGAAATTGGTAACAGTGTAGCTGGATTGAGAACATTGCACCTCATTAGGACTAGGTTGGAAGGGGTTAACAGCGCAAGCTCATATCTTGTAAGACGAGCTGCCGTGAGGTGCTTTGTAAGATTCCCATGTAAGAGAGCATGTACAGCGTGAGGCACAAGCAACAGGAGGGGGCAATCCATAACAATGGGTGCAGTCTTTTCCACTAACACAGCAGCGGCTGCTACAGCTCTTAAACATGCTGGAAGTGCTGCTGCAACGGGGTCGAGAGGGCTAGCATAATAGCCTAAAGGTTTCTGTTTATCCCCGTGTCTCTGAGTGAGCACCCCCGCTGCGTGGCCCGTGTTCTCATGTACAAACAGGGAAAATGGCTTTTTGTAGTCTGGAAGTGCCAAGGCTGGTGCAGACACCAGGGCTTCCTTTAGAGCATTAAAAGAGTCTAACGCTTCAGGGGACCACTGGACAAGATTGGGTGCTGTGTGCTTGGTAAGGTCAAATAATGGGGCTGTTAATGCAGACATGTTAGGAATCCACTGACGGCAATAACCCACAAGTCCCAAAAAAGCTCTGAGTTCTCTTTGATTACGGGGTGGTTTGCACCGTATCACTGTCTCAATGCGATCAGTAGTAATGTGATGTATGCCATGTGAGATGCAGTGCCCTAGATAGGTGACCTTAGGAGCGGCAAACTGCAATTTGGTTGGCGAAACTTTACAGCCTACTGTATGGAGAAAGGTTAACAGACTCACAGTGTCTTCTACACAGTGCTCTCTGCACGTGGAGGCTAACATTAGGTCGTCGACATACTGTACGAGGACCGAACCTTTGGGGGCTTTCCAGGAATCCAGCAGTTGCCGGAGGGCAGAGCTGAACAACGTGGGGCTAGATTTATAGCCCATGGGAAGGCGACGCCAGGAAATCTGACGTGAATCATATGTAAAGGCAAAAAGGTACTGACTATCAGGATGTATTTCCACAGAGTAAAAAGCAGCAGCTAAATCTAAAATCGTGAAGTGTGTAGCCTCAGGTGGAATTTGGCTAAAAATGGTAGTGGGATTTGGCACTACCGGGTGGGATGCAATCACAATTTTGTTAACTGCTCTGAGATCCTGAACAAATCGCCACTCATTCTTGCCGGGCTTTTTAATGGGCAAGATGGGAGTATTAACAGGGCTGATCATGTGAACTAACACTCCCTTTTCAAGTAACCCTTTAATGACTGGGCGAATCCCCTCTATCTGAGCCCTGGACAGTGGGTACTGTGGAATTTGTGGCAGGGGGGGCCCTTGGGTCGACTTGTATTGACACTGGTGGGATGGAAGACATCAACCCGACATCTGTCGGTGAAGAAGCCCACAAATCATGTGGAACACATTGTAATTCAGGAGGGATGGAAAATCTCTCCTCAGACATTTCTTTGAGGGACAAAAGGTTAGCAGACTCTAGGGCATCAGTTGTCTCAAACACTTGTTGAGGTGGGACAGACACAAACACTCCGTCCGGAGTACAGTATATGGTGCACCCTAGTTTACATAGAATGTCCCTCCCTATAAGATTGTCGGGGGTCGAGGCACTTAACAGAAAGGCAGCTTTTGTAGATACAGGGCCAATGGATACTTCCATAGGGCTTGTTTCTGCCATAGGGATAGGGTTGCCTCCTACTCCTAAGCATGGGAAAGGTAATTCATTAATAAACACTTCAATGAGAGGGTCTGGGTGTTGGTTCAAAGTGTTTGTGAGTATTGGCACCGGGGCTGCCTCGCACCTTCAATCAAGGTTAATGAGGGATGCATTTGGTTGGTTAGCGGTTGTATTCCCTGCTGGGGGAAGGGCCCTTTTTGGGGATATGCAATGGCGTGATACATGCCCAGGTTTGTTACAATTATAACAGATGACATTCTTAGTGTTCCCCTTATAATTTCTGTTCTGCCGGCTGTTATTTTTGTTGTTGTAATTTTTGTTGGGAGCCTGGGACTGATTCTGGAAGTTGTGAGATTGCTGCTGCACAAGCAGAACTTGTTGGGGCTTAGGGCAGCTATTCTCCAGGTTAGTGGTAATGGCAATTATCTCTTCCAACTTCCTATGTTTCCAAGCAGGGCAATTTATGCTGAGTTTATCCCTCAGGTCTTTAGACAAACCTGTCACAAAGGCAGTGGAAAGTAACATGGTTTTTCCCTCATCTGTTAGGGCAGCAGGTCCGCCACAGGCAATGACCTTATCTTTAAATTTGGCTGCATACTGAACAACAGATTCTTGGGCATCTTGGCTAAATGTAAAAACTGTTTCCCATGAGGCTTCTGGAAAAATGGTGCCTATTGTGCCTTCAAGGGTTTGTAATCGGTTCCCTACTTCTGCTGGATCTGCAGGATTATGGTTCCAATTCATTTTGGACAATAAATGTTGGAAATCTCCTGGACCACAGACATGTTTGAGTACAACTAACATATCTGTCCAATTGGGATTATGGGCACCAAAAACAAACAGGAGTTCCTGCACAAATTTGTGTGGGTTAGTACGGGGATGAGGAACGTCCTGAAAGATCCTTCTAAGATCTGATGCAGTCCAGGGAACATGTTGCGTATGAGTAATGAGACGAGCATCTGCCGCTGCTCCCCCCATTGCCCCCCCTTCTTCTCTAGTCTGAATTGTACGGACGGGGTAGAGTTTAGCTGACAGGCTGGGGACCGCCTGTTCGTCCGTATCTGAGCTATTTCTTTCAGGAAAGCTATCTCTGAGCTGTTTGTCTTTTTGGTGTCGATTTACACTGGTTTCTATTTTGTTACGTAAATCCTCAGTAAGCTGCCTCATCTGTCCCTCAAGCTTTCTCTCTTCCTCATCTTTATTTGTTGGCGTGAGGGGTTGTTTGGGGATGCGATTGGGATTGGCAGCTATTTGATTTAGCAGACGGTTGCCAAAGGCAATTAAACATCCGGGTGGTTCTAAGGCACTTTCCTGACCCTCTTCTTCCTCTGCTGCTGCTTCTTCTGACTCCTGCTCTCCCTTGCTTTTGGTTATTACAGGAAACATACCAGCATAAGGTGGTGGGGCTGATGGCTCTATGTATGCCTCATGCGTAGCCACCACCCATGTCTGGAGAGCTAGGGCTTCTAAGATATCAATTTTGTGATGTTTATTTATGTACTTAGATGCTTGTACCCATGTCTGGTGATCCCATGTACCATTGGGAGGAATGGCAAATGACTTACTCTCTGTAAGTTTACTCCACTTAAGCAAGTAAGCCACTACATCTTTGCCATATTTATCAGCAATCACACTACCTGGTGAATGCTCTACAGTCACTCTGCCTAGCGACTGTCTTGCGCTCACACTACTTGGTGAACGCGCAGAGGTGATCAGCCTCTGTTCACAATCCTCCCCACTAGGGCGAGATGCTCCTAACGGAGTCTTACACTCATTCTGGCCAAATGCCTTGGTGAGCCTATTGCCCATCTCAACAAAAAAAATGCCCTCTTCCCTCAAGTGCGCAGACTATCTTGGGGTATACTAGGGTACACCAGGACTATGGGTTCTGACAAGGTGAGTTAGTACACTTCTTATAAGCAGCAAGAGTATAGAAGAGTTGGAACTTTTTCTGCCTAGCAAATCAGTTCCCAGACACACACACAGTCATACAAGACATATGGTTAGGACAAACATAGATACCTCGAATGATCTCCTTGGGTCAGGCTGCTTGCGCAGCAACACCCTGTCCGTTTGGAACCGGAGGAGAAAGGAGACAGAACAAGGTAATCTTACCTCGTGTGGCGCCACTCCTGTCCCGTTAGTTCTCCGGCTCCTCACTGTGGATGGGTGCTGTCAGCGTCTTGAGCCTGCCCGCATTTCTCCACCAATTGATAGGGAATAATCCAAAGACCGGAGATCATTGAGGTAGAAGAATTCAGGAAGTTTATTAATTATATAATAAACATACACGAGCGTCGTGGGTTCTGTACAAAGTACAAGACAGAACTCCCGAACAAAGAAAAGACCACACATTATATACCCTTCAGGAGAGGAACTTCAATGGGAAAAGGCCTCTCTAGGGAGAAAAGGGAGTATTACCAATTATCTATCATAGTGTCTCAGTGTACAATTATCTAGTGTTAGCTAACTATGTGAACGAGAAGGGAGTAACATAGAGGGAGAGCTTCAAGGCCAGGGCACCTGCTAGAAGCAAAAGAATAACATAACATACTACTGATAAGGACCTTCTCGGATGGCACACTGTCTCCTGGGTAGTCTTGAAACAGTTCATAGAAGGGCCCCATGGGCACTTTGAAACTGCTCAGTCTACCTTGGAGGGGGGCTTAGGAATGCGAGGGGCCATCCAGGGCCTGCAAGACTTTTCCTTCCACACCTGTACAGAGAGATCCCTGTATAACTCAACCTGCAACCTTGTGCCTTTATATGGTGACAGAACCCCTCAGTGACAGCTAATATTCTTATCAATTACGGTAGGGGACACAATACCATATAATACGTGTGTCATACTCAGGGTCCAATGTATAACTTGGTCTACAGCCTTGTGCCTTTATATGGTCACAGAGCCAGTCAGTGACATCTAACAACCTTATCATTTAAAGTAGGGGGTGCATTATCCCTTATAATCAATGAGTGATAGTCCTCTGTATAACTCAGCCTGCCACCTTGTGTCTTTATACGGTTAGAACCCCAGCCCAGTGCCCAAGGCCCACCCCAGATTCTGCCAAGCCCACACCACAGTAAAAAGTAGAGATGCGCCGAACCCACTATTTTGGATTCGGCTGAACCCCCGAATCCTTCGTGAAAGATTCGGCCGAACACCGAACCCTAATTTGTTTTCTGACAAACTCATGTGATTTCCCTCGCCGCCCCTAATTTGCATACTTTGCAAATTAGGATTTGGTTCAGCTGGGCAGAAGAATTCGGCCGAATCCTGCTGAAAAAGGTTGAATCCTGGCCGAATCCCGAACTGATTCTTGGATTCGGTGCATTCCTAGTAAAAAGCCCACATAGACGTCAGTGCTAAAAACTAACCTCCCCACACATAATTTATAAAAAGCCATGGTGGTTAAAACAAAAACATTGTTGGTGAAGGTCCCTTTTTAAAAAAATCATTGGTGGTCAGGGCCCCCCATAAGTTAAAAATAAAAAAAATTGGTGCCAGGGCCCCCCATAAGTTTTTTTTTTTTTTTTTAAAGAAAATTGGTGGTCAAGTTAAAAAAAAAAAACTCACTGGTGGCCAGGGCCCTCCCCCTATAAATTAAACAAAAACATTTGCACCAGGATCCCCAAAAAAATGTTTAAAAAATAAATGAATAAAAAAAAAAATATATATAGTATTAACATAATACATTGGTAGCCAGGGGTTTAATAAAATGTAAAAACACATTGTTCAGTGGACCTTACTCCTTTCCTGGCTTTGGGTCCTTTCAAGGCTTCAACTTCGGGTCTTTTCGTGACTTCAGCTCTTTTTGCGGCTTTGAAGACCCCCCCCCCCACATGGTAGGTCATTTCAGGTACTGCAAAATCAACACATTTACAGCATTAATTTGTGGGGCAAAGATAGAATAAAGTATGTTCACCCCAGAAAACCATATATTTTCAGAATTTATTTCTTTCTACTCCAAAGCACCAAGCCACAAGCCTTTCCTAAATTTGGGGATTTTTGTGACATTTACAAAAATCACCTCATAACTTTTACCTTGCAGCATCTTATCTACCACATACTATTAGGTACCAATATAAAACACCCCACATATGAAAGACGGGGGTCCCCTGAACAGTTTGATACCCAATGTACATAGGCTTATTGAAGTTCATAGCATGTAAAGACAAAATCTACCTTGTGCATACTTATTTGATGGCTTACATTTACACTCATTTATAAACACTGGCAGTTTTATGTGGAATAAAAGCTACAAACAATTAAAGTGACCCCTGACAACCACATCATTTTGTAAACTACACATCATGATGACTCCATAATGGGCGATTATGTATTTCTACTGCAAACTGTGAAACTGCAAAGCAATGTAAGAAAAAAACTGCAAAAAAATCACCAAAAAAACCAAATACAATTAGGCAAATCAATAAGATAACTGATCAGATAGCGTGGTTAGTGTTCAGAATACTCAAGGCAAAAGTCACCCTATGACATCAGTTTTAGGGGGGGGAAGGGAAAATTGTAAAAAACAAAAAAAGTGATCTGCGTTCCTGTAAAATTCAGCTTGCAACTTGGTGCTTTTATATGGTCATAAAACCACTCAGTGACATACTGTGGAACTACAGTAGCCCTTTTAAAACATGAGTGGAATTCAGAGATCCCAGTATAACTCAGCCTGCAGACTTGAGACTTTTTATGGTCACAAAACACCTAGGTGAAATCCAATATCCTTGTTTAAAGCAGGGAGTACAATATCACTTATAATATATAGAGAGTTCCCTGTACAACATAGCCTACAGCCTTGTTCCTTTATATTGTGACAAAAGGCCTCAGTGACTTCTAATATCCTTATTATTTCCAGTAACAGGGACATTATCCTTATAATAGATTTGTGATACCCACCGTTCCATGTATAATTCAGCCTGCAGCTTTGTGCTGCTATATGGTCACACAACCCCTCCATGACATCTAATATCCTAATCATTTACAGTAGGGGGCACCTTATCCCGTAAAGTAAAAATTAGTGATTCTCAGAGTCCCCTGTATAACTCAATCTGAAGTCTTGTGCATTTATAAGGTTAGAGAGCCCCTCAGCGACATCCAATAGCCTTACAATTTACAGTGGGGGAACATTATGAGATACCAAGAGTTCCCCATATATATATCACATCCTGCAACTTATGTCTTTATATGGTCAGAGAACCACAGTGACATTTACTATTCTTATCATTAACAGTCGTGGGTACCTTATCCCTTATACTGCATATAAGTGATATGGTAAGTGATTTTGGCTTAAAAGAGGGGTACATTATCGCCTATACTACAAAAGTTATACTCAAAGTCCCCTGAATAACACAGCCAGCAGCCATGCGCCTTTATATGGTCACAGACCCCCTGATTCTAATATCCTTATTTACAGTAGGAGGGTATTATCCCTTACAAAAAGTGATGGATACCCAGAGTTCCCTGTATAACTAAGCCTTCAAATTGTGCCTTTATATAGTCACAGAACCTTACAATTTACAGTTGGGGTACAATATCACTTAACATGACTGATAGTCAAAGTGCACTATATAAATCATAGTCTTTTATGGTCACATTATAAAATACTTAAAAGTAGGAAGTACAGTATATACATATAATCAATGAGTGATAGTACTCTTCATATCTCAGTCTGTAGCCTTGTGCCCTTACATGGTCACAAACCATCAGTGACTTCCAATATCCTT
This sequence comes from Xenopus petersii, assembly GCA_038501925.1. Taxonomy (NCBI): domain Eukaryota; kingdom Metazoa; phylum Chordata; class Amphibia; order Anura; family Pipidae; genus Xenopus; species Xenopus petersii. The sequence goes on from CM076685.1 coordinate 49,694,856, forward strand.
TAATGTACAATAGGGGGTACATTACCCCTTATAATATGCGAGTGATACACAATGTTCCCTTTATAACTCAGCCTGGGGTGGGGGGGGGCATTATCCCTTATAATATAGCAGTGATATTCCTTGTCCTCTGTATAACTCCTATAGCGTTGTGCCTTTATATTGTCACAAAACCCCTAAGTGACTTCTAAAATCCATATGATTTACAGTAGGGGGTACCTTATCCATAATATGAGAGATGGATGTACATTATCTCTTATAACACAAGACAGAGTGTTCCCTGTATAACTCAGCCTGCAGCCCTATGCCTTGAAAAGGTCACAGAAGCCCTCAGAGAGTTTTAACATCCTTATAATTTACACATTATCACATATAATACATGAGTGATACTCAGATTCCCCTGTATAGCTCAATCTGCAGGCTTGTGCCTTTATATGGCCAGGGAACCCCTCATTGACTTCGAATATCCTTATAATTTAAAGTAGGGGGATATTATCCATTATAATACATGAGTGACACACAGAGTTCCTTGAATATCTCAGCCTGTAGCCCTGTGCCTTTATATGGTCACAGAACCCCTCAGTATCTAGTATTCTTATAATTTACAGTAGGAGGTACAATATCCATTATAATACAAAACTGACAGTTGCAGACTGAGTTGAACAAAGAACTGTGTGTCTGTATATGGTCACAGAACCCTTCAGTGACTTCTAATATTCTTAGCATTTGCAGTAGGGGGTGCGTTAAACCTTATAATACATGAGCTATACTCAGAGATCCCTGTATAACTTATGGTCACAGAAACCCTCAGTGAATTCTAATATGCAAAATTGAAGTAGGATGGAGCACACAATAGAGCAGCTTTTACTGCAAACGATTTATTGAACACGACATGTTTCGGATCTGCATGGATCCTTTTTCAAGTGTAAAATACAAACTCAATACAGAAAACTTTTAAACCCCAAACACGCCCTGAAACCACTCCTTTTTGGTGTCATCACCTCCACTGCGATTGGTCCAGACGATAGAAAAAACCTTTCTTATTCCTGTGCAACCAGTGAATCACACTTCCAAAAATATCTATTCACATAATAATGATCTTCTTAGTAGCAAATCACCACTTTTCAATACTGTGACCTTAAAAATATTGTAACAGTTACATATAAATTTGTCATAATTAGAATCAATATTGCAAACTTTTAAAATTGTAACAAAATTTAAAAACAGTAGCAAAAGGCTAAGAGCTTGAAAAATTAGGTACTACTCACACTGGAGTCTACCTACCATTTTATCCAAAAATACATATTTTACAAGACTTTAACAGTCAATTAGCATTTTTAGCTCGAACTTTTAGCATTAATTGTAATCTTCAAAAGGGGGTTTTTTTTGGACAAGTACAAATGAATCCATCACATTTATAAATTAGTTTCTTACCATGCCTAAACAATAGATCCGTATTTTCTATCAGTATTTTCTAATACAACAGACGAAATCAAAGGAGTCTGAGGAAAGGAAAAACAGTATGCATTAATAACTTCATAAAAAACACTTGACACTCCAAGCTTCATTTAAACCTTTCGGGGCTAAAGCATTTAATTTCAAAATCCAATTGGCTTCTCTCTGGAGCATTTTTTGTTTAAAATTGCCCCCTCTATTGATTGGTTGTACTATTTCCAAAACTGCCCACTTTAACTGACCATGTGTATGCTTAGCAATGTTAAAGTGGCGGGCCACAGCTGTATCTGTATAGGCCCCCGGTTTAAAATTCCGTATATCATTTTTATGTTCCTTGATTCTGGTTTTAACATTTCTTATTGTTTGGCCCACATATATAAATCCGCATGGACACTTAAGCATATAAATAACTCCTTTTGAGTCGCAGGTGGCATAATCATTTAATTTAACTCTAGTTCCTTGAGTCGGATGGTCAATATGGTCTCCCTTAATAATTGAAGCACAACAAATACAATTCAAACAGGGAAAAGTCCCTTTCTTCGGAGTCCCAAGAAATCTTTGAGGGTTTCTTTTCATCTTAACTGCTGGTCAAAGTTGATCTCTGATACTTTTACCTTTTTTGTAACAAAATAAAATAGGTTCTGAAAACAGGTTACCATACTGGCTATCTCCCTGTACAATTGGCCAATACTTCCTTAATACTTTTTCAATTTCCTTATTGTGTTTAACATATTTCGAAATAAATGGTACTCGATTATTATTGTTTTTAACCTGTGGCCTTTGATCTAGCAGATTCTCCCTTTTAGTTGACGCTACTTCCCTCATTGCTTCAGACAGTACTGCCGGTGAATAACCTCGTTGTAAAAACCGATTATATAAAGTATGACTGGTTTTTTAATAATCTATCTCTGAAGAGGTTATGCGTTTAGCACGTAAAAATTGTCCCTTTGGAATAGCTCTGATCGTACTTGGATTATGAAAACTACCTGCGTGTAGTAAACTATTTTTCTCTGTTTCTTTCCTGTATAAATTTGTGACGATTCTCCCATTATTGATCTTTAAATTCACATCCAAAAAATTTAAATTACTTTCCGACATCTCCGCTGTAAATTTAACCGTTTTATGGCTCGAATTAGCTTCCTGTATCATTTCTCTGAGCATTTCTTGGGTGCCATTCCATAGCAACAAGATATCGTCCACATATCTCAAATACAGGATGATATGTTTACTATATCTATGTTTTAGAAATACTTCACGCTCTAGCTTGTGAACAAAAATATTTGCAAATGAAGGAGCGACCGAAGCACCCATTGAGGTCCCTTGTTTTTGCCAAAAAAACTCATTTTCAAACATAAAATAATTTTTCTGTAAAACTACTGTTAAGCAGTCAAGTAAAAAATAAATCAGTTGGTGTTCTATATTTGTATCTAGAAGGGCTTCTTCAACATACTTAATCTTGAGGTATAGAGGTATATAGACTTTGTATATCTATACTGGCCAACAAAGTGTTAATAGGGAGAATAGGTAAGCATGCTAGTTTGTTCAGTAAATCCTTTGTATCCTTTAAGCAAGTAGAAATATTTGCAGCTAAAGGTTGCAAAAAGGTATCGACAAATTGGGCTAGTGGTTCTAAAACAGACCCGAAACGATTGGTCGTCCTGGGAGATTTTCAATGTTTTTATGGATTTTAGGCAAAAGATATAGGACAGGTGTCCTTGGATAATCTGTAATAAGAAATTCATATACATTCTTCGGAATAATATTATTATTATAGGCTTCTGTTACCATATCATCCACCAATTCTTTAACTTTGGTGGTGGGGTCACTCCCAATTAACTCATAGTGGCCTGGGGTATTCAGTTGTTTATATGCCTCATTAATATACATTTTGTTATCCATTACGACAATTGCCCCCCCCCCTTTATCAGCTTTTTTTATTATTATTGACTCATTATTTTTTAGCGAGTATAGAGCTTTCTTTTCTTTCCATGACAAATTATATTTATATTTTGAATGCATTTGTTTATCCCATATATTCTTTACTTCCTTTTGCACTACCTTCTCAAAAGTACTAAGTGCACTATTTTCAATCAAAGGGACAAAACTGCTTGTACGTGAAAACTTATTCATTATATCAGTAGATTTTTCTTCAACATTAGCGCCCGCAAAATACATTTTTAATTTTAAAGTTCGTAGAAATTTTTGGAAGTCAATTTCCCAATCAATAAAGTCACCTTTGTATGTTGGCACGAAGCCTAAACCTTTGTTTAACACAGAACGTTCATCCTGAGACAGTCTATGTGAAGATATATTTACAAAAAGGTTTACCTCCTGTGCTGCCTTGTGCGGGGTATGTAATTCCCTCGCTGTGGAGGGGCTCCGTGCACTTTCCGACCTCGGTTGCTGTCCACAGGCGGATTCCGGTCGCGTCCTGTAGTAACGCTCTCCTGGCTGGAATCTAAAAAAGAAGGAGAAGATACAGACTCTCTTCTTGGATCCGTGGGATACAATCTTGCTTCATTTACCGCACGGTCACTCTGGGAGCTGGTGTATTGGTTTGCCGGCTCTACCGATCTTTGGTAATTCCTTCTTTGGTTGTATAAACCATACACCGGAGGGGTTGTTGATTGATCACCATTCCTCCGTCTATGGCTCCGTGGAGCACGCCATCCGGCATGCTGATCTGTACGTTCCCACTGTTGTAAGGCGCGTTCCTCTCTCCATGTATATACACGGTTTAGCAGGTAGTCCTGTGTATCACGCTCAAATTTTCTGGCTTTCCTCTCTAAAATGGCGGTATGTAGCTTGTCCAGCGTCTCTGCGTGTTCATTAAAGATAACACGTGCCGACTCCTCTGATTCAACCCTTTTCACTTCCGACTTTGCTTTTTCAATTTCTTCACGGATAGGTTGAATTTTAACTTTTAATCTTTCGATAGAAAGTGCCATAAGATCAACACTACATTTATTACAAATTTCTTCCCATCTTTGTTGTAATATAGGGTCATCGCTGCATAGATTGGGTTTTAAATCAACTCGCAGACCTCTTGGGATTTTTTTGGCTTTCAAATAGCGCGCCAACGAGATCATATGTGTGGATATGTTAAGTTCTTTTTTCTGCAGATTAAGCAATGTCCTTTTAACATCAAAGGTCCCTGTGGATCCCACACCACTTTCATCTTCAATCACAATGCCTGCCAATATTTGTTGCAACTCTGCATCACTATAAGAAAATGTACTTGCCTAGGTTCTGTGTAATTTTCCGAGGACATCATGTCCATCAGAGGGGGTCGTTGAACTCTGGTGTAGAAAAGCTGGGAGCAAGGTAAGTTTGTTCTAACGAAATCCCACCATCTGTTTCAGCTCTCTCTCCTGATTAGGCCACACCAGTCTGACCGATATAATATGCAAAATTGAAGTAGGATGGAGCACACAATAGAGCAGCTTTTACTGCAAATGATTTATTGAACACGACATGTTATGACAAATTTATGTTACTGTTACAATATTTTTAAGGTCACAGTATTGAAAAGTGGTGATTTGCTACTAAGAAGATCATTATTATGTGAATAGATATTTTTGGAAGTGTGATTCACTGGTTGCACAGGAATAAGAAAGCTTTTTTCTATCGTCTGGACCAATCGCAGTGGAGGTGATGACACCAAAAAGGAGTGGTTTCAGGGCGTGTTTGGGGTTTAAAAGTTTTCTGTGTTGAGTTTGTATTTTACACTTGAAAAAGGATCCATGCAGATCCGAAACATGTCGTGTTCAATAAATCGTTTGCAGTAAAAGCTGCTCTATTGTGTGCTCCATCCTACTTCAATTTTGCATATTATATCGGTCAGACTGTTGTGGCCTAATCAGGAGAGAGAGCTAAAACAGATGGTGGGATTTCGTTAGCACAAACTTACCTTGCTCCCAGTGAATTCTAATATCCTTATTTACACAAGAGGTACAGTATCCCTTATGATAAATTTATTTCACCTCAGTGAAATCTAAATTCCTTATCAAGTAATGCAAGAGAGAAATTATCCCTTATTATAAATGAGTGATTTATAAACACTGGGCAAATTTGCCCCGGGGCAGTAACCCATAGCAACCAATCAGTGATTAGATTTTTCCAGCCAGCTACAAGGAGAACAATGAAAGCAAACATCTGATTGGTTGCTGTGGGAAACTGCCCAGGTGCAAATTTGCCCAGTGTTTATAAATGAACCTCAATTGACTTTTAATATCCTAATTTATAATGGGTGTAGAATATCCCTTATAATACAATTTTTGCCTGTAGCATTGTGCCTTTATATAGTTACAGAACAGTAGTTCACAATAGCGTTTTCATTATCCCTTATAAAAAATGAGTGATTGTCAAGAGTTCCCTGTATAATGAAACCTGCAGCCTTGTGCTTTTATATGGTATCAGAACCACTCAGTGACTTCCAATATCCTTATCCTAATACAGTAGGGGGTACATTATCTCTTATAATATAGGAGTGATGCTCAGTGTTGCCTGTTTAACTCAGCATGTAGCCTTGTGCCTTGGTATGGTAACATATGGTAACAAAACCACTCAGTGACAAATACTATCCTTATCAGTTACAGTACGGAGGAACCAGTACCCCTTACAATACATGAGTGATTGGCAGAATTTCTTGTATAACTAAGCCTCCAACATTGTGCCTAATAACGTAACCCTTCAGTGACCATTTACCAGAAGGGGGTTACATTATCCCTTATAATACATGAGTGATGCTCAGAGTCCCCTGTATAAAACTTAACCTGCAGCCTTGTCCCACAACCCCTCAGTGACATCGAATATCCTTATTTAAAGTAGGGGGGTACATTATCCCTTATAATACATGAGTGATACTCAGATTCCCCAGTATAAAATTTATAAAAAGTGATACAGAATCCCTTGTAATACATGACTGAACTCAGCCCAAAGCCTTGTTCCTTTATATGGTCACAGAGCCACTGAGTGAATTCTAATATCCTTATCATCATTTAAAGTAAGGGGAACAGTAACCCTTATAATACTCAATGATACAGTTCCCTGTATAACTCAGCCAGTAGCCGTGAGCCTTAATACGGTCACAGAAACCCCTCAGTGACTTCTAATGTCCTTATAATTTAAAGTTGGGGGTACATTATCCCTTATAGTACATGAGAGGGATGTCACAACTATGAAGCACAGATATTATGAACTTTTATTGCCAGACCATTTTTCAGACCATTTTTTTTAAACCCCATATGGCGGTCCCTAACTCGTTTGCCTCTGGCCATAGTATAAATAGTCTTACTTCTCTGCATAGTAGCATTATCTGTAATCAGTGTCTGTTGAACCTTGGTTTCAGTATGAAGGATCTAACCTCTCCTGCCAGTATGCGGCTTTTAAGGGAGAGGAATTGTCCAAACCAACGTCCATTTTTAAAAGTATGGGAGCATTCTGGTGGGGGAGGATAGATCCTTCATACTGAAACCAAGGTTCAACAGACACTGTAAGACTTTTTACACTATGGCCAGAGGCAAACAAGTTAGGGACCGCCATATGGGGTTTACCTTGACGTGGTATGGTGGCTTTTCAAATTTATGATCATAACTTTTTAAGTAAATACCCCTGTTTTGTAAACTTACTTTTGAGACAGGGTACCAGGGAATGTGCATTAAAACTAGCACTTCCATTATATTATAACTTAGCATTTAGAGTGCTTCCACACCCCCCCTCCCCATTTTTGTAAATTGATAGATAAAGAACTAGAACTCATCAGCACAAAAAAGTCAGAAGTCACCAATTGCCAGTTCTCATACCCATTCAACCAGAGAAACATTACCATTGCACCGTTAACATTCCTTTTAAAAATAAAGTGGCTCTCCATCAATTGCAACTCTAACTCGTGTTGGACTGCGGTGTATGGGACCCACTGGGGCTGCCACCAGTTGCACCCATATGGTGCCAGCCACCCACCTGCCGCACAGTGTGAACCGGCTCTACTCCTTGCAGCCACAATGGAAACGGGAAGGAGGGCCAGCGCCCACATGTCCTGATGGGGGGGCGGGGGAAGCGGTGCGTCCGTCGGAGAAGGCCCACCAGGCCAATTGGGTTTTTTTCTGGTCTCCCACCAGCCCAGTTTAACCCTGCATCCATCAGCCAGATTTAAAGGAAGAGTCAATTCAAGCTGACTTGGCCCTATGGATTACATGAAGCTTTCTAATAAGAATATCCTATTTGAGTTATTTGTACTGGACACTGCAAAATCTATTAATTGAATTAAGACAAGAAATATTCAGCATTGTGTGATTTTATATAACCTTTGGAGGAGTTACTGTAGAGTATAGAATTACCATGGACCTGGGCTAGCAACAAGAACTGGCTGGTTTTATAACAATTCTTTATTTTCTCACACATTAGGTACCAATGTAAAAACACCCTAAATATGAATGCCATGAGTCCACTGAACAGTTTGATGCCCAGTATGTATAGATTTACCCAAGTATGTGGCATATAGGAGCCCCAAAATGTAAACAACTCATTTGAGCTTTCCAGATATTGTAAAATCAAACACCTTTACATGGTTTTGGGGGCGGGGGCAAAGATAGAAGAAAAAAGTATGTTCACATCCGGAAAACAATATAATTTCGAAAAAAATTACACATACTCCTTAATCCAAATTGGGTATACATGTCTTTCTACTCCAAAGCACCAAGCCGCAAACCTAAATTTGGTGATTTTGGCGACATTTCGAAAAGTCACCTCAAAACTTCCACCCTGCAGCATTTTATTTCCCACATACTACTAGGTATCAAGATAGATCACCCCAAATGTAAAAGCCTGGAGTCCTCTGAACAGTTGGAGGAGGTGGTGTGTAGCTGGGAGGGTCTGAGGTGGAGGTAGGCCTCCGTATAGGAGCAAGCCAGTGTCTGGTCAGAAACTGTAATAGAGAAACAAGAGGGATTCACCTCGCACACCCTGGCCTTCAGGAACTCTGCCAGGTGCTCAAATACCAGGAGGGATCGGCACCCCCCCAAACCAATGGCATAAGAAAAAAGGCAATGGCACACTGGGCACGATCAAGCAGGGTAAACCCTTGCAAAGATTTATTTGCACACGATGCAACGTTTCGGGGTGGTCCCCTTTGTCAAGCATGTCGAAGTGAGGCAGTGAGCGACAATTTAACACCATACATTCAAAGTGATTGGTCATTTACAAAATTTGCATAATTAATTACACATGTGACATCGCACTTAAAACAAGCAACAAGAAAAAGAGAGGTTAAAAAACCAACAATTTCAGTAATCCTCTTCTAATACAAAATGTGATAAAATTTACTACAAAAAAGGTTTAAAAGTCATACGAAAAACTTCCCAGCCAATGTATATTACATTGATTAAATAGCATTAGCAGTGAATAATAATCTGTAAAAATGTATCAAAAAAGGTTTGTTTGCTCTAAAACAGCAGATTTTACTTGCTGTGGGAGACAGGTTGTTACAAAAATTAGCAACATAGTATACAATATCTTAACACAAATAACAATGTTGCTTATTTCTCTCTTACCCTACAGGAGGGGATTGCAAAAGGAAAGTCTGACCCTACAGAAGGTCCTGGGTACTGCAAGTCTTGGTTATCTGAAACAATAAAACACATATATAGGATCAAAGGTAACAGGACATACTGAACTCCTCATTTAACCCTTTAGGGTATTTTGTCTGCAGTAGCCATATCCAATAGCATTCGCGTTGTAATAAACATTTTTTCATATCCTGACCTTGCTTGTGTGTTACTTTTTCCAATATCTGCCATCGCACCTGCGAGATCTTATGGCTATGAGCAAAAAAATGTTTGGCTAATAAAGATTCTTTCTTAAATTTATCCATTGATCGATTTTTTGGTAACACATCAGTTTTAGCATCAGGAGGCGGGGGTTGGTAAGTCCGTATATTAGATTTATGCTCATTTAAACGTACCCTAACCGCTCTACTCGTTTGGCCAATATATAACAACCCACACGGGCATTTGATGGAATACACGACTTCCTTTGTGTTACATGAAAATGTACCCTTAATAGGGTGCTTAGTTCCGTGTAATGGGTGTAACACAGATGAACCTGGGATTATCCCATTACAGTGGCCACAGTTTCTGCAGGGATAGGTCCCTGTATTGGGGTTAGCCAATGCACCTACACCTGTAGTAATAACTTTCGGCTTAATTAAAGCCTGAATAGTTTTCCCTTTTCTATACGAGAAGACAGGGGTTTGTTTAAATAAATGCCCGATCTTGGGATCAGACTGTAGTATCCCCCAATGTTTTAAGATAGTGCGCCTAATAACCTTATTATTAGTGTCAAAAGAGGATACAAAAGGAATGCGTTGGCTATTATTTGTATTCCTCGGTTTTTTCGCCAAGGTATCCTCCCTCTGATAGGTTTTAACCTCATCCTTAATAGCAATAAGTTCGCTTTCTTTGTATCCTTTGTCAACAAACTTTCTCACCATCTTAGAGGCTTCTTGCTCATAGATGGCATCAGTAGATGCAATCCGCTTGGCACGTAACAATTGGCTCTTGGGCAAACCTTTTAACAAGCCCTGTGGGTGAAAGCTTGATGCCAAAAGCAAATTATTACGGTCAGTTGGCTTATTATATATCGAAGTAACCATAGAAGACCCACTCACACACAAATTTACATCAAGAAAGTGTAATTCCGTCTTACTTTTATCAAGGGTGAATTTAATGGTGGGGTGTGCACTATTCAAATGAAGGAGAAAGGCCTGTAGTTCATCTTCACCTCCATCCCAAATAAAGAAGGTATCGTCCACATACCTCATGTAGGAGTGTATGTGTGAGCAGTATGCGGTATTGGAAAAGATGTGGCTCTTTTCGAAATGGTCCATGAAGATGTTTGCGTACGCAGGAGCCATGTTGGCCCCCATCGCGCAGCCTTGAAGCTGAAGGAAAAATTCACCATCAAAAGAAAAATAATTTTTACTGAGGACCATATCCAGTAAGTCACAAAGAAAATTGATCTTATACGTGGGCAAATTGGTGGTACTCAGGTACAATCGCATACACTCAATACCCTCTTCATGAGGGATGGAGGTGAACAGGTCCTTAACATCCAAGGAACACAAATAAAATTCACCTGTTGGAAATTGGACAGTTTTAAGGCGATTTAGAAAATCTGTGGTATCCAAAAGACATGGTTTCAGTAACGGCACAATATCCTGAAGATACAAATCCACATAAATCGCAAGTGGTTGCCACAAGGACCCCACATTGGAAACTATGGGCCTACCTGGTGGATTCACTAAGCTTTTGTGAATTTTTGGAAGAAAATACACATAGGGAGTTTTTGGGAATTGTTGGAATAGAAGCTGATGGGTCTCGTCAGTTATAACACCTTCCATCACTGAAGCATTCAAAAAGGTATTCAATTCGTTCTTAAATTTAGCAGTTGGATCAATAGACAATTTTTTATATAACATGGTGTTATTTAACTGACGAAATGCCTCAGTCTCATAATCAACCTTATTCAGGACCACAACACCTCCCCCTTTGTCCGCCTTAGTTATAACCACATTATCATTCATTTGTAAGGAAGTAAGAGCTTTTTTCTCTGCCTGAGAGATGTTGGATCCACAATTTCTGTGTTTTTCTCCTGCTTTAGACAAAATTTTATTCAATTCAAATAACACCATAGTTTCAAATGTCTCTATAGAGGAAAAATTGCCCGGTGGTACAAATGTGCTTTTGGTACCCAATTTATATTTGAGTTGTCTTGTCAGATCGTTCTTGGCACTGATAGCCTGTTTATCCAAAAAATATGCTTTAAGTTTAAGAGTTCTGACCAACTTGAAAAAGTCAATGGTAAACGCAAAAGGAGCAGCAGTGTATATTGGAACGAATCCCAGCCCTTTATTAAGCACCGAAAGTTCATCCTTATTAAGTTCAGTGGTAGAAAGATTAAACACTGAATTTACCTGTGGTAGTGTCGGTGTCCCCTGCGTTTGTTCCGGGAGTGACCGCGTGCTCCTCCTGCGACCTCTTCGTATCTTACATTTCCCTTTCTGTGGCCGACCTGTAAAAAAGGAAAAGAGCCAGCCGAACATTGTGAGGAGGAGGCAAGGGAAGATTGATCTGACTCCAACGAGCGTGTAGGTAAGGCATCGGAACGCATAGGTGTAGAAACCCGTTGCTGCCGGTATAGGCGTCTGGTATCCCTCCAGGTATAGACTTCCCCTCGCTCGTAATCCTGGGTGTCTCGCCGGAATTTCTTGATTTTCACCTGCAGGATCTCCTGTTGTAGCGGTTCCAATTTTCGCTCCAACTGTTGAATGGTGACCCTGTCCGCACTTACTGGCAGGGAGGCATACTCTTCCTCCGTGGCTTGGATTTGCTGCTTCAAATCTTTCGCAGCCGTCTGGAGTTGTTGGATGGTAAGTGCAATCAGATCCAAGCTGCACCTGTTTAGGATCCCTCTCCATTTTGTGTTGAAATCCGGGTCGTCTCTGAACAGTGCGGGTTTCAAATTTACTCGTAGGCCACGCGGTATACGCTGGGCCCGGGCATACTCCGCCAGAGAAGATGTATGTAATGACCATGATATCTCACGGCGTTTAAGTTGTTCCAACTTACGTAAAATGTCAGTCTCAGATAAACAGGTAGGTGCTGGTAGACTGTGGGTAGACTGTAAAATCCTTTTGCGCTCCGCTTCTGTGAAACCAAAGGTTTCAGCTTTCCTGCTGGTTGTAGCTGCAATGTCGGCAAAAGACATATTCACGGAGGCACACAGAGAGGGGTGCTGAGTGGAACCAGCCGAAAAGCGTGATCCAGAAACAAGAGGGATTCACCTCGCACACCCTGGCCTTCAGGAACTCTGCCAGGTGCTCAAATACCAGGAGGGATCGGCACCCCCCCAAACCAATGGCATAAGAAAAAAGGCAATGGCACACTGGGCACGATCAAGCAGGGTAAACCCTTGCAAAGATTTATTTGCACACGATGCAACGTTTCGGGGTGGTCCCCTTTGTCAAGCATGTCGAAGTGAGGCAGTGAGCGACAATTTAACACCATACATTCAAAGTGATTGGTCATTTACAAAATTTGCATAATTAATTACACATGTGACATCGCACTTAAAACAAGCAACAAGAAAAAGAGAGGTTAAAAAACCAACAATTTCAGTAATCCTCTTCTAATACAAAATGTGATAAAATTTACTACAAAAAAGGTTTAAAAGTCATACGAAAAACTTCCCAGCCAATGTATATTACATTGATTAAATAGCATTAGCAGTGAATAATAATCTGTAAAAATGTATCAAAAAAGGTTTGTTTGCTCTAAAACAGCAGATTTTACTTGCTGTGGGAGACAGGTTGTTACAAAAATTAGCAACATAGTATACAATATCTTAACACAAATAACAATGTTGCTTATTTCTCTCTTACCCTACAGGAGGGGATTGCAAAAGGAAAGTCTGACCCTACAGAAGGTCCTGGGTACTGCAAGTCTTGGTTATCTGAAACAATAAAACACATATATAGGATCAAAGGTAACAGGACATACTGAACTCCTCATTTAACCCTTTAGGGTATTTTGTCTGCAGTAGCCATATCCAATAGCATTCGCGTTGTAATAAACATTTTTTCATATCCTGACCTTGCTTGTGTGTTACTTTTTCCAATATCTGCCATCGCACCTGCGAGATCTTATGGCTATGAGCAAAAAAATGTTTGGCTAATAAAGATTCTTTCTTAAATTTATCCATTGATCGATTTTTTGGTAACACATCAGTTTTAGCATCAGGAGGCGGGGGTTGGTAAGTCCGTATATTAGATTTATGCTCATTTAAACGTACCCTAACCGCTCTACTCGTTTGGCCAATATATAACAACCCACACGGGCATTTGATGGAATACACGACTTCCTTTGTGTTACATGAAAATGTACCCTTAATAGGGTGCTTAGTTCCGTGTAATGGGTGTAACACAGATGAACCTGGGATTATCCCATTACAGTGGGGCTGGGAAGTTTTTCGTATGACTTTTAAACCTTTTTTGTAGTAAATTTTATCACATTTTGTATTAGAAGAGGATTACTGAAATTGTTGGTTTTTTAACCTCTCTTTTTCTTGTTGCTTGTTTTAAGTGCGATGTCACATGTGTAATTAATTATGCAAATTTTGTAAATGACCAATCACTTTGAGGAGTTCAGTATGTCCTGTTACCTTTGATCCTATATATGTGTTTTATTGTTTCAGATAACCAAGACTTGCAGTACCCAGGACCTTCTGTAGGGTCAGACTTTCCTTTTGCAATCCCCTCCTGTAGGGTAAGAGAGAAATAAGCAACATTGTTATTTGTGTTAAGATATTGTATACTATGTTGCTAATTTTTGTAACAACCTGTCTCCCACAGCAAGTAAAATCTGCTGTTTTAGAGCAAACAAACCTTTTTTGATACATTTTTACAGATTATTATTCACTGCTAATGCTATTTAATCAATGTAATATACATTGGCTGGGAAGTTTTTCGTATGACTTTTAAACCTTTTTTGTAGTAAATTTTATCACATTTTGTATTAGAAGAGGATTACTGAAATTGTTGGTTTTTTAACCTCTCTTTTTCTTGTTGCTTGTTTTAAGTGCGATGTCACATGTGTAATTAATTATGCAAATTTTGTAAATGACCAATCACTTTGAATGTATGGTGTTAAATTGTCGCTCACTGCCTCACTTCGACATGCTTGACAAAGGGGACCACCCTGAAACGTTGCATCGTGTGCAAATAAATCTTTGCAAGGGTTTACCCTGCTTGATCGTGCCCAGTGTGCCATTGCCTTTTTTCTTATGCCATTGGTTTGGGGGGGTGCCGATCCCTCCTGGTATTTGAGCACCTGGCAGAGTTCCTGAAGGCCAGGGTGTGCGAGGTGAATCCCTCTTGTTTCTGGATCACGCTTTTCGGCTGGTTCCACTCAGCACCCCTCTCTGTGTGCCTGCTTGATCGTGCCCAGTGTGCCATTGCCTTTTTTCTTATGCCATTGGTTTGGGGGGGTGCCGATCCCTCCTGGTATTTGAGCACCTGGCAGAGTTCCTGAAGGCCAGGGTGTGCGAGGTGAATCCCTCTTGTTTCTGGATCACGCTTTTCGGCTGGTTCCACTCAGCACCCCTCTCTGTGTGCCTCCGTGAATATGTCTTTTGCCGACATTGCAGCTACAACCAGCAGGAAAGCTGAAACCTTTGGTTTCACAGAAGCGGAGCGCAAAAGGATTTTACAGTCTACCCACAGTCTACCAGCACCTACCTGTTTATCTGAGACTGACATTTTACGTAAGTTGGAACAACTTAAACGCCGTGAGATATCATGGTCATTACATACATCTTCTCTGGCGGAGTATGCCCGGGCCCAGCGTATACCGCGTGGCCTACGAGTAAATTTGAAACCCGCACTGTTCAGAGACGACCCGGATTTCAACACAAAATGGAGAGGGATCCTAAACAGGTGCAGCTTGGATCTGATTGCACTTACCATCCAACAACTCCAGACGGCTGCGAAAGATTTGAAGCAGCAAATCCAAGCCACGGAGGAAGAGTATGCCTCCCTGCCAGTAAGTGCGGACAGGGTCACCATTCAACAGTTGGAGCGAAAATTGGAACCGCTACAACAGGAGATCCTGCAGGTGAAAATCAAGAAATTCCGGCGAGACACCCAGGATTACGAGCGAGGGGAAGTCTATACCTGGAGGGATACCAGACGCCTATACCGGCAGCAACGGGTTTCTACACCTATGCGTTCCGATGCCTTACCTACACGCTCGTTGGAGTCAGATCAATCTTCCCTTGCCTCCTCCTCACAATGTTCGGCTGGCTCTTTTCCTTTTTTACAGGTCGGCCACAGAAAGGGAAATGTAAGATACGAAGAGGTCGCAGGAGGAGCACGCGGTCACTCCCGGAACAAACGCAGGGGACACCGACACTACCACAGGTAAATTCAGTGTTTAATCTTTCTACCACTGAACTTAATAAGGATGAACTTTCGGTGCTTAATAAAGGGCTGGGATTCGTTCCAATATACACTGCTGCTCCTTTTGCGTTTACCATTGACTTTTTCAAGTTGGTCAGAACTCTTAAACTTAAAGCATATTTTTTGGATAAACAGGCTATCAGTGCCAAGAACGATCTGACAAGACAACTCAAATATAAATTGGGTACCAAAAGCACATTTGTACCACCGGGCAATTTTTCCTCTATAGAGACATTTGAAACTATGGTGTTATTTGAATTGAATAAAATTTTGTCTAAAGCAGGAGAAAAACACAGAAATTGTGGATCCAACATCTCTCAGGCAGAGAAAAAAGCTCTTACTTCCTTACAAATGAATGATAATGTGGTTATAACTAAGGCGGACAAAGGGGGAGGTGTTGTGGTCCTGAATAAGGTTGATTATGAGACTGAGGCATTTCGTCAGTTAAATAACACCATGTTATATAAAAAATTGTCTATTGATCCAACTGCTAAATTTAAGAACGAATTGAATACCTTTTTGAATGCTTCAGTGATGGAAGGTGTTATAACTGACGAGACCCATCAGCTTCTATTCCAACAATTCCCAAAAACTCCCTATGTGTATTTTCTTCCAAAAATTCACAAAAGCTTAGTGAATCCACCAGGTAGGCCCATAGTTTCCAATGTGGGGTCCTTGTGGCAACCACTTGCGATTTATGTGGATTTGTATCTTCAGGATATTGTGCCGTTACTGAAACCATGTCTTTTGGATACCACAGATTTTCTAAATCGCCTTAAAACTGTCCAATTTCCAACAGGTGAATTTTATTTGTGTTCCTTGGATGTTAAGGACCTGTTCACCTCCATCCCTCATGAAGAGGGTATTGAGTGTATGCGATTGTACCTGAGTACCACCAATTTGCCCACGTATAAGATCAATTTTCTTTGTGACTTACTGGATATGGTCCTCAGTAAAAATTATTTTTCTTTTGATGGTGAATTTTTCCTTCAGCTTCAAGGCTGCGCGATGGGGGCCAACATGGCTCCTGCGTACGCAAACATCTTCATGGACCATTTCGAAAAGAGCCACATCTTTTCCAATACCGCATACTGCTCACACATACACTCCTACATGAGGTATGTGGACGATACCTTCTTTATTTGGGATGGAGGTGAAGATGAACTACAGGCCTTTCTCCTTCATTTGAATAGTGCACACCCCACCATTAAATTCACCCTTGATAAAAGTAAGACGGAATTACACTTTCTTGATGTAAATTTGTGTGTGAGTGGGTCTTCTATGGTTACTTCGATATATAATAAGCCAACTGACCGTAATAATTTGCTTTTGGCATCAAGCTTTCACCCACAGGGCTTGTTAAAAGGTTTGCCCAAGAGCCAATTGTTACGTGCCAAGCGGATTGCATCTACTGATGCCATCTATGAGCAAGAAGCCTCTAAGATGGTGAGAAAGTTTGTTGACAAAGGATACAAAGAAAGCGAACTTATTGCTATTAAGGATGAGGTTAAAACCTATCAGAGGGAGGATACCTTGGCGAAAAAACCGAGGAATACAAATAATAGCCAACGCATTCCTTTTGTATCCTCTTTTGACACTAATAATAAGGTTATTAGGCGCACTATCTTAAAACATTGGGGGATACTACAGTCTGATCCCAAGATCGGGCATTTATTTAAACAAACCCCTGTCTTCTCGTATAGAAAAGGGAAAACTATTCAGGCTTTAATTAAGCCGAAAGTTATTACTACAGGTGTAGGTGCATTGGCTAACCCCAATACAGGGACCTATCCCTGCAGAAACTGTGGCCACTGTAATGGGATAATCCCAGGTTCATCTGTGTTACACCCATTACACGGAACTAAGCACCCTATTAAGGGTACATTTTCATGTAACACAAAGGAAGTCGTGTATTCCATCAAATGCCCGTGTGGGTTGTTATATATTGGCCAAACGAGTAGAGCGGTTAGGGTACGTTTAAATGAGCATAAATCTAATATACGGACTTACCAACCCCCGCCTCCTGATGCTAAAACTGATGTGTTACCAAAAAATCGATCAATGGATAAATTTAAGAAAGAATCTTTATTAGCCAAACATTTTTTTGCTCATAGCCATAAGATCTCGCAGGTGCGATGGCAGATATTGGAAAAAGTAACACACAAGCAAGGTCAGGATATGAAAAAATGTTTATTACAACGCGAATGCTATTGGATATGGCTACTGCAGACAAAATACCCTAAAGGGTTAAATGAGGAGTTCAGTATGTCCTGTTACCTTTGATCCTATATATGTGTTTTATTGTTTCAGATAACCAAGACTTGCAGTACCCAGGACCTTCTGTAGGGTCAGACTTTCCTTTTGCAATCCCCTCCTGTAGGGTAAGAGAGAAATAAGCAACATTGTTATTTGTGTTAAGATATTGTATACTATGTTGCTAATTTTTGTAACAACCTGTCTCCCACAGCAAGTAAAATCTGCTGTTTTAGAGCAAACAAACCTTTTTTGATACATTTTTACAGATTATTATTCACTGCTAATGCTATTTAATCAATGTAATATACATTGGCTGGGAAGTTTTTCGTATGACTTTTAAACCTTTTTTGTAGTAAATTTTATCACATTTTGTATTAGAAGAGGATTACTGAAATTGTTGGTTTTTTAACCTCTCTTTTTCTTGTTGCTTGTTTTAAGTGCGATGTCACATGTGTAATTAATTATGCAAATTTTGTAAATGACCAATCACTTTGAATGTATGGTGTTAAATTGTCGCTCACTGCCTCACTTCGACATGCTTGACAAAGGGGACCACCCCGAAACGTTGCATCGTGTGCAAATAAATCTTTGCAAGGGTTTACCCTGCTTGATCGTGCCCAGTGTGCCATTGCCTTTTTTCTTATGCCAGAAACTGTAATAGGTCATTATAGGAGGGACAGTTAGTGCGCAGCTAAGGCTCCAACAAGGAGTTCAGACAGTAACCGTGAGTAATACAATTGTGTGTAAATAACCTGCTGCCACTACTTGCTTCGTGGAGTGTACCATCTGAGCATACATCTTGAATATGTGACTGAATATTGAGAAGTGTACCATCAGTTCAACAAATCGTTTGACTGTTTTAAAAAACCACTGGTGCCAAAGTTTATCAAGAGTGACTGCTGTGTGCTTATACCAGCGCGGTAATCCTTTCCTCCATACCATAAGCGGGGGGGCCCACATAAGGATAAATAGTCTAATTATATTGTCTAACAGGAGTTGCTGGGAGTTGGACCCCTTGCCCAGGTACTGAAACCAGTGGATAGTAACCCAAGGGAAGGTTTAGGTAATACCTGACCCATTCACCTGTTACACATCTATAAGGATTTTATAAATGTCATCCTTTTGTCTAATGCAAGTAACCCCCCCCCTTTTGGTAGTGTCCCAGAATGCATACCATTCTTCCAATCAACCTATGAGATTTTCCCATTTTTGCATACAGCTGTGTTTGTATTCTGGGGTAGTGAAATGATTGTTTAAATCTTCTATATTCTGGATATCACTACTTTCTGATGAAGTCCATGCAAAGCTAAATGTTCAAAAAAAGCTAGGGATGCACCGAATCCAGGATTCGGTTCGGGATTCGGCCTTTTTCAGCAGGATTCGGATTCGGCCGAATCCTTCAGCCCGGCTGAACCAAATCCGAATCCTAGGATTCGGGCGGTCGGCCGAATCCAAAATAGTGGATTCGGTGCATCCCTAAAAAAAATCATCTGTTCTACTTTTCCAAGGATAGATGTATTTGTCAACTTTGCTCAATTAAATATTTCATACCGAAATTTAGAAATACCAGGAATGTACAATAACTAAAAGCTCGAAGAATGCCCATTAAATCACTAATGCAGGCCTTTATATATCACTTCTTTCAAAGATTCTCCAGACTCCAGTTACCAAATTAAATGCATTTGACCTGTATTCATGATAGATACTTTATTTTAAGCCCTGCTAGTAACCCCCCCCCCCCCAAATCTTAGGAACTTTCAAGCAATATCTTTGCAACTAAAAACCAGCATCTGGTCTTGTACTCAAAAACTTTGCTAAGAATATTTTTAGGATAACTGGCTTATTCTATAACTACAAGAAGGTAAGCAGTTCCATCAAGAATCAAAATGACAAAGGTCTCATGTGAGGGGTGGGCTGAATGCAGGCAGGTAACAATATGTTAAGTTTAGAGTGCACCACTGACATCTATATGACATCATGTGATTATCTTAGCTGGCTAGAGCTAAAAGACAAATGTCTTTCAGTTCCGCAAAATAATGAGAATAATGTACTATACATGACAATGATTCTGGGGGTCATTTATGTATCTGAAAAGTTAGCATGGATAAGTAGTAACTGTGTATCACTTATCTTCCACAAGTACCTGTGCCAATATGGTTATGAACACAGAAAAAAGGAAAAATAATTTCCACAATATACAAAACCAACTTTACAATACATGCATGCTAGGCTTCCCAAAGCAAACATATGGGGTGCCAAATGTTAGGTAATTCCTAAGGATTGAAATTACTTACCTGATACCCCAGGCTATAGCTTCTTTTAGCAGAAAACTGCACAGTCCAGGACACTAGTGAGTGACCAATTGTTTTTCTCTCTTCTTTATTTGCGCTATAATGCCCATGTGTTGTCTGCTGGGTTTTGAAGAAAGAAGAAGGGAAGAGGAGGATCTCTTGCTCACAAGTGCCCCATGCTGGTGCAGTGTTTTTGCTAACAGGAGCACCAGCCCAGGGTATAAGGTAATTAAAATTTGGCACCACCCATTGTTTAGGGCTTTTGTTCTTTTTTAAACGTTTAAATAATCATTTTGGATTAGACCATAAACTTTCCTAAACCTAGAAGCCTAGACAATCAAATTCACATTTCTGCATGGGAGCACGTTGCTATATTACAGGTATGGGACCTGTTATCCAGAATACTCTGGGCCTGATCTTTCCTTCATTTAGATCTTCATACCGGATGTCTACTAGAGAATCATGTAAACATTAATAAACCCAATACGCTGGTTATGCTTCCAGCAAGGATTAATTATATCTTAGTTTGGATCAAGTACAAGCTACTGTTTTATTATTGCAGAGAAAAATATAATTTTTACTTGGATTATTTTGCTAAAATTAAGTCTATGGGAGATGGTATTTCCATAATTAGGACATTTCTGGATAACGGGTTTCCAGATAATGGATCCCATTACCTGTACTTGCCTTGAACAGCTTTTCCAGTAAATAGTAAAGTACAGGAGATATAGGTATGGGACCCTTTATCCAGAACCCAGTTATCCAGAAAGCTCCAAATTATAGTAATGCTGTCTCCCATAGACTCCATTTTATCCAAATTTTTAAAAATGATTTCCTTTTTCTCTGTAATAAAACAGTAGCTTGTACTTGATCCCAGCCAATATACAATTAATCCTTATTGGAAGCATAACTAGCCTATTGGGTTTATTTAATGTTTACATGGTTTTCTAGTAGACAAGGTATGAAGATCCAAATTACAGAAAGATCCATTATCCAGAAAACCCCAGGTCCCGAGCATTCCGGATAATAGGTGCCCTACCTGTACTAATAAACAAAATATTTTTAACAAGCAAGGCTCTCCTATTTTACTGTTAGTAAATTCCTACTTATAACAGATCTATACTGCATTTCTAAATATACAGCTGATATAGGAAGAGAAAACCTGGAGATGCATAATACATGTGTGGCACAAGACTGGCACAAGACCGGCCCATACAAAATAATTATCTATTGGCGTTATACATAGACCTCAGTGCACTGGATTTTCTGCCAGGCACATTTAATATCTGAACAGTCTTGACCAAAAGAACTAGTTCAAATTCAGTGGCTAAAGGAGGCCCATATCTGCCAGAAAACATTAAAGGACCAGTAACATCAAAAAAAAAAAAAAACCACCAAGACAAATTATACTTTAAAATCACAAAGTCTTTATTAAGAAATAACTTACCAAAACTCCGCTTCCCTCTTCAGAAAAGGGGACCACCCATCCTGCGGCATTCGAATTCTCCTCCCTGGCTATTCTACCGACAGCATGCGACTGGGAAGCCCTGCGGATAGCGCTCCCACAGGCCAAGGCATAAGCTTCTTTCCTGGGAGAGATGGCTAGCGGCAGCTCCAGCTCAGCCCCGTCCTCTCAACCTTCAAGAGCAGCATCCCAGCCGCGCTGGGACAGGGTCTGGTAGAGTCTGTGTGTCACCCCTTTTCAAGCAGCGGGCTTCTTGGGGCAGGATGGACTATGTGATCAGCGCGATGTACGAGTAGGGGGCTTCACCAATGTGCTCCTGCCGACCCAACCCGACCCTGCCGGCTTGTACGGGTCTTTGGTGAAGGAGCAGCGCGGGGAGCGGGGCATCAGCAGGTCCCCATCCTCTTCCTCCTCTGCCCGCGGCCAGGGCCGCCATTAGAAATCAGAGGGCCCCGTACAACAAAATTTTCAGGGCACCCTGGGACCCGCCTACCACGGCCCCCCCAAGCCCCACTTCAGATCCCGCCCACTCCACACTATAGTTAAAAGACCACATAGACATCAGTGCTAAAAAAGGTAACACACACAAGTTATAAAAAGCTAGAGATTGTCAGGCCTCCTTATAAGTTAAAAAAAAAAACATTGAGGCCAGGGCCCCCCATAAATTTTTTTTTTTTTAAATTGGTGACAGGACCCCCCTTAAAATTAAAAAAATTGATGGCCCCCCCTCCACAAGTTATAAAAAGCCATTGGTGATCTGGGCCCCCCCTGCAAGTAAAAAAAAGAAATTGGTGGCCTGGGCCCCTCCCCCCCCCCCACAAGTTATAAAAAGCCACAGGGGCTCTCCTGCAAGTAAAAAAAAAAAAAAATTTGGCTAGATATCCCCAAATTTTTTTAAGGATACTTGCCAGGGCTTTGTGTCTAAGGGGGGGGGGCCCGGCCATGCTTCACTTACTTGATTATCTTTCAGCGTGCTGCCAGTGGGACACTGCAGCTCTGTGCACAGAAACTTTTCTCCAATCAAGATTTCTTGTACCCTCGTGGTCCTTTAAAAATAAGTCCAAGTAAAGCTGTACAGGGATTGGACAAGGGGATCCAATCCCAATGCAGATTTGCTGGGACTTATTCTTAATGGACCAATGAGGGTACAGAAAATCTTAATTGGGAAAAGCTTCCGTGCACAGAGCTGCAGTGTCCTACTGGCAGCACGCTGAGCTGAAATCAAGTAAATGAGCATGGTTGGCCCCCCCAGACAGAAAATCCTGCGGGCCCGGGACAATTGTCCCCCCTGTGACCCCCTGATGGCGGCCCTGCGTCTTCTCGCCTGGTTACTTTCTAATTTATCTTAGACCCATTACAGATGACAAAACAAACTAGGAGAGCTCCTGTCCATGTCACAACTGGCAACCAGCATAACCAAAAATAAAACATGTGGGTTTCATATACAAAAAATAAACAATTTACTCAAATGTAGTTGGTACTGGCTCAGTACAGTTTTAGTCTTATAGACCTCCTACTATGTTATAATCCCTTCACAAAATGTCACAGAAAGCCTTGCCTAGCAGTACATGGTTATGGAATGCTATCCATTACGGTACTGGCATTGAACAGGGCCATGAATAATACCCCTGATAGTAAGGATATGTCCTTCGTTTTTCTCATAGCCTGAGAGCTAAAACGAGATATACATAGAGAGAGAATAAATCTAAATTTCCTTGTCTTAAGCACAAATAGATAAGTTGTCCCTTTGCAAGCAGAACCAGTTAAAGAAATCCATAAAATCACACATAATAATACCTGTGTGTTGTCCATGTGTGCCACCGTAAAATTCCTCACCAGCGATTAGCTCCCTGCTGCTACATGAACCTTAACTTTACTAAATGCTTTACTTTCATTAAAAAACAAAATAGTTAATGGTGTGCTCCAAAGTTGGTCTCATACTCCAATATGTAACAAACTGGTTTGTTTACCCTTGAGAAAGATCACAGTCCACAGTTCAGCAAAAATGTAAAAACAAAATGGTGTACACCTGTTTTTTTAATATCTATATTGTATAAACAGAGATTCAATTAAGTAGTCCTATACTTTTTCCTTATACAGTAAGATATATAATAACTATAAATACTCTATGCTACAAAATGTTATTTATTATTGTTCCCTAAAAAGGACATACTGTATAATCAAAATACTACCTTCATATGAGCTAAAGCATTAAGTATGTCTGGAATCTTAATGTTTTCCATGAGATAAGCTGTAGGTAAAGCAGGATTACCTGAAAAGGCATTGCTTGTGTTTAGAAAAGAGATTTCTTACCTTCCATCTCCATCAATATCACAGGCAGCGACCACAATGGCATTACCTTGGCGATCTCGTAAAGCATAATATGGTGAGCTCCGTTCATCCACAGCTACAGTATATGGACTAGGTGAAATCTTTTATATATTTTAGCAGTAGATTTGGCCCATTGTATCTAAGTAATAATACAATAATAAATGTATTTTTGTACCTGGTCATAAACATGCAAAAATATGTTCTCAAATGATTACTAAATTGTGCTTTATTTTGATTCAAGATTAACAAGCAGTTATCAGCAGGACATTGCAAAGGTTATTTAATATAAGTCCAAATGCGAAATACTCAAAAAAAATTAAAATATAAAATCAAATTTTTAGAGAAAAAAAAACCTACATTTTTTGAGATGTGAATAGAAAAAGTCAGAATCTGTAAATCCGGCATTCTCAAGCCTTCCGACCTTGAATATATGTCAATGGGAGAGGTCCCTATCCTATTTGGAAGTTTCTGTGACCTGTGCTGGAATTAGCCTGAAAATCCAACTATTTCGGATTTTTTAGCCAAAAATCAGAAAATCGTACTATTAGAATTTTCATTTGTTTTTTCTTTGTGTTTGCCCCCCGATCTGATTAAATTGTGATTTTTTTTTAATAAATAAGGTCCAATCTTGGATTCTAGTTTGGTCTGACTTTTCTCATTAAAATAATCAGAAAAATTCGGAATTAATAAATAAGGCTAGAACTAAAGGTTTTGGAACGGATTTAAAAATGACCCAGAATACAGTCTGCATTTACTTTTGATGGTTCTGCCATTGTGACTATTCTTATATATAAAAACAGATGAAAAACAGCCCAGTAAGGTACTTTCCAAGATAATAGTATTGTGTTATATTATCCAGAATGCTGGGGACCTGGGGTTTTCCGAATAATAAATCTCTCCGTAATTTGGATCTTCATACCTTAAGTCTACTAGAAAATCATGAAAACATTAAACAAACTCAACAGTCAGATCCTGCTTCCCATAAGAATTATTTAGATCTTGGTTTGGATCAAGTACAAAGTATTATTATAGAGAATAAGGAAATTTTAAAAACATATTATTTGGATAAAATGGAGTCTATAGGAGATGGCCTTTCTGTAATTCAGAGCTTTCTGGATGAAGGGTTTCTGGATAACTGATCCCATACCTGTATTAATATTATAGGTCTGGTTACTATTTTAGATTTATAACTTTAGTTAAGATTGATTGGCCAAACAGTTCTACAGTACACCTTAAACTGAAATTTTATTAACCTATTATAAGGCTACTATAGCTCAAAGTTATAGCTAATATGACCTTAGTTACTAAAAAAAAAATCACATAACTTGGGCACTGTTCGGAGGTATGGAGCTGTGATTAAGAGGATTTTCTACTTTCCCTGGGGCTACAAAAATATTTTTTTCCTGAGATTGAGTCCCAAATATAGCAGAGCTGGAAAGGTAACTTTTTAAAATATTATGTATCAGCAAAATATTTGTCAGGTCATCGGGCCATGTCTAAATGTATGTCTCTGGCAAGTGAAGGTAGATTTTGCGAATGCGCTTATGCTTCCCCTATAGTATCTGGTTATATCCCCTTATATGATATGTTAAACTGTCTAATCAAATTAAAACCTCAGGAAACACAGCCTAATTACATGTAGGTATTGGGATAATTCTCCTAATTGAGATATTCCCCCCCCCCAAAAATATTGGACCATTACTAGTTAGAATCAAAGATAACTGCACGCTTTTTTAAAATCGGGTCTTCTGATAAAAAAAGATTATTTATGAAGGAGGCATATTGGATTTAGCATTTGAAAACAATAAGACATCTCTGGTGGAATGAATGAAGAGTGGTAAGTATCTTGTTACTATTGGCTTCTGGTTGTCTCCTGCAATTTTCTATGGTTTCCTCTTTTTTGTAAAAATGTATGAATATTTTAAATAAATAATTGTGATACTTTATTTTGCATTATGTATTTTTGGATAATGTACATAACTACATTTTTAGATTCCAGTTTGTCACTTTCCGTTGTGCTTTATACTGGTTTTTCGTGCATTTGTAGTACAGGTATTGGATTAGTTATCCGGAAACCCAATATCCAAAAAGCTCAGAATTACGGAATGGCAGTCTCCCATTGATTCCATTTTAATGAAATAATCCAAATTTTTAAAAATAATTTCATTTTTCTCTGTAATAATAAAGCAGCACCATGTACTTGATCCCAATTAAGATATGATTAGTCATTAAAGGGGTGGTTCACCTTCAGGTTAACTTTTAGTATGTTCTAGAATGGCCAATTCTAAGCTACTTTTCAATTGGTCTTCATTATTTTATTTTTTTTTATATAGCTTATGAATTATTAGCCTTCCTCTCCCGACTCTTTCTAGCTTTCAAAAGGGGGTCACTGATCCCATCTAAAAACAAATCCTCTCTAAAGCTACACATTTATTGTTATTGCTACATTTTATTACTCATCTTTCTGTTCTGACCCTCCCCTTTAATATTCCATATTCTCATTCAAATCAGTGTATGGTTGCTAGGGTAATTTGGACCCTAGCAATCAGATTGCGGACACTGCAAACTGAATACAAAGCCAAATAACTCAAAAACCACAAATAAAAAATGGAACACCAATTGCAAATTGTCTCAGAATATCACTCTCTGCTTCATAATAAAAGTTAATTCAAAGATGAGCAACCCCTTTAATGGAAACAGAACCAGTCTATTGGGTTCATTTAATGTTTACATGATTTTCTAGTAGACTAAAGGCTGAACTCCACGTTGCACCAAGGAGCAATCTGTTGGCATGCGATGACACGCATGCGATGACACGCATGCGACGTGTCGGATGTCCATAAGATAAAGGAAGTGAATGAGAAATCGAAGGTAAAAACTACATATATCCGACTGTCGGATGAAGACGCAGCGTGGGATTCAGGATTTAATGTCTTGTGCAGCCTTCTTTTTTAAAAAAAAAATAAATAAATAAAGAGTCCAGAGTCTATAAAGCACTTCTGAGCACCCAAGACTCTAAACTTCCAACACTTTACCTAAAGTGACAAGTAAATATACCCGATTTAACGACAGAGAAATGGGAAGATGCCACTGAGGACCCATATACCCACCTTCCCTCAGGGACAAACTTATTCAGTGCAAGTTCCTGCACAGGGTATACATAATGCCCAAAAAACTTCACCAAATAGGACAAAGAACAAATGACAGATGTCATAGATGTAACCAAGCCCCTGCCCACTGGTTTCACGTGTGGTGGTAGTACCCATGCATCAAAAATATTGGGGCAAAATAGTAATATACATGGTCGATGATCTGGGGCTTCCTCTGACAACGGAACCCAAGCAGGTGCTACTAGATGTTATAGAAGACCTCCCAAATACAAGCAAAGCTACACGTAGCTTAGTAAAAACCCTACATTACTATGGTAGGAAAACGATCCTTAGGCATTGGATGGGGAGGAAAAACCCACTATAAAAAAAGTGGAGACTGTTTATAAACACGGTACCTCTATACAAACTTACGCATGAGAAAAGGGGAAACAGCAAAATATAAAGTATGGGGACCATGGTTAACACAAGGAAGATCTGGATTAGACGACCTACAAAACATGAAATGAGCAATAGGGAAACAGGTAGTTTCCCCCCCATACCCCATGTTATGTTTTGATATTATGCTGTACCTCATGTATAACATCGCTGTTGTTGTTATGCATGCGATTGTTTGAATAAAAACAAAAAAAAACATTTTATAAAAAAAAAAAGTAAACGGTATGTCTGTAATTTCTAAACTTCTAAAATATTCTAAAAATATTTTCACAAACAGCTCAAGTGAATATACTATTTAATTCCCACCTGTAAAATGAAGGCAGATAATCCCAATACCCGCAGGCACCAAAAGCAAATAAAAACCAAGATGCCCTATAAATGCTCTGCATTTTCTGCTGTTATGATAATACAGAAGGGAGTTAAAATATTCTACAGAACCATGTTTAAGAACATACCTTCTGGGGTTAACAACAATGACATCGAATGGCTGATTCAGCTCAAATTTGGGATTTAATGTCTTGTGCTGCCTTCTGTTATTGTTTAAAAAAAAAAAAAAACAAGTCAAAGAAGAAAACTATGTCTAATTTCTAAACTTCCAAAACATTTTCACAAACAGCCCAAGTGACGGAGTTAGTACATTTTTCTATAGAATTTTTATTGGTGCCACCACTAAGAGAAGATACACTAGAACTCCTGTTGAATGTATTGAGTCGATATAAAGAACACAACCATCTGAGCAGAACATTCATGTGATTTACAATGTGATTGTTCCCATTCTGACTAATCTAAACTCACTCACACAACTACTGGGAGCAATAACACAACTGACCCGACACTGACTAAGCCGCACCCTCTCTACTTACTTGTTTGCAGGTGGTGTCTTCCAGGTGGCGCACTTCTGTCGGCTTCTTTCCTATTCTAAACACAGGCCTCGGTCCCACCCTCCTTTTCTAGCCTTGGGCTAGAACCCTTTCTCTTTTGCTCCCTCTGTTGGTTACACACTAAAATTGCACCCTCAATGTACTTTTCTTAACACTAGTGACAACTTAGTAATTACCTTAAAATAGCTGCTTTTTTTTTTACAGGTTATTCTCCAGTGTCATTTCCCCCTATAATAGGAAACATTTCTTAGTTAATAAAAAAGGCTTAATTAATCAAACATCATAATGACCTTACAATTAAAGCTAACACTCATTAACCCTTTAAGTGCCAGCAAAATTTTGCATTTCAGTTGCATGAAATGCGAAACGTTTTTGAAACATTTTGTGCTCTCTCACTTTAAGGGCATTTTCTGAGGGGAAACCTTTAGTTTACCTAGGAAAACTATACATTGTTTTTTTTAGGGAGAACCTGAGCTTTCTAAATCTGCCTGAGTTTTCATGTATTTCCACCGCTGCAAAAAGATTTATATCACTAAATACAAAAAATACAAAAAAATTCTATTTTTCACAATATATGAATATATAACAGAAAAATATTTAATTTTACACATGAAAACCCAACTGATTTGGAAAGCCTCATGTCTTTCGAATGTGCCAATAACTCCAGGCAATGTATTACCGAATTTTAAAAGCACTAAGGCAGAAAACAGCATACTTTAGATTCCAAGGCCAAAAAATCCTAAACAATAGGTTTACCCCCAAAAACTATATATTTTTAAAAAAAAGTACACATTCCAAAATGGGTAACTATGTCTCTCTACTCCTAACTACCAAACACCAAACCATGTCTGAATATAGCGGTTTATAAAAATGTATCAAAATTCTGAAAAAATCACTTCAAAGGTTTTATTTTGCTGCTCCACATCTCCCACACCGAATAAGGTACCAAGAAAAAGCACCCTGAATATGGTTGCCAGGGGCCCTCCAAACAGGTTCTGAACACCAGGGGTCTACAATACAGTTTGATGCCCATTATGCATAGATTTACCAAACTATGTGGCATACAGAGACCCCCAAATCCAAATAGTGCATATGAATTTTCATGTATGACATGCTGGCAAAACTACAATATAAGCACCCGGTATAATTATTATGTGCCTTGAGACCCTCTAACAGTATCGAGACCCTAGAAAACCATATATTTTCAGTACACATTCCAATGAACCTAAAACAAGTAAATATGTCTTTCTACTGCAAACGACCAAACTGCAAAGACATGCTAAACAATGTTTTTTTAGACATTTCTGAAAATTGTCACAAAGCTTGCATTTTACCCTATTACATACCCCAAAATTCATAACATACCAGCATCCTAAATATGAATGCCAGGGGTCTACTGAACAGCTTGATGCCCAATATGCATAGATAAACCAAACTATATGTCTCGCAGAGACCTCAAAATGGATATATAGCAGACAAAATTTCCATGGGCAAAACGAAGTAACAAAGAACAGAGCGAAATTCAATAAAATCACTAAAATCAAAAAAAAAAAAACACAAAAAGCAATGCTTTTTTTTTTTTCGCCTAGTGTAGTCAGCAGTCAGAATCACAGTTTCAACGAAATAAAATGCAAAAGGTATTGCGCAAAGCAATCAGTGAATACGCCATTTGCAGTTTTTTCAGGCAAAACAACACATGATACAGTTAAAAAAAAAGCTAAAGTGTGTTATGTGTGTGTTTGTGCAAGTATATGTGAGTGTTGTGAATGTATGTAAATGTGTGAAACCCACCCCTGATCCCCCAAAAATGTATGTGATTGTGTGTAAGTGTAAATGTAAGTGTGTATTAGCATAAAAAATTTGTGTAGGTGTATTTGGTGTGTGTTACACTAACCTGAGGGTTGTAAGCAGCAGATCCAAGTTGAATATCATTGAACTGAACTGAAGGCGCTGGAGGTAGGTGTCCCACGCAGATCCAGGTTGAGGGTCGGCGCAGGGAGGGAGAGGAAGTAGGCTGTGATACAGGAAGAAAGGCAAAGGTAGGGACCGCACTTGCTCACCGCTCTCCCCTCAGGTCAGGTGCACAGTCAAACAGTGTCCCCACTGTAAACACGACAAAGACTCGAAAAGCAGATGGCACTTCTGAAAATGGGGTTTATTGGAGTTCCTGCTGGAAAAAACCTAACGCGTTTCGGGAGTTATCCCTTAGTCATAGGTTAGCAGTTCACTTGCTACAGCTGGGTTTCTTATACACAAGGTGATAGTGCCCTCTAGTGGGCTCTTAATAAAATTGCATCTTTATTTAAATCAATTAAAATATGAAACAAAATGAAACAATTAAAATACTTAAAAGAATTTCCTGAGAGCAGTGATCATAAATTAAAAAACAAACAAACTGTCATTGTAGCTCTTATGGCAAGGGTGATGCAGATATATTACCCCTCTAGTGAACATCATTCACCACGAGGGGACTGGAGAGAATTCTACTAGGATGTGGCCTATTGAATCCGTCCAACCTCCGTAGGCTTTCTTAGTTCAGTGGGGGTCCCTAAATTCACCTCTTTAGTACAAATAGCTAATATCATGTCTATAATTCAGACCATTCAGGATCCTTGTATCCAATTTAAGGATCCAAAAAGCCTCTCTGAGGTTTAATCTATGGATAATGTCACCACCTCTAATAGGGACCCGTACTTTCTCAATAACTTTCACCCTTAGGTCTTTCAGACCATTGGGTGTACATATTCTAAAATGTCTGCCAACTGGAGTATTCTCCTCTCTATTGGTAATACTCCTGATGTGTTCCCTTATCCTTTCCTTCAGCATGCGGGATGTGCGGCCCACATACTGCTTGTTACAGTGACTACACTCAAGTAGGTAAACCACATTCCTAGTGTTGCAATTATAGAACCCGGTGTTCTTGAAGACTTGCCCTGATATATTGGATTTAAACTCCGACCCAGTAGAAATCACTTGGCATGTATTGCAGGTATTAGCCCCACATTTGTATGTACCTTTTACTTTTAACCAGTTATCTACCACATTGGGTGGAACCAATGAGACTAAGCTCGGTGCCAGCATGCTACCTAAGGTAGGGGCCTTTTTTGGGACACATTTAATCTCGGTTTGGGCCAAAATTTCCGACATTTTTACATCACCATTCAATATAGGTAAATATTTTTTGATGATCTTACAGATGTGGCCATACTCCTCACTGTATTCGGTGACAAAAAACATTTTTTGTTTATCAGGCCTGGTTAGGTCTACATGGTCTTGGGTCAGCCATCTTATATCTTTTTTCCCTCCCCCCAATACAGGTGCTATTCTGGCTTTCTCGTATGCACTTCTTATGAGGTGTTTAGGATATCCTCTATCCTGCAGTCTGTGTCCCAGGTGCTGTGATTGAAAATCGAATGTGGCATCCTGACTACAATTTCTCCGGAATCTGACAAATTGACTATAAGGGATACTATTCAAAGTGTGTTTAGGATGACAACTATTATACTTTAAAATAGTATTGCCTGCCGTAGGTTTCCTAAAAATTTCCGTGTCTATTAGGTTGGTACTAGTGTTCCCTATTAAAGTTAAATCTAGAAAAGTGATGGTCTTCTTGTGATGTTCAAGTGATAATTGAAGATTATAAAGATTTGTATTAAGATATTGATGAAACTCATCAATTAAACTTGAAGGACAGTCCCATATAAATAGCAGGTCATCGATGTACCTACCGTACCAAATTATGTGCTCACGAAAGGGGTTAGCACATCCATAGACGTGGCACTGTTCACACCGGCCCATATACAAATTTGCATATGTGATACAGGAAGCAACAGAAACTTGTCCGCTGTTCCTATGGGGCCCCTGGGCGATCCCGCCAAAGGGGTCCCTCATTGCCTAGAGGCAGGGGAACAAGCAGAAACGAAAGGCGTTTCTTTAAAAGCCACTCCTTCGCTTACCCAGTAGCAAACGCTGCAGAAAGTAGATTCTAGATTCTATGGCATTTAAAAGATTAAACAAACTTAAGGTGGCCATACATGGATAGATCCGCTCGTTTGGCGATGTCGCCTTGAGGTGGGCAATATCGGGCAGATCCGATCGTGGGCCCTAGGGCCCAACGATCGGATCCTAGCTTTCACAAACGGGCGGTCGGACGAACAGATGCGGCCGCGATCCGACAGGATTTTTAACCCCATCCGATCGAGATCTGGCCGACTTTCGGCGGGGGTCCCCATACACGGGCCAATAAGCTGCCGACACGGTCTGTCGGCAGCTTTTATCGGCCCGTGTATGGCCACCTTAAGTTGCATGAGCATCATTTCTCCAACCACTACCCCTTTAGGTGAATAAACAATAGTGAATAAATCAATGTATCAGAATAGACTGTATATAAATAACTAGAACTCATCAGCAGAAAAGTCGCTAATTGCCAATTCTCACACCCATTCAACCAGAGAAACATTACCATTGCACCTCTAACAATCCTATTAAATATAAAGTGGCTATCCATCAATTGCAACAATCTAACTTAAGGTGGCCATACACGGATAGATCCGCTCGTTTGGCGATGTCGCCAAACGAGCGGATCTCCCTCCGATATGCCCACCTTCAAGGTGTACAATATCGGGCAGATCCGATCGTGGGCCCTAGGGCCCAACGATCGGATCCTAGCTCTCACAAACGGGCGGTCAGATCGCGGGACCGCATCAACGAACAGATGCGGCCGCGATCCGACGGGATTTTTAACCCCATCCGATCGAGATCTGGCCGACTTTCGGCCAGATCTCGATCGGGGAAGCCCGTCGGGGGCCCCCATACACGGGCCAATAAGCTGCCGACATGGTCTGTCGGCAGCTTTTATCGGCCCGTGTATGGCCACCTTAATGTTGGACTGGGGTGTCTGGGACCCATCTCTTCGTTCTTCTGAAATTGCATCTGGACAAACTGTAGGTGACTTTGCAATGTGTAGGTTTTACCACTGGCAATTTCAGTCATTGCCAATGGAAAAGCATTTTTGGGAGGTTTGTAGCCCACAGCCATGCATTTTTATCAGGGGTGACAAATCTCCCTTCACCCCTGTGGAGGCTTATTTTTAAGGTTGGATATTAGTGGTTTTTGAAACCAAGCCTAAACTCACAAGCTGTTATACCCCAAATGTTATTGAATTTATTAAAAGATCCATATATAAAAAGTATGGACACAAAAAAATATGCTGAACCGATTCGCTAAAAATTATGAATACCTTGAAAACCATTTAAAATTTTAGTTTCATGGACAAAGTCCAAAATCATTTACATTGGTCCAATAAGATCAGCACAGCTCTCATGGACTTCTATAGCACCTAAACAACTTTTACTTGGAGAAGTCTGGCATTTGAGGTTTTTGAGGCATTTACATTAAATAAATTTCCAGTTTTTAGAGCTTATAATATAGGAAAACCATACATTTTCTGAAATTTGCAGGGGAAAAAACAACTCAATTGTTAGTAAACGGGCTCATCACCATTATAAGGGGCAGATTTATCAAAATGTGGGAATAGAACTCAACACAGAAAAACTCACTCACTTTCTATTCATTCCTATTAGAGTTTTAGAATCATATTTATCACTGGAGTTCATCATTTGATAAATGTGCTTTTCAAAATCCCATAGGAATGAATAGAAAGTGAGTTTTTCTGTGGCAAGTTCTTTTCTCACATTTGAATAAATCTGCAATGTAACACTCAGATTTATAAACATTATCTTAAAGGTCTTGGTCACCTTCCTAACACTTTTTTTTAGTTTAGTTTAGGGATGCACCAAATCCACTATTTTGGATTCAGCCAAACCCCCTAATCCTTCACGAAAGATTCGGCCGAATACTGAAAGGAATCCGAATCTGCATATGCAAATTAGGGGTGGGAAGGGGAAACATTTTAACTTCCTAGTTTTGTGACTAAAAGTCATGTGGTTTCCCTCCCCGCCCCTAATTTGCATATGCAAATTAGGATTCGGATTCGGTTCGGCCGGGCAGAGGAATTCGGCCGAATCCTGCTGAAAAAGGCCGAATCCCGAACTGAATCCTGGATTCGGTGCATCCCTAGTTCAGTTGTTTTCCAATTATTCACCAGTAATAAATACAATTACTTTACATCTTTTACTTTTTACAGTTTTTTCTATAATCAAGAAGTTGAATGTTCCTGTCTCTGTTGTTTGAGTTTGGCAGCTCAGTGATCTATGAGCAGATTCTGAACTGTTAAAGGGGTTGTTCACTTTTAGTATGAATGTAGAGAGTTCTTCAATTAGAAGCCCGGCGGTGAGCAATGTGACAGGAAGTAGGCGTGGCTTAAAGCAAATGGAGGCGAGGATTAAAGAAAATGGAGCTGAGGCTTAAAGGAATTGTTCAGTGTAAAAATAAAAACTGGGTAAATAGATAGGCTGTGCAAAATAAAAAATGTTTCTAATAGTTAATTAGGCATAAATGTAATGTATAACGGCTGGAGTGACTGGCTGTGTAACATAACTTCCTGCTTTCAGAACACTACTTCCTGCTTTCAGCTCGCTTGATTTGCATTGAATGGTTACCCTGTTTACCAGGCAGTAACCAATCAGAGACTTGAGGGGGCCACATGGGTCATATCCAGTAGCGTAACTAGAGGGGGCGGCCCTGGTTTGTGACACGCAGCCGGGCCCTGCCCCCCTCCATACCGGCCGCATTTTTAGTGGCGCGCGGGCTGCCGGGGGCCCTGAGAGGGTGCAGACCACTGGTCATATCTGTTGCTTTTGAATCTGAGCTGAATGCTGAGGATCAATTGCAAATTCACTGGATAGATATGTCCCATGTGGCCCCCTCTTCAAGTCTGTGACTAAATCAGAGTTTCAGTAGAGCTGAAAAGCAAGTAGTGTTCTGGCCATTATGTTACACAACCAGTCACTCCAGTCTCCAGCCTTTATACATTATACATTTTTGACTAACTAACTATATTAGAAACATTTTTTATTCTGCACAGCCTTTTTATTTACCCAGTTTTTATTTCTACACTGAACTGTGCCGCCACTTTTGTCAACTAAATCGTTTTTCTATTGTGGTTTAAAAGAAACCCTTACAGTATTTTGAATAATTGTCCGTCGCGCTGTGCGTGACTCCTTTACCCTCTCATACAGTGAAACTTCAGCTTTAAATGCTTTCATTTGAACTTTCCCTCCTTATACATTGTTTTCTATGGGTGTTCTACTGAATGCCTTACTGCACTACTCTCAAACTAATGTGCTTTTCTGTTAATTCCTTCCAACGTCAAGCCATATTGCTTTCCTTTCGCTGAACTGAGGATTGCGGTCGCCAGTTTCCCTTTATAGGTTCAAAACGAAGCAGGCGCCGCAAGTCACATGTGCGTGACGTCACCGGAGGCCTAATATTGTCACGGAACTAGCGCAACGTTAGTGTTGCCTGTTAGCAACTTGGAACTAGCAGCTACCGTGGAGGCATGTTGAAGGTGGAGGTTTTGGTAGATATTCGGGAAGATCAAGACCAGTCACGTGACAGCACCGAGACAATTCCTGGTTTCTCAGACACAGAGGCTTTTGTAAAGGTTTAGGTTTTTGTTAATTATTTTCCTTCATGCATTGAAATTGTAGCTAGAACGTACACACCAGTGATAGCTGAGTATTTTTGTTGCGTTAATACCGAAGTTTACGTTTTTCACACATTTGAACAAAAGCTTAGGTAATGTTTGAATCAGCATTGTGTGGAAGGCAACAGAGCAAATTTTATCACTTAAAATGCTGTATGCGAATCCCCTTCACACACTTTCTGACATATTTATCTCCAAATCTCCACTGTTCGTAAAAATGCCCGTTTCTCGCAGAGAATAAATACTGTTTGCGAAGAATTGCTAGTGAAATCGTTGCTTACATTTGTTGAATCACACAGCACTCAGATTCAGTGATTTTATCTATTTTTATTTATGTTATCTATAGTTGCTTACGATTAAAGGGAACAACCGCTCCCTCTGGTCTGCCAAGTAACATGCTAATTAAAAGTTAGTTTATTAGGGATTAGACCTAAAATACTGTCATTTTTTTGTGAGTCCAGTTCAAGGCAAATACCTTGTGGATTTACAACTTTTTTTTTACAATCTTACGGTACTTGTTTTCCAGCATGCTCTTGGAACAGTTGTTTCAGCAACGAAGGCTTCCACTGGATGAATATGATTTTTACCGTAGTTTTCCTGGATTTCGTGACTTCTGTGAATCACAGTGAGACCGTTTACTCCACTGGTAAGATTGTGTTTATTGTGATAAAATGTTTGGAATCTTGTCACATCTGAAGTTCCATATCATTTTGGTCCATGATAAACAAAATTGGAGGTTATTTAAAGAAAAGTTGCTATGCTGGCCACAGATTTTATTACCTACAGCAACCAATCGGCAAGTAGTAGTTTACTGTTTGCATGTTTAAAGCAAATAAGTTAAAGCAAAAGGTTTCTATAGGTTACTGCATCTGGGTAACAGTAGTGCTTTTTTATTACATATGGGGGGGTAAGTCTTAAAGGAATAGTTCAGCGTGAAAATAAAAACTGGGTATATAGATAGACTGTGCAAAATAAAAAATGTTTCTAATATAGTTAGTTAGCCAAACATGTAATGTATAAAGGCTGGAGTGACTGGATGTGTAACATAATAGCCAGAACATTACTTTCTGCTTTTCAGCTCTCTAACTCTGAGCTAGTCAGCGACTTGGAGGGGGCCACATGGTACATATCTGTTTAGTGAGTTTGCAATTGATCTTATTGATTCAAAAACAACAGATATGACCCATGTGGCTCCCCTTCAAAGTCTATGTTCTGTTATGTTAGACATCCAGTCACTCCAGTCTTTATACATTACATATTTGGCTAACTAAGTATATTAGAAACATTTTTTATTTTGCACAGCCTATTTATCCAGTTTTTATTTTTACACTGAACAATTCCTTTAAACACAACTACTTCAAGATTTTATGGCATTTCTGAAGGATGAGACTTAGGAAATGCACAGTGTATTGTTCTCTCTTTTAAAAAGCACCTACAGTTTGGGAACACCTCTCAAGCTGCATAATAATTTATTCCACTTTCAACAACAAAGACAACAGTGATATGTCTTTCATTTCTCAGGAACATCTGAGTACTGGGATGTGTTCTGAACAAAGATTTTTAGTGAAGCAGTTGTATGAAATGAAATGTGAAAACCTGGCTGTGCAAAAATTTGAATACCCTTGTAATTTTGAATATTTTAATACATGTAACTGCTCAATACTGATTACTGGCAATTTGTTGGATTAGCTCGTTAAGCCCTGAACTTCATAGGCAGGTGTGTCCAATCAAAGATACAGTATTTACAGTAAGGTGGCCAATTGCAAGTTGTGCTTCTGTTTGACTCTTCTCTGAAGAGTGACAGCATGAGATCCTCAAAGTAACTCTCAAAAGATCTGAAAACAAAGATGGTTCAGTATCATGGTTTAGGGGAAGGCTGCAAAAAGCTATCTCAGAGTTTAAGATGTCTGTTTCAACTGTAAGGAATCTAATCGGGAAATGGAAGGCCACAGGCACAGTTGCTGTAAACCCCAGGTCTGGCAGGCCAAGAAAAATACAGGAGCAGTATATGTGGAAGATTGTGAGAATGGTTACAGAAAACCCAAAGATTACCTCCAAAGACCTACAAGAACATCTTGCTGCAGACAGTGTACCTGTACATCGTTCTTCAATTCAGCACAATTTGCACAAAGAACAATTCGGATGATTTCAACCCAATAACAACAAATTCTTCAGGATAATGTTCACTCATCAGTCACAAAGTTGAAGTTATGCAGGGGTCGGATATTCCAACAAGACAATGACCCTAAACACACTTCGAAATCTACAAAGGCATTTATGCAGAGGGAGAAGTACAATATTCTGGATTGGCCATCACAGTCCCCTGACTTGAATATTATCGAAAATCTATGGGATGATTTGAAGCAGGCTATCCATGCTCGGCAGCCATCAAATTTAACTGAACTGGAGAGATTTTGTATTGAGGAATGGTCAAAAATACCACCATCCAGAATCCAGACACTCCTCAAAGGCTATAGGAGGCATCTAGAGGCTGTTACATTTGCAAAAGGAGGCTCAACTAAGTATTGATGTAATATCTCTGTTGGGGTGCCCAAATGTATGCACCTGTCTGAGTGCTGTATAAAGCAGTCTTTGGACCATAAATTGTGAAAATGCAAACAGTTAAGTGAAAAAGTTTAAATGGGAAAATATCCCACCCCTTTTGGACAAAAGCCAATTCAGTTTGGCTCATGTATAAAAGATACATAAACATGTATCTTTTGACAAAGACCTATGTGATTCCACATATTGATGATGTGAATCATGAAGGACCAATGTCCCACATTCCTTAAGATCAAGTGTAATGCAACCCTTCCCTTAACATGTTTCTTTGTGAAGTGATGGATTCTGAGATTCTGTTTTGCTTGTATTTATAATTTTATGTTTCTTTTCATGATAGCATGAGTCAAATTCTGCAGTATCATGGCTGTCGTAGTCATATTCGGGATCAAAGTCACATTGCTTGAAGATAAATTTGATTTGCTTGTTGAAGCCAATGACGTCATTCTGGAGAAAGTGGTACGTTTTTATGTAGAAATGATTGCTTTGATATTTTGTGTTTTATCTTTAGCCTTGAGCCTTGCATATTCGTACTTCTCTCTGTAATTAAGTTGCTTGATGATTGTTTATTTTATACTTTTCAATTGCTATTAAAGGAACAGTAACACCAAAAAATTTGTGTTTTAAAGGAATGACAATATAATGTACTGTTGCCCTGCACTGGTAAAACTGGTGTGTTTGCTTTAGAAAGACTACTATAGTTGACAAGGAACAAGCTACTGTGTAGCTATGGGGGCAGCCACTCAAGCACAGGATTCACAGTAGATAACATCCTATTGTATATAACAGAGCTTATCTGTTATCTGCTATATCTGTTATTTTTCCAGCTTGAATGGCTGCCCCCATGGCTACACAGCATCTCGTTTACATTATATTTTCATTACTTTAAAATACTTATTTTTCTTGTTTGTACTATTTCTGTATGTCTTTTCTATTAACTTTTTGAAATTATAGAATAGATAAAATAG
Source organism: Xenopus petersii (assembly GCA_038501925.1). Classification (NCBI taxonomy): domain Eukaryota; kingdom Metazoa; phylum Chordata; class Amphibia; order Anura; family Pipidae; genus Xenopus; species Xenopus petersii. The sequence goes on from CM076685.1 coordinate 49,734,221, forward strand.
AATAGTCGTTTAAAGTAACATGGTGGTTTGTAGAGTTAGATGCCCCAAAACTCTTCCCAACATAAAATATTTAAAATATAATTTTATACTAAATAAAAATTTTACATATTTTTAAGGGCATTTTACTTGATGAAGTATCAGGATTAAACAGGAATCGGCAGCCCATCGTCCCTGCTGGACTTCAGCCTCCGAAGACAATTGTTTCCAGCTGGAATAGAAAGGTGAGAATTTGATATTCTTTATTTGTGCTTTTTTTATCATACAAATGAATTTACAGACATTTAGAACAGCAGCATAGAACAGAGTATTTTTCAATCGTATGTCATTGCTGCTCATAATCATGTTTTTTCACTGGGAAATGTAACAAATTTTTCAGATGTGTAGCATGGGAATAATTATGGGTGCCCATTTTTGTAATCTATAATTCTAATTTTAAAACAAATTGCTATTCCTAATTGTTTGTTTTTGACAAAAGGAATTTGAGACAAAACGGAGGTGTGTGGGGGAGTGGCACTGTGTACATAGCTCTCCTACCTGCCTACCGCTAGGTTCGGCCTACCCCTAAGTCCATCGGCGCAGTGAGAGGAAGGGCAGGGTGTAAAGAAATTGATTTGTTGCCAGCTGTGTTGGAAAGGGACTTCAACCTTGTACTAAATAATCACATATAGAATGTTATTAGCATGTACATTGTTTGATTTCTTAAAAGCAACCCACCAGCTCCAGACCCCATTATGGTAGTTTTCAAGCCATGTTGGCTTGTAGGGCATAGATTGGATGTGTTTAACCCTAGAGAACTGTTATGGGACAGAGACGTAAACAAACAAGAAAACTATTTTTATTCAAGCTAGTTCCATGTGTGCCGCTGTTGCCTTGAGGAACTTGCACCCTGAGTTCGATTTCATCCAGGAAGGTTGTTTATTCTCCTTGTGTTTTCATAGGTTTCCTTTCACACTCCAAAAGTTTATAGGTAGCAATGTTCCCTCCAATTCCTTCTCACCAATGTGCACAGAAAATGTGCAATTTTTAAAACTGTGCTCAGGTCAGAAATTATACAAAATTTGTGCTTTCAAACAAAATTTTTCATGTGCATCTCAATTTATTGCGTGTGATGGCCTCAATCTGTGTCCTCGCACACGAGTGCACACCTTAAAAGGAAAGATAGGCGGTTAAATGGCTTCTAATAAATTTGGCCCAACTGTGTGAATGTGATAGGGACCAAAGACTGTAAGTTTCACTGCGGCAGGGACTGAAGCAAATGATGTATTATCTCTAAAGTGAGGCAGAAATGTCTGTGCTCTGTAATTCAAGGAAATTAATAACCCAACTTGTTTTTTTATTATTATTTTTGCAGACTAGTGACATAAGCAAAAAAGGAAAATATGAAACTTTTCGACTGCTTCATGCTAAGAACATTTTGCGCCCCCAACTTAAGTTTAAAGAAATGATTGACAATTCCAACACTCCTTTTGTTCCAAAACTCTTTGTGAAGCCTAATGCACAAAAGCCTTTACCTGAAGGTAAGTTAAGACCCCTTTTGCTATTGTAAAGATATCATAAAATTCTTACATAAATAAGCCCTTATAATAATATACTAGCTTCTATGAACAAGTATCTGTTGTAATGAAACTTTCTCATTTCTTGAACTATACTCAAGCCTCGCTTGTCAAACCACCTCTCAAATAGCTGCACTGGCTACCTATACAGTCTTGCATCAAATTTAATCACCTGGCCCATACCTACAAAGCTCTCTCGTTTCTCTTCTTATATTTCTCCAGTTAAACCCCCAACCAATGAATTTAGACTTTCCTCTTTCCTAGCAACCTTCTTACATGCATGCCTATTGAATATTCCCTCATATAAACTCCTCACTCAGCTACATATTTTTATACCCTATGTCTCACTTATCCCTTGCGAGCAGGGCTTATATTACCTGCGGTATTGATTTGTACTTACCCATATATATATATATATATATATATATATATATATATATATATATATATATATATATATATATATATATATATATATATATATAGCACTGCCGAGTATATTGGCTCTAAAGCTAATTGCCTTGTATAATTTTTCATTTAAGATTTTACATGTATATGTAGAGTCACATTTTGATATGCTTTAATTTTATTTGTATTATCTATATTCTTTAAAGGGAATCTGTCGTCATTTTAAAAAATTTTTTTTTTTTTGCATTTTTATAAAAAACACACATCCATAAACACTGTCTGGCAAATAAAATGTTAATCCACAAATGCATGCATAAGTTATTTTAGTTTGTATTTTGTCATGGGGGCTTCCATTTCTGCTCATTACACATTCATCCTGTGCTGCTCTAACAGCAGGCACAGCATTACCTGTGTGCTTGGAGGCAGCTACTCTGTAATTAGAGATGGCGCGAACTGTTCGCCGGCGAACTTGTTCGCGCGAACATCGGGTGTTCGCGCTCGCCGGAAGTTCGCGAACGTCGCGCGACGTTCGCCATTTTGGGTTCGCCATTGTTGGCGCTTTTTTTTTTGCCCTCTCACCCCAGACCAGCAGGTACATGGCAGCCAATCAGGAAGCTCTCCCCTGGACCACTCCCCTTCCCTATAAAAACCGAAGCCCTGCAGCGTTTTTTCACTCTGCCTGTGTGTGCTGAAGAGATAGTGTAGGGAGAGAGCTGCTGCCTGTTAGTGATTTCAGGGACAGTTGAAAGTTTGCTGGCTAGAAATCGTTTTGATACTGCTCTGTTATTGGAGGGACAGAAGTCTGCAGGGGTTTGAGGGACATTTAAGCTTAGGTAGCTTTGCTGGCTAGTAATCTACCTTCTACTGCAGTGCTCTGTATGTAGCTGCAGTGGGCAGCTGTCCTGCTTCTGATCTCATCTGCTGACTGCTGCAATAACAGTAGTCCTTGTAAGGACTGCTTTTATTTATTTTTTTGTTCCAATACAGAGCAGTATCAAGCAGATTACTAGCCAGCAAACTTACTATCATCTGTCCCTGAAATCACTAACAGCTCTCCCCCTACACTATCTCTTCCAAGCACACACAGGCAGATTTTTCAGATACATTTTTGCCCTTGATCCCCCTCTGGCATGCCACTGTCCAGGTCGTTGCACCCTTTAAACAACTTTAAAATCATTTTTCTGGCCAGAAATGTCTTTTTTAGATGTTAAAGTTCGCCTTCCCATTGAAGTCTATGGGGTTCGCGAACCGTTCGCGAACCGCTCGCATTTTTGCGCAAGTTCGCGAATATGTTCGCGAACTTTTTTTCCGACGTTCGCTACATCCCTATCTGTAATGAAAAGCCAAGTCGCACTACGACATGAGAATCCAGCTGTACACTCCCCCTCCCCTCTCTGCCCATGCGTGTGATGTTTGGAGGAGAGAGGTCACATGGTTTGCAAGGAAGCAATTACTTTCACTTTCCTACGTCCTGCTCTCTACAGCTGCAGTAGCAGCCCCTCCTCCCACAGACACTATCAAAGCTCCTGCCGTTCTGTAAGTTTGTTTTCTGCTTTCCTTTGGAAGGGGGAGCCTTCTCTCCTTGCTGCCTTCCTAGTTTGTTTTACTGGTTACTAGATGAGGTAAAGGAGCTGTGAGTTCCCTCTGCTATCCACCTCACACACACTGCGCTCCTTTCCTGCCTGCAATACTTCTTTTTACATTAACTACTTACTTAACTACCTCCTTTTCATGAGCTATTTTAACCCTTCCTAGACTTCCTCTTAAATTTTCCTGGTTTTCAAGTATGTCCTTATTTTATCCTTTTTTTCTATTCCCTGTCATCAGTCCTGGGAGTGTACTCCTGTGTTTCTGCCATTCATTTTTGTGTAAACAAATATAAATAAACTATATAAAATATTTTTTCCAGTGCCCAAAATGAATTGTGTGTGTGTGTATGTATGTATGTGTGTATATATATATATATATATATGCCTAGGGAAATCTGTCAGAGAATAGCAGTGAAAGTGAAACTAAATGCCTTTCTGCAGAGCTGACAGGCAGCATGTAATGGGGGGAGGGAGGAGGGAATTGACGTACCTCCTTGTGCCAGCCAAGAATCACAAAAAAAAAAATATATATATATATATATATATATATATATATATATATATATATATATATATATTTTTTTTTTTTTTTTTTTTTTTAAAGTAAGGCAAATTCAGTGGGGGTACCGAGGGTGTTAGGTAAGTTTTTATATTCACTGGGTGTGCCCAAGTTGTTCTTCTGCCACTGTTTGCTAAGAAGTGCACCAGCCAGGTGTCCCATCTTATGGGGGCGTGTGCAGAGGGGCACGCGCAGGTTTGGATTTTTTTCTACTGCACTTTCACACTATTCAGGACAGCACATTGAGTGACACAACCTAAAATATACAAAACCTGTGAAAAGAGAACTCCAAGTGGCCAAGTGAGTCTATGCAGTTGAACAGTGAACAGGACATTTTTGTAAATGAATCATCCACAGAGCACTGTTGACCACAGTGTCCGTGCTGTCAAAGTTTACCATGTGGGACAATGATCCAGTATAGCACATCATGGCTGTAGATTATAGTAAATAATTGGTATAATTAGAAGTCTGTGGACACAGTAAGTGGCCTGGGGTCCAGTGGTTAAAGGAGTATCACATTTTACAGACTTTTCTAATAAGTCTTAGCAACTAGACAAGACTGGCTGGAGTAATTTCTTTTTTAATTTGGAAACTTAAGTTTCAACTACCTCACCCAGGCATTAGCAAAAAAAGATCATAGATGGCCCCAGTACCTGCAAACAGCTTTGTGGAATACTTACCAAATCCATGTAGATGTCCTTGTAAGGTGAGACACTGGAAAGTCTGGTAATGGTTTTCTTTATTACTGTTCATGAAGCAATTTAGTGTAGGCTGTATTTGACTTACAGGATATAATCATAACATGGAGACTACCAGTGATTTGCAAATGGGATGCTCCCAACTTTATGAAAGGTGCATGAGGACACTTAGGGGCAGATTTAGCAAAAAGCGAGATTAGAACTCGCCATAGAAAAACTCACCATTGTTAATTTTTAAACACACTGCTATTATTCTGAACACAACTATACGTGTAAATGTTCCCTGATTTATTCAGCCCTGTCTGAAATTAATATTGGCATGTGACTTGAGGAAGGGCTGAATAAGTTCCAGAACGTTTGTTCTTTTAGTTAAGTTTGGAGCCTGTTCATTTTGTGATTGTCACTGTATATGCCGGCAAGCAAGAGGCCAGGGTGGGGATCTTAAAGAATGCCACTATTTATTGCTTAGTGTATTTCAGTTACTATACACTAGCCATGCTTTCTCTTGCCTAGATTGGGGGACACAGGCCCCATGGGATGAAGATCCTGTTGCTTGGAGAAAGGACACTAAAAGCAAGAGGCCAGGGTGGGGATCTTAAAGAATGCCACTATTTATTGCTTAGTGTATTTCAGTTACTATACACTAGCCATGCTTTCTCTTGCCTAGATTGGGGGACACAGGCCCCATGGGATGAAGATCCTGTTGCTTGGAGAAAGGACACTAAAAGGTTAAAGTGGCTCCTCCTCCTCCTGCTCTGGGCTTCATCCCCGCCTACCTCCTCAATCCTCAGTTTTCTTTTAGTGTCCTCAGAAGGAGGATGGACACTTGGTGGCTGGGAGCAATGGTACAGATTTATTCAGTATCATGCCACTACTAGGGGTCAGTGTTTCTCTTCCAGAACCTCTCCAGCCAAGGACTTCTGATCTGAAGATGCTCTATAGCCTTCCCGCTCTACGGAGGCTGCAGGCTGGGGAGCTCCCCCCCCACACTACCCTGGGCACTGGTTCCCGCTCTCCGAAGGCTGCACCAGTAGCCACAACAGAGGGTATACCTTTTATTGAGCATTCTTGGCTGGCACAAGGAGGTACGTCAATTCCCTCCTCCCTCCCCCCATTACATGCTGCCTGTCAGCTCTGCAGAAAGGCATTTAGTTTCACTTTCACTGCTATTCTCTGACAGATTTCCCTAGGCATTTAGTTTTACTTTCACTGCTATTCTCTGACAAAGATTTCCCTAGGTCAGGGATGTCCAAAAGGTAGATTGGGATCTACCAGTAGACCTTTAGCTGGTCATCAGTAGATCTCAAGACACTGTCAACACACAGTTTGTCTAAATCACCCTCCTGTTTCATGCTTTTTATTCAGATATTTATGTTAAGGTTACATAAAAATGGATGTTTAAACATAACAATATACATTTTCTCATGAATCAATATTTAAGTAATATTTTCTATGGAACAGAATGCTAACAATACTTTTATAGATGTAGATCATAATGGGACATCAGCACTAAAAGTAGACCCCGCATTGGTAACTCAGCGCCATTCCCAGCGACCTTTCGCGCCACCCTATGGTGCTGCGTCTATTTCATTGTGCACGAGTCACTGCACATGCGCCTCACGGGCGCCATCTTACTAAGGTACTATACTAAAGCCCAGTAAACCTCTCTGGTGGCCATTTTGGATCCGCATCTCTCTCGAATACTGAGCGTTTCCAGCCACACTGTCTCCCACAGAGAAGAACAAGGCACCATTCCTTCCTACCTTGGTGAATAGGTAGTTATTCTTCCCTTACTCTTTCTCTAGGGGATTAACACTTCCCTCTCTCTATGGGACCTACTGTGGGGTTTTTCACTACTTCCCTCTGTCTCCACAGATCGCACTCTAAGGGAGAGGTGGTTCACTCCTCTGGACTCTCCTAATATTCCCCAATATCTTTACTTACTGGGTGGCACTATCTACATAGTATAGCCATGATGGGCAGGGCAGATGACCAGTCCCTTCCCAAGCAGGCAACTGCATGTACCACCAATGCAATTTAGTATTTGGCATGGGCTACTTGCAGACCTAAATTTGCTAGTGTTTTGGCTGAGCCAATATGTGAAGCCTGTAAGACTGCAGCAGTCACTGCACAATTACAATCCCACACAGATCTACCAGCCAGCTCTGCAACAGCTACGGCTAATCAAACGAGCTTGGATTCTGAATTGGTGTGCGCTCTCTCTCTAGCGGGTCTTCAAAACCTAGCCAGAATTCCAGAGACTCTAGATAAGGTCCTACAGCACCTATCTACACAGCCTCACAGACCGGTCACTCAGCAGTCGGCCACAAAGCGACCTCCCCTTTCCCCACCTGTTTTGCCTGATGAACAGGAAGAGGCATCGGGAAGAGGGACAGATCCTATCCGCAGATGAATAGGATCAGGATACCCCTATATCACAATCAGAGGTCGAGAGCCTGATTCAGGCACACCCCACCTTTAGCAGAGCCAACCAAAAACATTTTCAAGAGGCAAAAGAAGTCTTCTTGTGTCTTTCCGGCCTATGAACAGCTGGGTGACATTGTTAAAGCACAATGGAAAACGCCAGACCATAGAGTCCAATTTTCCATCGCTTATCCTTTTACTGTACAGACCTTGGTCTTCACCCCCAGCAGTGGACCCACCGGTCTCTAAATTGTCAAAGACCACCACCATTCCAGTAGCCGATGTGGCTTCCTTTAATGATCTTATCGACTGACGTCTTGAGGGTTTCTGCAAGTCGATTTTTACAGCAGCGGGCGGAACTCTCCGACCTATTATTGCCACCCCATGGGTATCCAGGTCAATGGAAGTTTGGGTGGAATAGGTGGCCCAACTCATGGCTCAGAAGACCCCTCCAAAGACCTCTTCCTAGCTCCGATAGCGGACACAAATATATATCTAAATTTGCGTAGCAGTCCTGGACGCGGCTAAGCTTGTCACAAGGGCTTCGGCATAATCCATTGCAGGCAGACGTTTCCTTTGGCTAAAAAACTGGTCAACAGATCTTACCTTGAAGTGGTCTCTGCTTGGTCTCCCATTCTCGGAAAACAACTTTTTTTTTTTCGTCCCTTTCGCCAAAATCAGAGCCAGAGGTCCCAACATGAAAAGCAACAAGCTCCGACCCGCCCCAGATTCCAGTCAAGGCAGAGCACTTCTTGGTCAGGAAGCAGAGCAGCACCTAAGCCCGCACAGGACAAAACAGCCTCCGCATGAGGAGGTGCCCACCCCTGAAAACTTACCCTTTGGCGGACGCTTAAGTCACTTTCGGGAGGTGTGACGGCATAGAGTACTGGACCCCTGGGTCCTACAGTTCATATCTATCTCATAGAATTCCCTCAGCTACCTCCGAGGTGATTTTCCATCTCAAGGCTCCCTACCAGAGAACCCAGGCACTCAGTGTGCCAAGGGGTTCCACACGCCCTGACTGCCTCCGCGGTAGTAATGGTGGTCCCTCAAAGGTAAAGGGGCTTCGGTTTCTACTTAAACCTGTTTATAGTACCCAAAAAGGATGGATCTTTTCACCTGGTGCTAGACCTAAAGGCACTAAACGACCATGTAAAGAAGCACCACTTCAAGATGGAATCCATCCAGTCAGTCCTAATGTCCCTGGACATAGAGGATTTCATGACAGTGATCGACATCATAGATGCATACCTGCATGTCCCCATACATCCCAACCACCACTGGTTCCTTCACTTTTCAGTGGCAGGAGAACATTGGCAATCCCTGGCACTCCCCTTCAGACTATCCTCCGCGCAAAGGGTATTCACATTCATGGCTGCGGCTCTAGAGGACCTGCGACTGCAGGGAGTGAGTGTCATACCATACCTGGATGACCAACTGGTACAGGCCTGTTCCATGGCACTGGCTGCAACTCATCTCCAGACACTAATGCTGTTAGGCTGGCAGATAAACTCCAAAAACCTCGATGCATACCTTCTCAGAGTACAGAATATTTAGGGCTTTATCTAAATTCTTCATTGGGAAGAGCCTTCCTTCCCCAATCCAAGATCACCTCAATACAGGGGCTCCTGTCAGCTCTGCAGAAAACGGATCAGGTAGCTTTACGATTGCCATGAGAGTGCTAGGGACTATAGTGTCATTCTGCGATTCCATATGCGCAGCTCCACACCAGAGCCTTACTCCAACACCAGAGGAGGAACTGTGCGAACCTAAACTGCAGGATTCCCCTATTAGAACTAGTTTGAACCTCTATCAATGGTGGCTTTGACTAACAACACTTCAGTCAGGAAAACCCTTCCCCAATCACCAGTGGACAGTCATCACAACAGATGCCAGTCTACAAGGTTGGGGAGAAGTATTGGGAGACCTAACCGTACAGGGACGTTGGTCACAGAAAGAACTACTCCCCATCAACATCCTGGAATTAAGAGCAATCTACCTGTCATTGCTCCAATGGTCAGGCAGACTTCAAGATCTACCTGTAAGAAGTCAGACAATGTGACAGCGTTGGCTTACATCAACCACCAAGGAGGCACAAGGACTCAAGCTGCCCTCTCAGAAGCACAGCAAATTCTTCTGTGGGTGTAAAACACAGTACCAGCTATCTCCGCAGTTCATATCCCTGGAGTGGACAACTGGATAGCAGATTTTCTCAGCCGAGAGACCTTAGATCAGGGAGAGTGGAGCCTACACCCAGAGGTTTTTTTCAACTGATTCTGGCAAGGTGGGGCACTCCGGAAGTAGACTTAATTGCATCCAGGTACAACAAGCAACTTCCAAGGTTCTTCACAAGAAGCAATGACCCTCTGGCCCTAGCATTGGACACACTGGTGGTTCTGTGGCAGTTTTACCTAGCATATTCTTCCCACCACTGGCACTTCTGCCAAGGGTAATCAAGAAGGGTAGAAACCGTTCTAGTGGCACCCTACTGGCCACACCACACTTGGTTCGAAGAGCTCATAAGTTCATCAGTGGATGCACCATTCCACCTTCCAGACAGAATGGATCTGTTATCTCAGGGACTGATCCTCCACCCGAGTTCACCATGGCTGGCTTTAACTGAAGCATGACACTTGAAGCCATAATCCTAGCCAGAGTTCCAAAAAAGGCCATACCGACCTTACTAAGGGCCAGAAAGCATCTTCCACAGGGTATGGAGGACATTCATATCCTGGTGTAAATCTAAAGCCAAGGACCCACAGTCCTGGGACGAAAGTAGCCTATTGTTATTCCTTCAGGAGGGTTTAGAAAAAAGGGCTGGTGCTCAGCTCACTGAATGTTCAGGTATCAGCCTTATCTATCCTTTTTCAGCAGCAGCTCGCAATGCTGCCCAACATCAAGACCTTCCTACAGGGAGCATTGAGGATGATACCTCCATACCATCATACAATCCCTCCCTGGGATCTCAATATGGTACCTTCTGTATTGCAGGAGTAACCGTTCGAGCCATTGGATCAATTCCATTACCTCTGCTGACTCTTAAGGTAGTTTTCTATTAGCCATCACTTCGGCTAGACTAGTTTCAGAACTAGCAGCTCTATCCTGTCGTCCACCATTTTTGATTTTATACTAGGACAAGGCGGTGTTGAGACCTACCCTGGATTTCTTCCTAAGGTGGTGTCAGTGTTCCATCTTAACCAGGACCTGGTGGTTCCTTCATTTTGTCCTGAACAAACGACAAATTTGGAACAGTTACATACGTAGATGTGGTTCTTTCTCTCAGAACATACAGGGCTACCAAGAGTAGAAGGAAGCTAGACAACCTCTTTTTCTTACCAGAAGGACCACGGAAAAGCCTTAAGACATCTAAGGCCACCAATGCAAGATGGATTAGGTCAACAATCTTGAAGGCCTATAAGGTACGAGGTAAGGCCACACCCTTCCGGGTTCAGCTCATTCTACTTCTTCACTCAGCACTTCTTGGGTGGTTCGCCTCCAGGCTTCAGCAGAACAGGTCTGTAGGGCTGCAGTGTGGTCATCCAAACACACCTTTTCCAAATTCTACAAGGTGCATACATTCGCCTCAGCCGAAGCGAGCTTCGGCAGGAAAGTGTTGCAGGTGGTTATTCCCTGAACACTAGGGGTAAAAAGTCCTGCCCTCATGGGTAGCTTTGGGACGTCCCCATGGTGCCTGTGTCCCCCAATCTAGGCAAGAGAAAAATAGATTTTTGTACTTACCGTTAAATCCTTTTCTCTTGTCCTACATTGGGGGACACAGGCCTTCCCTCCCTGTATTAGTTCAAGTTAATGTTGATCAGTTAATATCTTATATAATTTTTATTGTTCAAATACCAACAAGTTCAAACAGCATGTGGTTCATACCGTGCTTAGCTTGCATTGGGGAGGTGCTCCTTCACTTCACATGGGCAATTGGTATGGCTCGTCATCTCTTCTTCGGTCAGAAAACTGAGGATTGAGGAGGTAGGTGGGGATGAAGCCCAGAGCAGGAGGAGGAGGAGCCACTTTAACCTTTTAGTGTCCTTTCTCCAAGCAAGAGGATCTTCATCCCATGGGGCCTGTGTCCCCCAATGTAGGACAAGAGAAAAGGATATAACGGTAAGTACAAAAATCTATTTTTTGTTAAGGTTCTGCCATCCCTATCAGTATGAATTGGATCACTTTGTACCATTGGAGTCATCAATGGAGAAGACAGATATTCAGGTGAGACCACAAAAAAGGCAGCCTGTTATTTGTGTAACTGATGAGAAATTTGATTCCAATCATTCTAAACTATTAGCATGTCAACAGGGTTTCCTGTCTCTGCAAGATGTCCCATGTAAGTTTGTGATGAAGCTGGAGGACTTAGTGGCACTCAATGAGAAACTGCTACAGTGTGCAGAGTTTGCAGTGGATCTGGAAGTAAGTCTGGTGGATTTTTTTAAGAATGTTTTTTTTAAAGATTTTATTTATTTGTAATTTTAACAAGAAAAGAAAAAAAAAGGAGAGTGAGAGAAAAAGAAGAGAAGAAGAGGAGTCTCAGGGGTCGCTGAGAGTGAACATTATTACAGAGTACATCATTCCATATAATTACAATGACATCACACTTTTATGCCTGGGCTAATACCCAAGTCCCCCAGATCGCATCAAACTTCCTAGGGCATACTCTAGTGATATAGATTAACTTTTGCTTTGTAAGAGAGTCGTTAATTAACTGCTTCCAGAGGTCAAAGGGAGGAGCGGACATCGACTTCCACTGCAGCAAGATCGCTTTTTTGGCATAATATAGTAATTGTAAATAGCACAGTCTTTGGCATTTACTCATAGTACAATCTGTTACGATACCCAGTAGACACGTAAGAGGGGAACAAATGCCCGGAAGATCAAGATCTGTTGCCATGTGTTGCGTTACTGTATCCCAAAACCGCTGGATTTCTGGGCATTCCCAGAAGACATGAAGATACGTTCCTGTTGCGTTTCTGCATTTGGGACAAACATCTAATGCATTAGGGAACATCTTAGCCAGTCTATATGGGGTATAGTACACTCTATTTAAAAACTTTATTTGAATAACCTATCCCTCATTGAAATTGTAATTTCTGGCACTTGTTTCAATACATCCCTCCACATTTCCTCATCCAATTCAGGAATGTCCCTTTCCCACTTGTGTCTGAATGTATCTAAAGGGTTAGTGCCCGCATTCAATAGAAGAGTGTAGCACATTGAGAGTGGTTTCCGCAACCCTGCTTTGAGTAGGTATTTCTCTAGTGTTGTTTCTGCAGTCGGTAGTGGCCTTGTAGGGAATTGTGATAAGAATGCATGCTTAAGTTGTAGGTATCGGAAAATCATATTGGAAGGGAGATTGTACTCTTGTTTTAAAGTTGGGAACAGTTTACGTTCTCCCCCCACCACAATATCCCCTAGTACCCTAATACCATGATTGGCCCAACAACTAACATCTGGCACAAGTTGAAATTGGGGTAGATTACTGTTGCCCCATAGGGGGGTCCAGACGGACCAGGTTAAAGGGTCAGTCCATACCAGCTGCAGCGCTTTTTGGAATGCACGTGCCACAGTTAACATAGGCAAAGTAGTGGCATAGTGTGGGGATAGACCCCTGTATAGTGACCTAGCCAGACCTTCAAAGGAGCCTACTGCCGCTGCCTCCAAGACCACACTTTGGTTATCCAGTGTCGGGTTTAGCCACCAATGTGCGAAGACCAATTGGCATACCATAAAGTACAGTTTGAGGTCTGGCAGGGCTAAACCACCTCCTGTTATGGGGGCACAAAGTGTCTTGAATGCTATGCGTGGATGACCCCCCGCCCATAGGAAGTTTCTGAGCAGTCTATCTACCCGCTTAAACCAACCTGCTCGCGGGGTTATAGGAGAGTTCTGGAAGGCGTAAAGAAATTTTGGCAGGCTAACCATCTTAAAGATATTCACCCTACCAGGCAGTGAGAGCGGGAGCTCTTGCCACGTAGTAAATTTGGCAGAAAGGGCCTTCACTATAGGGTCTAGGTTGAGAGCAGCATATTGCTGCAAGTCCCTGTGTATCTCTATCCCAAGATATTTGAAGGTATCGACTTCTTGCAAGTTCCCTATTCTCATGGGGCAATTCATTGGAAGTGGATCTATGGGAAAAATAACCGATTTGCATTCGTTGACCTTAAGTCCTGAAAATTCGCCAAAGGTGGCTACTGTTTGCAGGAGGGCTGTAAGAGCTTAATTGGGGTTAGCCAGGTAAATTAACATGTCATCTGCATATAGAGACAATATTTCTGTCACCGCTCCCAGCTTAAGCCCCTCAATCTGCAGGTTATCTCTGATTTGTATTGCATGGGGCTCTATGGCGAGAGCAAACAATAGTGGCGAAAGGGGGCATCCCTGACGCGTTCCCCTTTCCAAGTGCACCACACTAGACAGTATTCCATTTACCAGAACTCTCGCCTGAGGACGTGCATACAAGGCGCGTATCCAAGTTCTAAACCTCGGACCTATGTTATAGCGAGCCAGTACCTCCCATAAGTAAGACCAATCTACAGTGTCAAAGGCTTTAGCCGTATCAAGCGACAGTACAACTCTCTGCCCTCTATTTTCATGTTGAAGTTTTGTTTCATGTTTTTAAGAATGTTTATGTATTAAGCTATGTGCAGAACTTTTTTTTTTTTTTTTTAAATATGAATAACCAATCTTTCTTTACTGAAAGCATCATTCCTACAGAAGCTTCCTAGGTCTTACTTGCCTGATGCAAATTAGCACTCGAACAGAGGATTATATTATTGATGTGCTGGAATTAAGGAGCAACTTGTACATTTTGAATGAGAGCTTCACTGATCCCTCTATTATTAAGGTCTGTAAAATGTTCTTTTCCCTGTGCAACTCAGGAACCTGCTTAAAGGTACCTTATAACTTCTTGTTGAAATGTTGTTTTAGGTATTTCATGGAGCTGATTCAGATATAGAGTGGCTTCAGAAGGACTTTGGCTTATACATAGTAAACATGTTTGACACACATCAAGCAGCAAGAATTCTTAATCTTAGTCGACACTCACTTGACCACCTTCTTAGGTTGTATTGCAATGTGGAGTCAGACAAACGATACCAGCTTGCTGACTGGAGAATTCGGTGAGTGCTAGTATAAATTATTGCTTTTATGTAGCTTGAGCTTTATTTAAAGTATTACCAGCTATTAAAACTTGTATGCAGTTTTCAGCCCTTTGCCTGAAGAAATGATTGCATATGCTAGAGTAGATACGCACTACTTGCTTTACATATATGACGAAATGCGGATAGCACTACTAGATGCAGCCAACGGGCAGCAGAACCTTCTCCAATTGGTATGGCAGAGGAGTAAGGATATTTGTCTGAAGGTAAGACACTTTCTTAAATGCAACTTTACAAAAGCATATTTGGAGGATATCATGCCTCAATGTGTATTTTCTACAGAAATTCAGAAAGCCAATATTCACAGAGGGCTCGTACCTAGATCTATACCAGAAGCAAAAGAAACACCTTAACACACAGCAAATGACTGCCTTCAAGCTCCTTTTTGCGTGAAGAGATAAAATAGCTCGACAGGAAGATGAGAGCACTGGGTAAAGATATATGTTAATGTGTTCACAGAATGTAAGTGTCAAAGCTGCTGAATTGTAGTACAAAATATCAGTGTTTTTTGTTTAACAATTATGCATTATTTTTAATATTGCAGTTATGTGTTACCAAATCACATGTTGCTGAAGATATCAGAAGAACTACCCAAGAAAGTGCTTCGCAGATTGTCTGATGGTAAATCAGACAGAGATTTAATTTCCCAATAGATTTATTTCTAAAACGGAAACATTTTGCCTTTACATTAAATAGCAACCTACCCATTTTTTTCCTTTTCTACGGTACTGTTTGTTCCAAATATTAGTGACCAACAAAAACGAATGAATGGTTTTCATTAAGACTTTTTGTATATTTCATTTTAGGGAGCCACAAGGAATAATTGCTTGCTGCAATCCAGTACCTCCACTTGTGCGACAACAAATCAATGAATTGTATCTTATTCAGCAGGCACGTGATACCTCACTTCTAAAGGTATGTTATTATATCTGGCTACTGTACTCCCTGTTCAAACCATCTACTGTTTCAGTTAATTTTTAGTATGTTATATAATGGATTATTCTAAGCAACCTTTCACTCAGCCTTCATTTTCTCTTTGTTATAGTTTTTTAATTATTTGCCTTTTTCTGGTTCTTTCCAGCTTTCATATGGGAGTCACTGACCCCATCTAAAAACAAATGCTCTGTAAGGCTACAAATGTATTGGTGTTTTTTTTTTAAGTTTTTTATTTTTGTTTTAAATGTAAACATTTACAAAACCAACAGAAAACAGAGGAAAGAAGAGAGAGGGTAGAGAGGGGAGGTGAAATAAGGGTACACGTCGTCCTATACATTATATGAGTTTAGATGTACTTAGTTTGAATATTTCGCCAGATACCCCAAATAGCTTAAAAATTTCCTGGGCAACCTCTAGCCAGATAGGTCAGTTTCTGGTTTGAGAGAGAGTCCTTTATCGGTTTTTGCCAATACTGTATTGACGGAGGGTTGAGGGATTTCCAATGAATTAATATGTAGGTAATACACTCTGGAGTAGGGGTGAAGCTGCAGATCCCTGTCAACCCCAACAGACAGAGTTCTGGTGAGCGAATGTTAGGAAGCTTTTTTATTTAAGTTTTGAAATATCGCACGACAGAATCTCTGGGATACCAGACAGGACCAAAATATAAAGAACATAGTGCCAGTTTCAACTCTGCATTTGGGGTATTGATCTGATACTGTTAAATACATTTTAAGACTCTGTTTACGAATTTTATTTGTATGAATCTGTCCCTCATAGAGATGGATAGTTCCTACAAGCTTAAGAGCATACTTCCATTTTTCATCATCCAGGTCAGGGATATCTCTTTGCCATTTGTCCATAACTCTATCAAAGGGAGAAGGGCCGGTGGTGGACCATATAGTATATAACCAGGATAGGGGTTTTGCCAGGTCTAGCCTGTATAAATAGGTCTTAAGTGTTGTCGCCTCTAGGTTTACAGGTCTTGCTGGAAGCTGTACATTGAAAGCGTGGCGTACTTGCAAATACCTTAATAGTATATGTGGGTGTGGGTTCTTAATAGCCTATCTAGGTGGGGGTTAACTTCCTGTCGTATTGTGGCATATGTTTTGCATTCTTCCTTTAGAGACAATATCCCCAAGAGTTTTATCCACAGCTGTGCCCATCTGGCAATGTCTGGGAGTGAGTGAAAGTGGGAGAGGTAAGTACTGCCGCACAGTGTAGTATGCGGGGACCAGGCTGTAGAGGCGCCTGAAATCTCAAAAATTAGTCACAGTATGCAGGTGACATAATTGGATGAGACACTTTGGTAGTGCAGTTTAGCAAGAGCCTCAAGAGAGCCTATTACCGCAGCCTCTAAGACCATTGCTGAGTTAGTCAAGTCAGGGACTAACCACCAATGGGCATACACCAGCTGGGCAGCAAGAAACTAAAATGTAAGATTTGGTAATACTAGACCTCCTCCGGGGAAAGTGCCTGTAATACCCTAAAATTTAATCTTGGGTGTTCCCCTGGCCACAGGAAGCCCCTAATTATTTTATCAACTCCAGTGAACCATTGAGCTTGGGGGGTTATGGGAGAATTATGGAGAACATATGTAAATTTGGGAAGAAAAATCATTTTGAACATGTTAATTTTGCCTGGAAAAGAGAGCGATAGGTCTTGCCATACTGAAACTTTGTCACTCACTACTGGATCCAAATTTAGCTGGTCATATCTGTGGAGATCCTTGTGGATTACTATGCTCAGATATTTAAATGAGTTACTACTTTCAGCTGTAGCAGGGTATTCAGTGTGCCCGGAGGGAGGGGGTCTATGGGAAACACAACCTATTTAGAGAGATTGATTTTCAGACCTGAGTATTGGCCAAACTCAGAGGCAGTTGCTGCGAAGGCCATAGAGTAACACGAGTACTGTCAAAGCTGGGGGTTCCGCCATCTCCAGATATCTAACAAGCCTGTGGTTTCTACCCAGCAGGCAAAGTTTTTGTATTGTGGGTAGAAAGGTGTGACCTATCTAGGGCTGAGTCCAGAATAAGATTAAAATCTCCTGCCCACAGTATAGGGTAGTTGCCCATTTCAGCTACTTTTCGTAGGATCTCATTTAGTATCTGGATATCTGCGGGAGGGGGTAGATCTACATTAACAATTGTATATGTGATGCTGGCAATTTGGCCTTTCAAGATTAGATCTACCTCCACTATCAGAAGTTAGTGCCTCAAAATGATAATTTAATGACTTCCTAATTAGGATAGCAACACCCCTGAAGTATTTTGAGAAGTCTGCATGATAGGCCATGAGAATGCATAAACTCTATGCCCAACTAGATGAGTCTCTTGGAGTAATATTATATCTTTCCCGGATTTCTTGGCCGTGTCCCATACCACTGCTCTTTTAATCTTGTTGTTAATTCCACGCACGTTCCAGGATAATAATTTAAAATTATGAGGAGCCATTTTCATTTTTAGGGTACATTGGGATCCTTTGGGCCAAAACGGCTCCAAGGGGCTTATAATCCCACACCAAAAGATGGTCTTAGCAGGTAATATTAGAGCATGTTTTGGTTCTCGTGGGGCGCCAACAGTTATTAGCAGCGATGTCTCATCCATCCACCAATATTTACCAGACAATGAACCTCCCCCACACCACAGAAAACAAATAAAAAAGAGAGAAGAGAAAGAGGAAAGACGAGTAGTGCATAACAGAACATCCCAAGTAATCCCCCCCCACCCGGTATCCTTCCCCCAACTAGAAGATACATTTTAAAGATATCAAGAAGCATGGTCCTCTAAGCGACCATGTACCTCAAGCTCTAGGATAAAATGTATTGTTATTGCTTTTTTTTTTATTACTCATCTTTCTATTTAGGCCACTCCTATTCATATTTCAGTCTTATTCAAAACAATGTATGGTTGCTACATGAATTTGCAGATTGCTGAAGCTAAATCCAATTACAAATTGTCTCAACATCATACTAAAAGTTAATGTAAAGGTGAACAACCCCTTTAATGGTGTAACCCTACACTTTTTTTTGTATCTTATTGGCAGACCAGGGAACTCTAATAGAACTTGCCTCGTTGGAAACTGGGCCATTGTATCCTTGATATCATGAACAACTTTTGTTGTTTGTGTGTGGTTCATGGGTCTGGACTAAGAATCAAAGTAGGC
Source organism: Xenopus petersii (assembly GCA_038501925.1). Classification (NCBI taxonomy): domain Eukaryota; kingdom Metazoa; phylum Chordata; class Amphibia; order Anura; family Pipidae; genus Xenopus; species Xenopus petersii. The sequence continues at coordinate 49,752,718 of CM076685.1, forward strand.
CCTTACCAGAAGCCAAATATTGCATTGTGGTTCCTAGTATAATTGCAGAGTTGCATGCATTCCTAACAGATATATAGCTGAAACAGATATGTATAATAAAAGTTTACAAAACATTTCCCCAAGTAACTGCTCCATTGCTATCCATTTAATGGGGGCAGCATAAAGCCCACACCTGCGAGTAACCATTTGCATAGTCTGGCAGGTAAAACCTCAGGAGCAAATTTGTTATGAGTCTGGCAAAAGATGGTTTGAACATGCCATGCCAGTGCAGCCAGATGCCACATTTCCTGACAAAAGGTTAATCATCTTTGCCATGTTACTGTATTGCCAATTAAAGTGGACCTGTCACCCAGGCACACAAAGCTGTATAACAAAAGTCCATTTCAAATTAAATGTAAAATCCAATTTCTATTTTTTATTAAAGCATTCATAGCTGTTGTAAACTCGTTTAAAAACTCAGCTGTCAATAAAATATTGTCTGCCCCTCCTCTATGCCTTAAGCATAGAGGCAGGGCAGACAATTATTTTCACTTTCCATTAAGCACTTCCTAGATGTCACTGCTCTCCACACATTCTCCCTGTTCTCTTCACGGTTTAATTTCGTAGCCAGGGCATGGGGATGGACATAGGGTCCCCATTCTAGAGCACAAGATGATGAAAGGCTTGCCTTAATAACAGTGTTCACAAACTGGCTCCTGCCTGCTTGCTATAATTATTCGTTCCCAGACTGAGTGAAACAAGATTCAAATAATTTAGTGTAATTAAAGTTAATTATGCTTAACTAATGTGATAAAATAGGATTTTGAATAATTTTTTTGGGTGACGGGTCCCTTTTAATAAATATGAACTGTTTATTTTTGTAGTCCAGTGCAGTTTGTTAATTTTAATATTTAAAGACCTGGATAAGGGAGCATTCCATCGCCACATCTTTTGAAGCTGGGAGAGAGTAGTTTCTCCCGTTATCATACATATGGTTAATCCTTAATACATAAAATATAGAAAGTAGGGATGCACCGAATCCAGGATTCGATTCGGCCAGGATTCAGCCTTTTTCAGCAGGATTCAGCCGAATCCTTCTGCCCGGCCGAACCAGATCTGAATCCTAGTTTGCATATGCAAATTAGGGACAGGGAAGTCGCGTGACTTTTTGTCAAAAAACAAGGCAGTAAAAATGTTTTCCCCTTCCCAGCCCTAATTTGCATATGCAAATTAAGGTTTGGTATTTGGCCGAATCTGTTGCGTAGGGTTCGGCCGAATCCAAAATAGTGGATTCGGTGCATCCCTAAAAAAGGTTCCAAATAGAGGGATGGTAAGAGGCATCTACCCTATTAGCCACCCTTAAATTTACTGTGCCTATTGGGGCTCTTTATTATTCAGTGTTTTTATTTTTTTATATACAGGTAGGTGAGTTAAAATGTGGTTCTGTCCACACCAAAAACTGTGAGAGAAGAGGCTCTGGCATAAAAACTATTCATAAAATCAATCATGGTTCTTTGGCTCAGTAACAAATTAATTGCTTTGAATATGCAATTAGTTAAAAATGTCAGTCCTTTAGGTTATTCCTTCCAAAAAATCCAAACGAATATATATACTTCCAGGGAAATATATACAAAGGGATTAGCGCCTGTGGCAACAGAAATTAGGAACCAACATAGCGTAATACGTTCACTCAAAATGAGGGGTATCACCAAGTGCTTTAAACTGACTTATTATGGAAGTGCTCCCCTTTCTCTAATATGCATCTAGTTAGAGAAAACAAATACTCTAGGGGTGCAGATAAAGAGTAAAGATTGTTCTCCAGTGTGGCAATTAGTTGCGTGTTTCAAATCTGGAACACCTCCATCCTTTGGGAAAAATGCCTACTTACAAACCACTATCGTGGTAAAGCATGTCCATTAAATCCTCCTGTGCGATCCTTCAGCGCCGGATTTCACTGAGGCGCGCCCCTAGGCCACGCGGTCCGACCAGGCGGCCGCGCGGTCCTAGCGCCCACCTCACCTCACTTTCCCAGCGTGCCGGCGAAAAAACGCCGGCGCAGCTGCTGTAAATGAATGGGGACGCACGCGTCCCCATAATGCGGCTGGGCGGCATGCCGCCCCTATTTTTTTGCCGCCCTAGGCCCGGGCCTATGCGGCCTTGCCGCAAATCCGGGCCTGCGATCCTTGTTTGACCTCGCACCCTCTGTAGACTCCAGAGCAAGGATAAAAGCTGGAAATAGTATAATACCGTTTTATTTAAAATGGCTTCTTAAAAACAACAATAAATACACTCACATTTCTTTCCCTTAGTGTAATCGCATTCAGTCCAATTTCTGTAGCTGCAAAGTCCCAGAGGATAGTGTTTACCGGCCGGATTCAGACTTCCTTGTGGTGCTTGTAGTGGACCGATGTGCGTTCACCTTCACCTAAGGCGTTTCGATGTTGCTTACAGCTTCATCAGAGGCATAATTACTAAAATCCATGTCGCCCTTTTTTTAAAAACCCATTCCGGTCGGTCTCGGAAACCGTTCATGTTCCTGATTTCCACGTTCCACCTTGTGCATTCCAGTGCGCTTACTTCCTGTTTTGCGCAACTTCCGTGTAGGTCCTTCTCTGCTTCACAGGTTGCCTTGGGGATTCTGCATTTTTCTTATACAACAGGGGGCTTTCTCCAATCGTTGTGGCTCATCGATTCTATACGTCACTATACACATTATACAGGGGTTGATTACATACATTCGTGAGAGTTGTAGTTCACCTACCGGATCAAATTTTCAAATACATGGTGCTATTTGATCTCTTTAAACACTGCAGAGCATATTGGCACTATTTAAAAATATATAGTAAATAAAGTACCCCTTATTGTAAAATATAAGGATTTTTTAAGTTATTGAGGAGTTCCATGACCATATAAAAGCACGAGGCTGAAGGGGTACTTTATCTATTATGATACACAAGTTTTAGAGACAAAAATGACATCACTAAGCTCTGTTTATAACTGATGACATCACTAAGCCGTTTATAAGGATATAATTTACAGGATAGTCATGGCAAACACGCAAAGTGTTATAGAAAATTAATTTATATATGCCTACTGGAACTTATCAAAAAACACATCTTTCCTGAGACCTGTACTCTACATGACTTGAAATGCTTTTCAAGTTTGACCATTTCTGGGATTTATTTGCATTCTTTTGCTGTTTCATATTGCATCAGTTTCTAGCGATGAACATATCACATGTTAATGCTGTATAAAGGTCTGTTTTCAGTTGATAAACTGTTATTTGTACCAGTCTTGCAGAATTGATTGCAAATATATTCTGTTCTGGTACCATAATAGAGCAATAAATGTTTTTAGCGCAACTCTTATTCTTTTTCCCTCCTATAGTCAGAAATAGGCAGTGCAAAGAAGAAAGTGCCCATGGCAAATCCTGAGGTAAGATATTGCAGTGTATCAGTATACCAGACAGTTACAAAAGAATGATGACAATGAATGACTTGCTTTTCTTGTCTTCAGGTAACATATATGTTACAGAATTTAAACCTAGACGCAAAGTACATATGGTGGGGGGTGATCACATGTCAATTGATTTGACATCTGACAGTGATTTGAGCGATGGAGCAGTTGGTTCAGATAGAAACACAGTTCATAATACTAAGCTGACCCCGTCTGTATCGACTCCCTTCAGCACCCCCGTTTCTTTTCATTCGTCGCCTTTTTTAGACCCACGCCAGTCAGATGGCATAGGGAGAATCAAATTAAGGGAAAGAAAAAGGGGGACATATCGGCACCATCAATAGTGAAGGCAGATGCGTTACAAGTGTTCAATCTCTCTAAGTGTACCCTCACAAAGGAACAACTATCTGCTTTACATAAGGGTCTCTCATTTGCTCCTACGTGTTCGTTGAATTTATTTAATTGGATAAAGGATCTACATCTGTTTGGCAGAAAGTTATTACTTCATAAACATTTTAATAAAGCGAATGCACAAGAACAGTGGTCATCGGAGGAAAAATGGGCACTACAAAACTTGTGCCACCTCCTGGAAGATGATACTTTCAGGACCGAAATAAACGGGCCCTTTTACTAACCTCCGACCTAGGAGTACTTTTACCCCCCCAATGCAGTCTGTACTAAGGTGGAGACTTTTATTGAAGGGTGTACTCGAGACTTAAAAAGTTTACATCAAAATAGTCGCCAGATACATCAGAAAGCGACTAACTTATCTTTCAAAGAGCGGCAAGGTTTGAAAGCATTAAAGGAGAACTATACCCCCCAAACAATGTAGGTCTCTATTAAAAGATACTGAGTAAAACAGCTCATGTGTAAAACCCTGCTTCATGTAAATAATCCATTATCATTTGGTTCACACATGATGAAATTCAAAAGAGACTAGAACATGTTAAGATTAACAAAGGTCCAGGGCCAGATGGTATTCATCCCAGGGTAATTAGCGAGCTTAGCTCTGTGATTGCCAAACCTCTTTACTTAATTTTTCAGGATTCATTGAGATCTGGCATAGTGCCGAGAGACTGGCGAATTGCTAATGTGGTGCCTCTATTCAAAAAAGGATCCCGTTCTCAGCCTCAAAACTATAGGCCAGTTAGTCTGACGTCAGTGGTAGGAAAGCTTTTCGAAGAGTTAATAAAGGATAAGATACTGGACTTCATAGCAAATCATAATACTATGAGTTTGTGCCAGCATGGTTTTATGCATAATAGATCTTGCCAGACTAACTTAATTTCTTTTTATGAGAATGTAAGTAGAGACCTCGATTCTGGGATGGCAGTGGATGTGATTTACTTAGATTTTGCTAAAGCATTTGATACAGTGCCACACAAAAGGTTACTGGTTAAATTAAGGAATGTTGGCCTGGAACATAGTATTTGTACCTGGATAGAGAACTGGCTAAAAGATAGACTACAAAGAGTGGTGGTAAATGGAACATTTTCTAATTGGACCAGTGTTGTTAGTGGAGTACCGCAGGGCTCTGTACTAGGTCCCTTGCTTTTCAACTTGTTTATTAATGACCTGGAGGTGGGCATTGAAAGTACTGTTTCTATTTTTGCAGATGATACTAAATTGTGCAGAACTATAGGTTCCATGCAGGATGCTGCCACTTTGCAGAGTGATTTGTCTAAACTGGAAAACTGGGCAGAAAACTGGAAAATGAGGTTCAATGTTCATAAATGCAAGGTTATGCACTTTGGAAAAAATAATATAAATGCAAGTTATACACTAAATGGCAGTGTGTTGGGAGTTTCCTTAAATGAGAAGGATCTAGGGGTCTTTGTAGATAACACATTGTCTAATTCTGGGCAGTGTCATTCTGTGGCTACTAAAGCAAATAAAGTTCTGTCTTGCATAAAAAAGGGCATTAACTCAAAGGATGAAAACATAATTATGCCTCTTTATAGGTCCCTGGTAAGGCCTCATCTGGAGTATGCAGTGCAGTTTTGGACTCCAGTCCTTAAGAGGGATATAAATGAGCTGGAGAGAGTGCAGAGACGTGCAACTAAATTGGTTAGAGGGACGGAAGACTTAAATTATGAGGGTAGACTGTCAAGGTTGGGGTTGTTTTCTCTGGAAAAAAGGCGCTTGCGAGGGGACATGATTACACTTTACAAGTACATTAGAGGACATTATAGACAAATGGCAGGGGACCTTTTTACCCATAAAGTGGATCACCGTACCAGAGGCCACCCCTTTAGACTAGAAGAAAAGAACTTTCATCTGAAGCAACGTAGGGGGTTCTTCACAGTCAGGACAGTGAAGTTGTGGAATGCACTGCCGGGTGATGTTGTGATGGCTGATTCAGTTAATGCCTTTAAGAATGGCTTGGATGATTTTTTGGACAGACATAATATCAAAGGCTATTGTGATACTAAGCTCTATAGTTAGTATGGGTATGGGTATATAGAATTTAATTAAAAGTAGGGAGGGGTGTGTGTATGGATGCTGGGTTTTCATTTGGAGGGGTTGAACTTGATGGACTTTGTCTTTTTTCAACCCAATTTAACTATGTAACTATAATAATATACTTGTTTAGTAGTATGTACCATTGGGTAATCATAAATAGAAAACTGCCATTTTAAAAAATAAGGGCCGCCCCCTGAGATCGTAAGATTCACTGTGCACACATACAAACCACATGTAAGGTCACATGAGCCAATTAACAGACAGAGTTCTGCCTTTTGCTTCCTCACTTCTTCCTGTTACAGTTAGTGTTGTATTATTTCTGGTCAGGTGATCTCTGAGGCAGCACAGATAGAGTCACGAAATGGTGGTTCAAGCCAAGAGATATAAAAGGGCAATATTTATGTAAATATATATTCCAGTTTGGTAAGATTCTTTAATATGTCATTCAATTTGATATAAACTATCTGTTGCTTAAGTATTCATTTTGGGGGTATAGTTTTCCTTTAAAGGAGAACCCAGACATCATAATTAAATCTAGTGACAAGGGGGGCAATATAGTTATCATGGACAGAAGTACGTATATACAGGAATGTAAACGTCTACTTAATGACACTACATGCTATGCCCCTTTAAAGGGTGACCCCACTTCTACCTTTCGCATAGAGCTTAGTGCCATTTTGAAAAAATATAGATCTATTGACCTTTTGAGTAAAGATGAATATGAATTTCTATCAGTCAGAACTCCGGTGATACCTACCTTCTATATCATTCCCAAAATTCACAAAAACACACAATTTCCTCCAGGCCGCCCTATAGTATCGGGTATAGGGAGTCTGTCTGAACCATCAAGTATCTACGTGGATGAAATTCTAAAACCCTTTGTGAATAGCCTCCCGTCCTTCATTCAAGATACAAGCGATGCCTTACGACATCTTGATGGGATCACTTTGGGGGAAGAACAGTGGCTAGTTTGTTTGGATATTGAGTCGCTTTATACAAGCATTTTGCACAGTATTGGCTTAACGGCAGTGAGTGAAATATTAAGCCAACGAGGCCAACAATTTAGTACCCACAATTCACTTGTTATAGAGTTGTTGGAATTTATTTTAACACACAATTACTTTACCTTTAATAATAAATACTATCAACAACTAAGGGGTACCGCGATGGGTAGTACATGCGCCCCCTCGTACGCCAACCTATACTTAGGATGGTGGGAGCATAATCGAGTTTTTAACGATGAACTACACCATTATACGCAATTTATAACGTTATGGTTGCGCTACATCGATGATGTACTGTTGATTTGGTCGGGCACGCAAAAAGATTTTTCTGACTTTGTGAATATACTTAATAATAATGATATTAACCTCGAAGTCACTGCTGAAATCCAAAGGGAGAGTATCAACTTTTTAGATATACGTGTTTACAGAGGCATTAATCAAAATATCCACACCACTGTATATCGTAAGGAAACGGCTAGAAATAGCCTCTTAAATGCTAACAGTTTACACCCACAAAGCACCATTAGGGGGATCCCTACAGGGCAATATGTACGGGTTAGGAGACTATGCAATACTATTATTGGCTTCAAAATTGAAGCTAAAAAACTTTATGATAGATTTAAAGCTAGGGGCTACAGTCACAATTCTTTAAAGAGGGCTTACAAGAAAGCATTAGCCACTGATAGGAATGCTCTGCTGGTTTCGAAGAAACTGACTAATAGTATCAAGAATAATGAAGAAAGAAACAATAATCAAGTGAGAATAATTGGGGATTACAGCACTGAACATGATGCCATCACACGTATAATAACCAAACACTGGCATATATTAGAACAGGACGGTGTCCTGAAACAATACATAGGAGAACGCCCTACTATCACTTTTAGGAGGAGTAGGAATTTGAGGGATCATTTAGTACACAGCCATCTCACTACTCCCACCAAATCCTCATGGTTATCACAACGTACGATAGGATGTTGTAAGTGTGGTAATTGTCTAGCATGCCCTTATATTGAAAAAACTCTGAGTGTCAAGGGTCGGATGGACATAGAGGAATACAAGTTATCACATTTCATGAACTGCAAAACATCAGGAGTAGTTTATATCATGAGGTGTCATTGTCCAAAACTATATGTCGGAAAAACTTGTCGGGAATTCAGGAGGAGAATTCTTGAACATATTGGTGATGTTAGAAACAAACGAAATACCTCAGTAGCGGTTCATATCAACAAGAAACATGAGGGCAATGCCAACACCATGAAATTCTTTGCAGTTGAACATTTTCGACATACTACGAGAATTGGGGATATGAGGCAAAATGGATGTACTGGCTTAACAGCAGGGCCCCCAATGGTCTAAATGAGGGGTTCACTTTTAAGCCTTTTTTATAACTTTGATGGGATTAATGTGAACCCTTTATACATACTTCTCCTTATGTGGATAATCTACACTCTTTTCTAGAGCTACTTTTTCTTTCCCATTTTTCAATAGGGATGGCTCAACGCGGGGGCTCCCTTTTGACTATTTACATTGTTATGACAGCACTTTGCTGGGACTATTCATAGATTAAAAGATCCATCATGAGGATTCCCTCCCATCCCCCTTCCCCCACTCTTGGGTTTATTTTTATTATTTCTATTTAGATTTATTTGTATATATTATTTTGGTCTCTTTCTCATTTTTATTTTTCTGTTTTTTCTTTTCTTATCTTCTTTTATTTTGCATTTCTTTCTTTTTCTTTCCTTCCCCTTTTTTCATTTTGATTTTTTATATATAATCTCCCTTGAAGAGAATTTCGCTGTTTATGGCATTTATAGTCATGGCATGCGCAATAAGGAAAATAGAGGCAAGACTTGGCAGACGCATCATTAGTTCTGCCCTCTTTGTGCCGCGTCTTCACAAGTGTCCGGAAGTGCGCGGCCAGTCAATCTATCCTTTGCGCTACGTCACAGACCCGGAAATAGGCGACATGCGAAATCTCGCGATACGCAAGTAAATGATGAACGACTCTCTAGTTAAACTTTTGGACGAGGAGCGCTCACCACTAATGCCCCTGAAGAAGCCGAGTTAATCGGCGAAACGCGTTGGAAGCCGAGTTAATCGGCGAAACGCGTTGGGTGGCATTGGTGGATGGTGAGAAGTCTAGCTTCCACCCTGTCCCTACGTAGCTAGGTAGTGTCAGCACTGTGGGGCAGAAAAAGGAAGGGTGGGAGCGGGTGTTGCTACCCTTTGATTTATGCACATTTGGCCCTAACTGGGTTTTGCATTCAATACTATACTTACCTCATTGATCCACCATTTGCAGCTTTTAACTTAGTGTTTTTTATGGACAGTTGTCCAGCACTGCTGTGATTTTTCAACAGCAGTGGGTGTGTGGTTTTGAGCGCTTTGCAACTTTTTAATCAGTTGATTAAATGTTACGTTTTAAATATTGGATACATTGTTGAGATTTGACACTGAACTGGTTTGCTTTGAAGTATAGGGTGGATACTTTTACACATGAGTGTCCCCCTAGCTTCAGTGTTTTTGTTATATAAGTTTATGCTTTTTCAAACCTGCGGTGTCCTTTAATGTCACTTATTTACTTATGGGCTCCTTATTTTTCTGTCTTTTCTTGTCTTACTCAGAGAATGGAGAATTTGCTTTTTGGCCCTCATGACACATCTTTACAGTTTGCTGATAAAAATCACCATTGCAGTGGAACAGGTAATTAAAACTGTACTTAAACACTTGGCACACTATTGTGTGAAACTGCATTTCTCTGCAGGCTGAGAACCTTCTGCTCCTGCTCTGCCTGCACTGGGAAGCATTGGATACAGGGAGATGCAGCTGCTCTGCCTGCACTGGGAAGCATTGGATACAGGGAGATGCAGCTGATTTCAGTTCTAAATTGCATTTCGATCTGAAAACTGCCCTGCCTACAGAAGAAAAGGGGAGCAGCTGGGCAATGGATTTGCCACCTTTGGAGAACCCATAACGTCTGGCCCTAGCCTAAAGCATCAGATAGTAATTTTACGGCCCTCTTATTTATTTATAGTGATCATGTACCCCCTTACATGCCTCTTCTCCAGTGTAAACATTCCCAGTTTGACCAGTTTTTCTTCATAAATATTGTGTTTATACTGTTTAACCTTTTTTCAGTAATATGCTGTCTGGGCACTGGAAAACAAAACTGCACTCTATATTTTAGATTAGACAATTAAGAGATTTAAAAAAAAAAAAAAAAAAGTCCCAAAAAGTGATTCACAAAACTCACCAGGTACTTAAAGAGGCCCAGGTGCACCCCTCTGAGCCTTCAGCTAGGGGAGCAGATCCAAACATATTGATAAATAGCAGGCACTTAAAAAGCAAACAGGCATGTAAGAAACAATAGTTATTCATTCAGGTTCTTAAGGGTAAGGTCACACTGAGCATTTCGGGGTGACTAATCGCCTCGTCTTTGCGGCGACCAGTCTCCCCGAACACCTTCCCTCACTCTTGCGCTGGCTAGAATGAAAAATCGCTGGCACTAAGCACACACGGCGATTCGTTTTCTGGAAAACGAATTGCCGCTTCAGCTTGGCGCTGGCGATTTTTCATTTTAGCCAGCGCAAGAGTGAGGGAAGGAGTTCAGGGAGATTGGTCGCTGCAAAGACGAGGCGATTAGTCGCCAGACGACTAAATCTCCCCGAAACGCTCAGTGAGACCTTACCTTAAAGGGTAGCCTTATGTGTTTTTTGTTCAACAAACACTTACGCATAGGCTAATCCTGTGATCAAAGCACAACATATTTAAATTAATAAACACCAATAGAAATCTAGATTACAACTACCAGTCCCAAAGATGGGAAAGGGCTGTATACACAAAGCATTTGTCAAAGGCTGCCCTCCAAAAAGACCCCTAGGCTTAGAAAATAACCTTTTTTTCATTTCAATCATAATATTATGTTTAAATGCTATTTATAATCTTGCCATAAAAGTATTTGCCTGATGGTTTTACATTACCTTTTTTACCCCTGTGTTTCTCTATGAGGGGGCTGCCATATTTGTGCCGAAGTAGTCCGTTGGCATTATAAACTCTGACAGGTTAAGAAGGGACAGTCAGTTTGGCAAAACAGTCAGGTTCTAGGAACTTCAAGTTACAATTACTTAAAGTAGAACTATCAGCAGGCAACATGACCTATAGGTAACTTTTAATGCAGATTAATAGTTTGAAAAGAAAATGTTTAAAGTCAGTATCACTTTAAAGACAATTTAGAATAGAAACAAACTTTAATCAGACACACAAAATATAAAGAACATGGGTAACTTGTGATCAAAGTAAAATAAAATTAAGTAAAATAAATTGGTGGTGAGAAGCTTCAAAATTACAATAAATGGCTAGAGCTTTATAAGGTATTATTTATAAATAACACAATACAATGTATTCATTGTTCATACTAAATGGAAACCTGGTAGCCAGTACAAAAATTCATTTGGCTTTGCCATGAAGCAATCTCTTTACTATATCACCCCCTCTCTGAAACTGTACCACATATGGTGAAGGCATTAAGATTACCACATGTAAGTGTCCTAGTCTGACCCACATACCTCATTTCTTACATGAGATAAATTGCTACAAGTGCTGCAATGTATATGTCATCTGATCAGATCGGCTTTACCTTCACTCACTTTTTGGTGAGATAATATATTAGTATGACATGCTTAAAAGAGCCTTTTAATTCCTACCATGTATGTTCCTTATGGATCTGTATCATACTGGGGAGCAATATATTTCTCCAGATCATAAATTTTATGAAAATCGAATCATCTAATATAGGGTCCGTCTTGAGGATAGCAAAGTTTCACTTGATAATGTTAAATATGTTGGAATACTGGCAGCTTTAAGGATCTGTAGGATTGTAGGATCAGGTGGTGGACCCCTGCCTTTCTTATACAGACTTGAGACCAGTTTTGTTTTATATTTAATAAATAATGTGTCTCCTGGAGTCTGAAAAGCCAGAGTCAGAATAGACATTGATTACCCTCGTGCTAATAGCCTGTCCCTGGGATCACTTGACAAAATCATTGGAATTTGAACATTTGTGTCTTAAAGGAAAACTAAACCCCCAAAATGAATACTTAAGCAACAGATAGTTTATATCAAATTGAATGACATATTAAAGAATCTTACCAAACTGGAATATATATTTGCATAAATATTGCCCTTTTACATCTCTTGCCTTGAACCACCATTTCATGACTCTATCTGTGCTGCCTCAGAGATCATCTGACCAGAACTACTACAACACTAACTGTAACAGGAAGAAGTGAGGAAGCAAAAGGCAAAACTCTGTCTGTTAACTGGCTCATGTGACCTTACATGTGGTTTGTATGTGTGCACAGTGAATCTTACGATCTCAGGGGGCAGCCCTTATTTTTTAAAATGGCAATTTTCTATTTATGATTACCCAATGGCACATACTACTAAAAAAGTATATTATTATGATAATGGTTCATTTACATGAAGCAGGGTTTTACACATGAGCTGTTTTACTCAGTATCTTTTAATAGAGAGCTACATTGTTTGGGGGGTATAGTTTTCCTTTAAGTCTCAGGAATGGGCTTGTAAGTATATTACATACCAAATGCAATAGTGATGCACATGCCAAACGGTCAGAAGTGCCCAATTTGACTGCAAGGGTCAGAATGAAGTGAATTTTTCAATATCTTATTTAACAGTTCATCTTTCCCTTGGGGAGGGAGGTACAATAATACTGCTGTAGTATAATACTAAACCCCTAATAAATCACAGCTTACAGTGCAGCAGTTGATGAAGAAAAAATATGTACAGTATTGATCACTGTGTGTGTGTTTTAACAGGGCTGCAGCTTTCAGAGGGAAGTCTGTTTACTGATGAAGAGCCAGCTGTTCCTGTACCTACGAATCCTGCATACATACTCTCCAGATCCAGCATTACAATGTTCAATGTAATTCTATTCCTGCAGGGCTTAAAATAAAACAACTTCTCTATTGATTAATATGTGTATGCTGTTACATATAGGCCATTTTGGTTGTGTTCAGCTCTGACTTTAAGAAAAAATAGTTTCATTATTTAAATGAGATTTAAACTTAGCTCTTCTTATATTTCCTACAGAAGTGAAAATGGGTGTGTATAACTATATAAATGTGCATTTATTGTAGATCAGTCTTTTGACCCCCATAGGTATCTTTGCTAATAAAATCATTATAGAGCCTTATCTACGGCAAGAGGGGAGTATCCAGGCACGGGTGGCTGCTGCTTCTCCTTCTTCTCCGGCTAGCAGGTGCGGTTGGTGGGGGAGGAGGTTGGGTATGGGAATACACGCTCCAGAGGTCTAAGGCTGCAGGGAGGCCATGTTTCCCAGGGGAGGGAAGACTAGGTCCTCTGCCTCAGTTACGTATCTAGCCTGCGCTTCATGCGGCGCCAAATTTCCCAAGGGTCAAGGGGACCCGACCTGTGCAGCTTGCACAGCATCAGGGGAGACTGCTAATTCCTCCATAGCTCTGGAGGTCTCAGAAATGGCTAGTGATGCTCCTGCTGGGGGCTCTTCAGGGGCTGCAGCTTCCCATTCTTATTCTATGGGGGACAATCCTCCTACTTGGGCGCTACAGCTGTCCCAATCCCTGGCTAGCCTACAGGGAATTGCAAACCTGTCTTCGTCCCTGGATAAGTTTGTTGCTCACTTATCTGTTCAACCTCAGGCTAAGCACAGGAAGGCCCCGAGCAAGAGAAGGGTGCCTTTGTCCGTATCGTCGGAGGATTCAGCGGACGATATCGGTGACTCTGAGTTTAGTGAGGGTGAGATTTCATCCGCATCTTCAGAGGGTATTCCTGATTCTGACAAGGAGGTGCCATATGATATTCAGGGAATTATCAGAGCAATTAAGACCTCCCTTCAGTTGGAGGACCCATCTGGAGCGGGGGCAGGAGCCAAGGGACCATTTAAGCGACAGCGTAAACAGAGTGCGGAATTTCCTTTTCACGATCAGTTGGGTGAGGTTATCCAACAGGAATGGGACTGCCCAGAAAAGAAGTTTCAACCTTCACACAGGTTTTCTCGTTCTTATCCCTTTGCCAGGGATTTAACAGAGAAATGGGGAGTTCCTCCAGCAGTAGACGCTCCGGTGTCACGCTTGTCCAAGAATACAGCTCTTCCTGTCCCAGATGCGGCAGCCTTTAGGGATCCCACCGACAAACGCCTTGAGGGGTTCTTACGTTCAATTTTTATTTCCGCAGGCTCCACCTTTAGGCCTATCATTGCAGCGGCGTGGGTCAGCAGGGCTATGGCGGACTGGGCTCAGGAGCTCCTAGATGGCCTCAAGAATAATTTGCCCAGGGCAGAATTATCTTCCCTAGCTGATCAGATGGTGGATGCCAATGCATTTCTGGGAGACGCTCTTCTGGACTCATTGCAGGCATCTGCTAGAATATCGGCCACGGCAGTAGCAGCGCGCAGAGCACTCTGGCTGAAACATTGGACAGCGGATCTCAGCTCTAAGAAGGCCCTAACATCCATGGCTTTTAAGGGCAGACGTCTGTTTGGGGACGAGTTAGAGAAGATAATTTCTCAGGCCACTGGGGGAAAGAGTACTTTACTGCCCCAACACAAGTCCCGCATCCATACTGGCCAGAGGCGCAGCAGGTTTTTTCGTGGCCAAACCTCCAGATCATCTAGAGAGGCTCGAACCACCTCTTCCTTCCGAGCCAAGAATAGGTTTCAACATAAGAACCGTCAGGCCTGGCAGCCTCGGAAGAACCAACAGAAGCCCTCCCCTGACAAGTCCTCTTCACAATGACAGGACAGGCCCTCCGGTGTCAGATCAGGCAGTGGGGGGTCGCTTGCTTTGGTTCCGGGAGGTATGGCACGACTCGGTGTCAGATGCGTGGGTTCACGAGCTTGTAGCGGAGGGGTACAAGATAGAGTTTCTATCTCGTCCCCCAGAACGATTCTTCCTTTCCAGGATTCCTCAGAGAGATCCAAAGAGAGAGGCCTTTTTCACTGTGGTTTCGGGACTTCTTCAGGCCGGAGTTATCGTGCCAGTCCCAGAAGACCAGATCTTCCAGGGTTTCTACTCAAATTTATTTGTGGTGCCCAAGAAGAATGGCTCTTTTCGACCAGTTCTGGATCTAAAGGGTCTAAACAGGTTCATCAGATACCGTCGATTCCGCATGGAGACTATTCGCTCGGTCATAAGATCCTTGAGCAGGGACGAATTTCTGGCATCCCTGGATATCCAGGACGCTTACCTGCATGTTCCCATCTGGCCAGGTCATCACAAGTTCCTACGGTTTGCTTTTCTCCAACGGCATTACCAATTTGTGGCTCTCCCGTTCGGACTCTCTTCGGCTCCACGGGTGTTCACCAAGATCATGGCAGCGATGTCGGCGGTCCTACGCCTTCAGGGTATTTCCATCACGCCATATCTGGACGACATCCTGGTAAAGGCGGCATCCCTGGAACAGGCTCAGAAGCATCTGGCAATCACCATCAGGACATTAGAGCAATTCGGGTGGTTGATCAACCGGAAGAAATCCTTCCTAGTTCCATCCCAGGTAATGCAGTTCTTGGGACTAATTCTGAACACACGTGCCCAGAGAGTAGTTCTGCCACGGGAGAAGCAAGAGAGGATGCAATTGCTGGCTCGGCAGCTTATCCAGAGCAGAACAACGTCGGTGCGGTTTGCCATGCAGGTTCTGGGATTCATGGTGTCAACCATGGAGGCAGTACCATTTGCGCAGTTTCATCTGCGACCTCTGCAACTGTGCATTCTGCGGAACTGGCGGAGGTCCTCAATGAATCAGAGGATCAGGTTGGATCAGGTGACTTTGCAGTCTCTACGGTGGTGGACGGATCCAGTACATCTAGCGGAGGGCCGACGGTGGGGGGATACTCAGTGGACGATTCTCACCACCGACGCCAGTCTGACCGGATGGGGGGCAAGATTCGATCAGAGATCGGCCCAGGGAAGTTGGTCTCCCGCGGAGTCCAAACTACCCATAAACGTTCTGGAGCTACGAGCAATATATCTCGCTCTGCGCCATTGGGAGGTGCCCCTGATGGGTCTCTCAGTACGAGTACAGACAGACAACGCGACCGCAGTCGCATACATAAATCACCAAGGGGGAACGCGCAGCGCCGCAGCCTGGTCAGAGACGGTTCAGATTCTATCCTGGGCGGAGGAACGGATACCGGAGATTTCCGCAGTGCACATTCCAGGCATCCAGAACTGGGAGGCGGACTACCTAAGCAGGAATCGGCTGGACCCAGGAGAGTGGGAGCTCCTGCCGGAGGTGTTCGACATGATAGTCAGCAGGTGGGGTCAACCAGAAGTCGATCTCATGGCGTCTCGACACAACAGGAAGGCTCCAAAATTTTTCGCCAGAAGCAGGGACCCGCAGGCAGCGGGAGTCGACGCGATGACCCTACCGTGGCGGTTCAAGATCGCATACATTTTCCCTCCAATTCCAATGCTTCCTCGAGTTCTAAGACGTTTTCGACAGGAAAGTTTGCATCTCATTGTCGTGGCCTCGGAGTGCCTGGTTCACGGACCTAATATCAATGTCATCGGGAGACTGGTTCCACCTACCAAGACGTCCCGACATACTGCGTCAAGGGCCCATATTGCATCACAATCCAGGACTACTATCCTTGACGGCGTGGCTGTTGAGACCGCTATCTTGAGGGGAAAGGGCTTTGCAGATACGGTGATTGATACAATGATCAGGGCTAGGAAGCCGTCTTCGGCCAAGGCATATTACCGTGTCTGGAATGCCTACGCATCCTGGTGTGAGACCAGGGGAGTTCCTTTTGACCAGCTCGATATATCTCGAGTCCTGCTATTCTTACAGAAGGGGCTCGAGGGCGGTTTAAAGTTGGCTTCCCTCAGGGTGCAGATTTCCGCATTATCAGTGCTCTTTCAGGAGAGATTGGCACTAAAGGACGACATACGTGTCTTCCTCCAGGGGGCTGCCCATGTAGTGCCTCCTTTCAGACGACCGGTCCCGACATGGGATCTCAACCTAGTTTTGAGAGCCCTACAAGATCCTCCGTTTGAACCTCTAGGGTCGATTGAGCTCCCGGTGTTGACCTGGAAGGTTATTTTTCTGGTGGCTATCTCATCGGCCAGGCGGGTCTCTGAGTTGAGTGCTCTATCCATAGATCCACGATACATGGTGTTCCATTCCGACAAGGTCGTTTTGTAAACGGTACCATCCTTCTTACCCAAGGTGGTGTCGGCATTTCATGTCAACCAGCCTATTGCGGTTCCATCTTTTTGTCCGAATCCAAAGAATGAAAAGGAGGTTCGCCTACATTCCCTGGATGTTGTCAGGGCATTATCTACATACGTAGAGAGAACAGCTTCGTTCAGGAAGTCCGAAGCCTTGTTTGTAATTCCCTCAGGTCCTCGGGTAGGGACAGCGGCATCCAAGGCCAACATTTCAAGGTGGATCAAAGAGACTATTCGGCAGGCTTACATAGCGGCCCGCAAGAGCCCCCCGGAGGGGGTCAGAGCTCATTCGACTAGGGCCCTAAGCACTTCCTGGGCTTGGAGGAATGAGGCCTCCGCTGATCAGCTGTGCAAGGCTGCCACATGGTCCTCAGTACACACTTTCACTAAATTTTATCGTTTTGATACCTTTTCATCTGCTGAAGCGAGTTTTGGCAGAAGAGTCCTGCAATCAGTAGTTTGTTCAGACTGAAGCAGGCAGTTGGTTTCTGTTCTTCCCTCCCTGAATTATCAGTTAATGGGACTGCTTTGGTAAGTCCCCGTGGTTCCTGTGTCCCCCGAGCCGTAAGAGAAAAGGAGATTTTTAGTATAACTTACCGTTAAATCTCTTTCTCTCTAGGCATCGGGGGACACAGGAACGCCCACCCTGAAACAGGTCGTTGTTGGCCAGACATGGGAAAGGTTCTCCCGTGGCCTTAACTTTTGTTACGTGTATATAGTTTCTTGTTATCGGCTTGCTATCTAACTGATTTAGGGGAGGAGGTGCCATATGATATTCAGGGAATTATCAGAGCAATTAAGACCTCCCTTCAGTTGGAGGACCCATCTGGAGCGGGGGCAGGAGCCAAGGGACCATTTAAGCGACAGCGTAAACAGAGTGCGGAATTTCCTTTTCACGATCAGTTGGGTGAGGTTATCCAACAGGAATGGGACTGCCCAGAAAAGAAGTTTCAACCTTCACACAGGTTTTCTCGTTCTTATCCCTTTGCCAGGGATTTAACAGAGAAATGGGGAGTTCCTCCAGCAGTAGACGCTCCGGTGTCACGCTTGTCCAAGAATACAGCTCTTCCTGTCCCAGATGCGGCAGCCTTTAGGGATCCCACCGACAAACGCCTTGAGGGGTTCTTACGTTCAATTTTTATTTCCGCAGGCTCCACCTTTAGGCCTATCATTGCAGCGGCGTGGGTCAGCAGGGCTATGGCGGACTGGGCTCAGGAGCTCCTAGATGGCCTCAAGAATAATTTGCCCAGGGCAGAATTATCTTCCCTAGCTGATCAGATGGTGGATGCCAATGCATTTCTGGGAGACGCTCTTCTGGACTCATTGCAGGCATCTGCTAGAATATCGGCCACGGCAGTAGCAGCGCGCAGAGCACTCTGGCTGAAACATTGGACAGCGGATCTCAGCTCTAAGAAGGCCCTAACATCCATGGCTTTTAAGGGCAGACGTCTGTTTGGGGACGAGTTAGAGAAGATAATTTCTCAGGCCACTGGGGGAAAGAGTACTTTACTGCCCCAACACAAGTCCCGCATCCATACTGGCCAGAGGCGCAGCAGGTTTTTTCGTGGCCAAACCTCCAGATCATCTAGAGAGGCTCGAACCACCTCTTCCTTCCGAGCCAAGAATAGGTTTCAACATAAGAACCGTCAGGCCTGGCAGCCTCGGAAGAACCAACAGAAGCCCTCCCCTGACAAGTCCTCTTCACAATGACAGGACAGGCCCTCCGGTGTCAGATCAGGCAGTGGGGGGTCGCTTGCTTTGGTTCCGGGAGGTATGGCACGACTCGGTGTCAGATGCGTGGGTTCACGAGCTTGTAGCGGAGGGGTACAAGATAGAGTTTCTATCTCGTCCCCCAGAACGATTCTTCCTTTCCAGGATTCCTCAGAGAGATCCAAAGAGAGAGGCCTTTTTCACTGTGGTTTCGGGACTTCTTCAGGCCGGAGTTATCGTGCCAGTCCCAGAAGACCAGATCTTCCAGGGTTTCTACTCAAATTTATTTGTGGTGCCCAAGAAGAATGGCTCTTTTCGACCAGTTCTGGATCTAAAGGGTCTAAACAGGTTCATCAGATACCGTCGATTCCGCATGGAGACTATTCGCTCGGTCATAAGATCCTTGAGCAGGGACGAATTTCTGGCATCCCTGGATATCCAGGACGCTTACCTGCATGTTCCCATCTGGCCAGGTCATCACAAGTTCCTACGGTTTGCTTTTCTCCAACGGCATTACCAATTTGTGGCTCTCCCGTTCGGACTCTCTTCGGCTCCACGGGTGTTCACCAAGATCATGGCAGCGATGTCGGCGGTCCTACGCCTTCAGGGTATTTCCATCACGCCATATCTGGACGACATCCTGGTAAAGGCGGCATCCCTGGAACAGGCTCAGAAGCATCTGGCAATCACCATCAGGACATTAGAGCAATTCGGGTGGTTGATCAACCGGAAGAAATCCTTCCTAGTTCCATCCCAGGTAATGCAGTTCTTGGGACTAATTCTGAACACACGTGCCCAGAGAGTAGTTCTGCCACGGGAGAAGCAAGAGAGGATGCAATTGCTGGCTCGGCAGCTTATCCAGAGCAGAACAACGTCGGTGCGGTTTGCCATGCAGGTTCTGGGATTCATGGTGTCAACCATGGAGGCAGTACCATTTGCGCAGTTTCATCTGCGACCTCTGCAACTGTGCATTCTGCGGAACTGGCGGAGGTCCTCAATGAATCAGAGGATCAGGTTGGATCAGGTGACTTTGCAGTCTCTACGGTGGTGGACGGATCCAGTACATCTAGCGGAGGGCCGACGGTGGGGGGATACTCAGTGGACGATTCTCACCACCGACGCCAGTCTGACCGGATGGGGGGCAAGATTCGATCAGAGATCGGCCCAGGGAAGTTGGTCTCCCGCGGAGTCCAAACTACCCATAAACGTTCTGGAGCTACGAGCAATATATCTCGCTCTGCGCCATTGGGAGGTGCCCCTGATGGGTCTCTCAGTACGAGTACAGACAGACAACGCGACCGCAGTCGCATACATAAATCACCAAGGGGGAACGCGCAGCGCCGCAGCCTGGTCAGAGACGGTTCAGATTCTATCCTGGGCGGAGGAACGGATACCGGAGATTTCCGCAGTGCACATTCCAGGCATCCAGAACTGGGAGGCGGACTACCTAAGCAGGAATCGGCTGGACCCAGGAGAGTGGGAGCTCCTGCCGGAGGTGTTCGACATGATAGTCAGCAGGTGGGGTCAACCAGAAGTCGATCTCATGGCGTCTCGACACAACAGGAAGGCTCCAAAATTTTTCGCCAGAAGCAGGGACCCGCAGGCAGCGGGAGTCGACGCGATGACCCTACCGTGGCGGTTCAAGATCGCATACATTTTCCCTCCAATTCCAATGCTTCCTCGAGTTCTAAGACGTTTTCGACAGGAAAGTTTGCATCTCATCGTCGTGGCCTCATTCTGGCCTCGGAGTGCCTGGTTCACGGACCTAATATCAATGTCATCGGGAGACTGGTTCCACCTACCAAGACGTCCCGACATACTGCGTCAAGGGCCCATATTGCATCACAATCCAGGACTACTATCCTTGACGGCGTGGCTGTTGAGACCGCTATCTTGAGGGGAAAGGGCTTTGCAGATACGGTGATTGATACAATGATCAGGGCTAGGAAGCCGTCTTCGGCCAAGGCATATTACCGTGTCTGGAATGCCTACGCATCCTGGTGTGAGACCAGGGGAGTTCCTTTTGACCAGCTCGATATATCTCGAGTCCTGCTATTCTTACAGAAGGGGCTCGAGGGCGGTTTAAAGTTGGCTTCCCTCAGGGTGCAGATTTCCGCATTATCAGTGCTCTTTCAGGAGAGATTGGCACTAAAGGACGACATACGTGTCTTCCTCCAGGGGGCTGCCCATGTAGTGCCTCCTTTCAGACGACCGGTCCCGACATGGGATCTCAACCTAGTTTTGAGAGCCCTACAAGATCCTCCGTTTGAACCTCTAGGGTCGATTGAGCTCCCGGTGTTGACCTGGAAGGTTATTTTTCTGGTGGCTATCTCATCGGCCAGGCGGGTCTCTGAGTTGAGTGCTCTATCCATAGATCCACGATACATGGTGTTCCATTCCGACAAGGTCGTTTTGTGAACGGTACCATCCTTCTTACCCAAGGTGGTGTCGGCATTTCATGTCAACCAGCCTATTGCGGTTCCATCTTTTTGTCCGAATCCAAAGAATGAAAAGGAGGTTCGCCTACATTCCCTGGATGTTGTCAGGGCATTATCTACATACGTAGAGAGAACAGCTTCGTTCAGGAAGTCCGAAGCCTTGTTTGTAATTCCCTCAGGTCCTCGGGTAGGGACAGCGGCATCCAAGGCCAACATTTCAAGGTGGATCAAAGAGACTATTCGGCAGGCTTACATAGCGGCCCGCAAGAGCCCCCCGGAGGGGGTCAGAGCTCATTCGACTAGGGCCCTAAGCACTTCCTGGGCTTGGAGGAATGAGGCCTCCGCTGATCAGCTGTGCAAGGCTGCCACATGGTCCTCAGTACACACTTTCACTAAATTTTATCGTTTTGATACCTTTTCATCTGCTGAAGCGAGTTTTGGCAGAAGAGTCCTGCAATCAGTAGTTTGTTCAGACTGAAGCAGGCAGTTGGTTTCTGTTCTTCCCTCCCTGAATTATCAGTTAATGGGACTGCTTTGGTAAGTCCCCGTGGTTCCTGTGTCCCCCGAGCCGTAAGAGAAAAGGAGATTTTTAGTATAACTTACCGTTAAATCTCTTTCTCTCTAGGCATCGGGGGACACAGGAACGCCCACCCTGAAACAGGTCGTTGTTGGCCAGACATGGGAAAGGTTCTCCCGTGGCCTTAACTTTTGTTACGTGTATATAGTTTCTTGTTATCGGCTTGCTATCTAACTGATTTAGGGGAGTTAAGCAGGCGGTATATAGAGGAGGGAGAAGGAGGAGTTTCAGCTTTGCTATCAGTGTCCTGCCTCCTGGAGGAGGAGCTTAACCCCCCGTGGTTCCTGTGTCCCCCGATGCCTAGAGAGAAAGAGATTTAACGGTAAGTTATACTAAAAATCTCCTTTTTCATGCAACAGCTGCTCGGAAACAATCTAAAAGGGATTTTAAGAGCAGTGTAGAAAATCTGAACTCTGTCCGTGAGCAAGCAAAGGTGAGAAAAGTATAATTTTAGCTAAACAGCACCTAGTGATCATTATTTTAAGCCTAAATGAAAAGTATATCCCATACTCTGATTAGAGCTGATTGTACTGTTTGCACATATGCTAGTGGTAAGTTAGGTTGAAAAAAGACACATGTGCAGCAAGTTCAACCATTTAATTATTTTTTAACTGACCTAACTGCTAGTTGATTCAGAGGAAGGCAAAACACCCCATCTGAAGCCTCTCCAATTTGCCATCTTCCATAACCCTGTATTCCTTCACTTGCCTTCTTAAAGCTATCTAATGTATCAGCCTGTACAACTGATTCAGGGAGAGAATGCCATATCTTTACAGCTCTCACTGTAAAAAAACCCTTCTGAATATTTAGACGGAACCTCTTTCCTTCTAATCGGAATGGGTGACCTTGTGTTAGCTGGAAAGAACTACTGGTAAATAAAGCATTAGAGAGATTATTGTATGATCCCCTTATATTCTGGGTGGGCCTTACCAGTGCTCTATATCAACATCAATTCAGCTTGCAGTTCAGCAGTAAAGAGTGACTGAAGCATTTTAGAGCATCAGTCACATGACTTAGGGAACTGGGGAAAGGAAGTTAATGGCTTGCCTCATGTTACCAAATTAGAGAAGACCATTCACAATCAGAAGCAAAATGTTACCACTGTGTTTTTTAATAAAGCATTTAAATAAAATAGTTAACTTTGTGCAGGATAGAATTATTTAAATTTACTTTAAATAATTTGTGTTCCTGTAAAGTTCCCTCCCCTCCTACCACTCTGTTTTTAAAAATTGTACAGTTATTTTGCATTATGTCATTGAAATAAGACCGTTGTTTTTATATTTAATTTTCTTAAACAACTCTTCAGCTAGTTTCCTACCACTAAATAACTATTTCTCACAATGAATTGCTAGTAATCAGATACAAATTCTGACTGCTGCATGAATGATCAAATTCTTTGTACCTGTTGGGTCTCTTAGGTAGTCTGGGTATGCTTGGAAACTCTGCACTCCCCTGATTATTTGGATTCCTTGAGTTTATGGTACTATGTACTTGTAATGTAATCCTTGTGCTGAACACTGGCATCATTTTCTTTATTTTTAGGCTTCATTTTTGTTCTGGCATGCAAGCAAAAAATGAATGCAGCATCTGTAGGTTATTTACAGTTTGTTGAAGTATTATTCCTTTTATACTCTCCAACTCTTAAGGATGAAGAATCCAACAAAAAACGGGAACTTGTATCTAGTGACCCAGGGTCAGAAACAATGAAATCTGACAAGAAGTGCAATGAAAAGCAGAAGCCTGTTTCTCAAACACCATTTACCCCTTTTGATTATAGCAAGTCAGACTTCAAAATGTTTGCAGGTGTGTTTGTCTTGCAGTGAAGGAAAGCCATTCATTTACCAGTCAATACTGCCTTGAGTAAAACTAAATTAATTTACTTTTGCCTGAAAGCAAGCCTAGTGTAATGTAAGGTTCTGTAGTTTTACGCTATGGTAGCTTTCTAGAACTAGAATCAAACATATATTTTTAATATTTTTAATTTTAAAAATTATTTAATTTTAAATTTAGCACTCCTAATCATTTATTTTCTATGATAACAAATCTTTTGTCATTTAAAGGCAGCAGTAATCTGAAAAGTCAGTCTGAGTTTGATCCCGATAAGCAGACACATAAAGAGAAGGTAATTGACCATGCTAACCGGAAGATTGACATCTAGCTCTTATTACTGTGAGCTACACACAGAATACGGTAATGTTACAGTGTATATAGTGCAATGCAAAAAGTATTCATAATCTTGATCAGTTGACTCATTTTACTAAATAAGAGTAAGGGCCCAGCAGAATTTTCAGGCCACAAGCACTCGGTTTAACTGTAGTGGAGCTACACAAAAGAACAGATGGGAGCAGATCTGCTTTTCTCTTGACTAGATTGGAGGAGGGGGCAGGCACCATGGGGGTTGAAGATACTGTAGCTTGAGAACAGACACTAACATGTTAAAAGTGACTCCTGCTCAAGGCTTCATGCCCTGCTTCCTCCTTTAAAACCTCCTTTTCTTTTTATATAAAGTAAATGGTCAGAACTACAGTTCAATATCACATTGGGAAAGTACATTGATCTGGGAGTCTCTACATACCTACCAAGTTTTAAAACCGCACAAAAGATAAGAATTTCTTACCTGTAAATTGTCTTTTCTTCAGGTCCCCTCAGGCAGCACACCAAAGAGATATAGGCCCTCCTACTAGGGACAGGAAACAACATAAAAACACCCTCCCCCGTTATTCCCCTGTGTTAGTTAACAAGATCCACACACACAGAGGTTGCTTTGACAGAATTTTAATTAAGAGGAGGGTTAAATGGTGCTGCCTGAGGGGACCTGAAGAAAAGACAATTTACAGGTAAGAAATTCTTATCTTTCTTCAGGTCCCCAGGCAGCACACCAAAGAGATTTTGAAAAGATCAATGGGAGGGAACACAAACTGCCTGTAGTACTTTCTGACCAAAAGCAGCCTCCCTTGAAGAGAATACGTCCAGCTTGTAGTGCTTGGAAAACGTATGCATCGAAGTCCACATTGCAGCCTTACAAATCTGTTCTGCCGATGCTTCCGCTCTCTGTGCCCAGGTCGTAGCCACTGCTCTGGTCGAATGTGGTTTGATTCTTGCTGGTGGGGACAAATTTCTGGACTCATACGCCAAAACAATAACCTGCTTTAACCACCTTGAAATCGTAGGCTTCGAAGCAGCCAACCCCCTAGACGGGCCTGAGAAATTGAGGAAAAGATTATTCGATTTCCTGATCTAGACAGGTAATAAATCAGGCATCGTCTGACATCCAACTTGTGAAGCTTGCACTCTTTATCCCCCACCGGATGAGGGTAAAAAGATGGTAATACAATCTCCTGAGAGGAATGAAAAACAGAAACCACCTTAGGAACAAAGGAGGGAGGAAGTTTCATCACCACCTTGTCAGGAAATATCTGTAGACAAGGATCTTCAACAGAAAGACTCTGCAATTCCCCCACTCTCCTAGCTGAAGTGAGAGCCACCAAAATCATAGTCTTCAGCGTCAGAAGTTTAATATGAATCGAAGAAATTGGCTCAAGTGGATCATCGGACAAAACTGATAGGAGAAGATTGAGATCCCATGGTGGACAAACATCCCTAATAGTAGGCTTCAACCTACTTGTTGCCTTGATGAACTGTTTGACAAGGAGATTCTCACCTAGCGAAATGCTTCTCATTGCCCCCAAAGCTGCCACTTGAATTCTAAGGGTAGCAGGTTTCAATCCCATATGAAACCCTTCTAGCAGGAACTGAAGTATCTGAGGAACAGAAGCCTTGTAAGGATCAATAGAACGATCTCCACACCAAAAAGAAAATCTTTTCCAAATTCTAGAGTAGATCTTATTAGTTCCAGCTTTTCTACTGTGAACCATAACAGCAATGACATCGGATGATAGCCCCTGCTGTGTTAGCGACTGCCATTCAGGATCCACGCTGACAGAGCTAGTCTGCTGGGATTCGGATGGTTCACCGGTCCCTGATGAATCAGAGTTCTGCTGGAGCCCAACAAAACAGGATCTTCCTCCGCTAATTCCAGCAGAAGAGAAAACCAAGCCCTCCTGGGCCAGTATGGAACTACCAGAATGACTCTGGCTTTGTCCAGCTTGACCTTCTTCAGAACCCTGGTGATCATCGGAAGAGGAGGAAATATGTACCCCAGACTGCCTCTCCAACATTGAAGCATAGCATCCACCGCTGCTGGCCTGTCTTGTGGAAACTGGGAATAAAATCTTTCCAACTTAGCATTTTCTCTTGTAGCCATGAGATCTGTGGTCGGACGGCCCCACCGTTGACTCAACATTTGAAATATTGACTGACTTAGAGACCATTCCCCTGGCAACACCAGCCTGCGGCTCAGAAAATCTGCCCTGATGTTGTCTGAGCCTCTTATGTATCATCTGTGTCCACTCCCCCGTGAACAAGAGATATTTTTATAGCCCCAATCCTGGTTCTGGTGTCGGTAAAACTCTGCCCCTTGCTAGCTGTTTAATTGATTAATTGATTAATTAGGCTCTGGTTTTCCCAATCAGCTACATATAAATTCAGACCCTTTATTGGGGATGGCACTCGTGTCTGGGGCATGGCACGAGTGCTAACATTTCCTAAGTGCTAAAATTTCACAAGTGCTTAGAAATGACAGTTAAACAAGACAGTTCCATGGAACTAACTCCTATCTCTTCTCATTCCTACAGGTAATTCTGCTATATCTGCTATATCCATATACTGCCATATCCATATACTGCAACTGTTTATTCTGGTAATTCTGCTATATCTGCTATATCCATATACTGCCATATCCATATACTGCAACTGTTTATTCTGGTAATTCTGCTATATCTGCTATATCCATATACTGCCATATCCATATACTGCAACTGTTTATTCTGGTAATTCTGCTATATCTGCTATATCCATATACTGCCATATCCATATACTGCAACTGTTTATTCTGGTAATTCTGCTATATCTGCTATATCCATATACTGCCATATCCATATACTGCAACTGTTTATTCTGGTAATTCTGCTATATCTGCTATATCCATATACTGCCATATCCATATACTGCAACTGTTTATTCTGGTAATTCTGCTATATCTGCTATATCCATATACTGCCATATCCATATACTGCAACTGTTTATTCTGGTAATTCTGCTATATCTGCTATATCCATATACTGCCATATCCATATATTGCAACTGTTTATTCTGGTAATTCTGCTATATCCCTACTTGTATTTGTTAACCCCAATAACTTTTGTCTGTCAGGCCTAGTCTACTTTAGTTCTTTGATAATATCTCAAGCACACATCTGTGTCCACTCCCCCGTGAACAAGAGATATTTTTATAGCCCCAATCCTGGTTCTGGTGTCTGTAAAACTCTGCCCTTTGCTAGCTGTTTAATTGATTAATTGATTAGGTTCTGGTTTTCCCAATCAGCTACATATAAATTCAGACCCAGTATTGGGGATGGCACTCGTGTCTGGGGCATGGCACAAGTGCTAACATTTGCTAAGTGCTAAAATTTCACAAGTGCTTAGAAATGACAGTTAAACAAGGCATTGACAAGGCAAAAGGAACTGGATTCCCCTGCAATCAACTGTGAACCATCTGGGAGAAGAAGAAAACAGATTTGCTTGTACCTGCTAGTTTGTTACTTCTTACTACAAACATGCTTTATCCTGCATTTCTCCTTCTTTCATTCTCATGCTTCATAAAGCATTTTTCACTACCTCCTCCGGCAAATCCCACTTCTATACAAATCTCAGCCTCTCTTCTCTCCTCACCTTCCCTCTCCACACATGAAGTATATAAAGTACTCTGTTTAGCTATTCCACAAAACTCCTCTTTTTCATACAAACCAAGGACTTATAAATCCCACTCTCACTTAGTCTATCTTTCCTTTCTATTGCTGGCAGCTGGGGACATTTCCCCAAACCCTGGCCCTTACCCCATCCCAGTTATAACACGGCCACGAGCTCCTTCTCTCCGGAGCAAATTCAAACAGTATAGAACACTTACTCCTATACCCAAAAACCCAGTTGATCTTTCCTGTGCTCTCTGGAATGCCAGATCTGTTTGCAACAAGCTCACCGCTATACACGACCATTTCATTGCAAATTCCTTTAACCTACTCGCACTTACTGAAACCTGGCTTTCTCCTACTGACACTGCCTCACCTGCTGCCCTGTCCTATGGGGGCCTATACCTTACTCTTACTCCCAGACCTGGTAACAGACCTGGAGGTGGGGTAGGTTTGCTTCTCTCTCCCCGCTGTACTTTTAAAGTTCTTCCACCTGTTCATTCTTTATCATTCTCCTCATTTGAGGCTCACTGCATTAGGCTCTTTTCTCCTGTTTCACTTTGCATTGCTGTTATATATCGACCACCAGGACCAGCTGCACAATTTCTGGACAACTTTGCTGCCTGGCTTCCTTACTTTCTTTCATCTAACATCCCATCCATCATATTAGGTGACTTTAATATACCCGTTAACAACATTAACAACTCTTCTGTCTCTAAACTTCTTTCACTAACCTCCTCCCTAGGCTTATCTTTGTGCTCAGACTCCCCTTCTCACTCCAATGGTAATGCTCTGGATCTCATATTTACCAGACTCTGTTCAACCACCAATTTTACTAACTCACCATTTCCCCTCTCTGATCACAATATTCTCACATTTCAACTCTCACTAACTCCCTCCTCACCCCCTGCCATTCCCCAAACACGTACGTACCATGACTTGCAAGCTTTAGACGTGTCACATCTCTCTTCTTCCTTTGACTCTCTTCACTCTAATATCTCAGCCATCTCATGTCCTAATGTGGCTACCTCTGTCTACTATAGTACTCTCACCACTGCCCTAAATGAGCTTGCTCCTATAAAAACTAAACGTTCTAGACCCAAACCACTTCAGCCTTGGCATACTGCTCATACAAAAGCGCTCCAAAGACACTCACGTGCACTTGAGCGTCGCTGGCGCAAATCCCATTCAAAATCAGACTGTGGGAGCTACAAATCTGCCCTGCGCTCCTTTGACACCAGCCTCTTCCAAGCCAAACAAAGATACTTTACTTCACTCATTAACTCCCTTTCTAAAAAACCAGCACAACTTTTCTCCACCTTTAACACTCTCCTTTCCCCTTCTCCACCCCCTCCATGCACATCTGTCTCTGCTCAAGATATTGCTGAGCACTTCAAAAACAAAATTGACACTATCAGAAGGGACATTACACTACTCAACCCCCCTAGACTTCCACCACCCTCCCTCCACACTCCCCCCAGTCTCTCCTGTGCTCCTTCACCTTTGTCACTGATGAGGAAGTCTCAAAGCTTCTGGCTTCTTCTCATCTTACCACCTGCCCACTTGATCCAATTCCCTCAAAACTTCTCCGCAATACCAATCCTTGTCTAATCAAAGCCTTAACTCACCTATTTAATCTTTCGCTCTCAACTGGACTGTTTCCTTCTCAACTAAAACATGCTCTTGTCACCCCCATTCTGAAAAAACCCTCTCTTGATCCCTCCAATCTTGACAACCTCCGACCTATCTCTCTGCTACCTTTCATCTCTAAACTACTTGAGCGCCTAGTCTACAACCGACTTACCTCATTCCTCTCTGACAATAACCTGCTAGACCCCCTACAATCTGGTTTTAAGCCACAACACTCCACGGAAACTGCCCTAACTCGACTAACTAATGACCTTTTAACCGCTAAAGCTAACAATCATTTCTCACTACTAATACTGCTTGATCTCTCAGCCGCATTTGACACTGTAGATCACCCTCTCCTCCTCCAGTCCCTCCAGTCGCTTGGCCTTCGTGACACAGCCCTGTCCTGGTTCTCTTCTTACATTACCAATCGTTCCTTCAGTGTCTCCTACAATGGAGTATCATCTTCTCCCCTACCTCTTTCTGTTGGAGTTCCTCAAGGCTCTGTCCTAGGACCATTATTATTCTCCCTCTACACTTCCTCCCTTGGCAAATTAATAAATTCGTACGGTTTCCACTACCACCTCTATGCTGACGATACTCAGATCTATCTCTCATCTCCTGATCTCAACCCAGAACTCCTAACTCGCGTCTCCTCCTGCCTGTCCGCTATCTCTACCTGGATGTCGCAACGCTACCTTAAATTAAACCTCTCTAAAACTGAAATGGTTCTCTTTCCTCCAAATAACACCAGTAGCATCCCCGAAGTATCCATCATAGTTAACAATTCCACTATCACCCCCTCTCCCCAGGCCCGGTGCCTTGGGGTTATCCTAGATTCTGCCCTGTCATTCACTCCTCATATCCAGTCACTTATCAAATCATATCACTTCCACCTAAAGAACATATCCAAAATACGATCATTTATCACCCAAGACGCTGCCAAAATTCTTATTCACTCTCTCATCATATCGCGTCTAGACTATGTAACTCTCTTTTAATTGGCCTCCCCCTCCAAAGACTGTCACCTCTCCAGTCCATAATGAACACTGCTGCGAGGCTCATACACCTCAGCAACCGCTCCTCCTCTGCCTCGCCATTCTGTCAATCCCTGCACTGGCTTCCGTTACCTTTCAGAATCAAATTCAAATTAATGACACTGACTTTCAAAGCACTTCACAACTCTGCTCCACCCTACATCTCTGAACTCATCTTTATATACTCACCCACTCGCTTACTACGCTCCTCTACTGACCTGCTACTCAACTCTTCTCTCATTACCTCCTCACATGCTCGCATTCAAGACTTTGCAAGGGCTGCACCCCTCCTCTGGAACGCTCTCCCACGGTCTGTCCGACTTTCTCCCAACCTTTCTGCTTTCAAAAAATCTCTGAAAACGCACTTCTTTCGAGAAGCCTACCCTCACTCTGCTTAACTACCAAACGCAACACCACATACAGTACCACATTTCTCACCCACTTACTTCGATCTTGCCCACTCCCACACCTTGTGTATTACTCCCTTCCCTTTAGACTGTATGCCTATGCATAGGGCCTTCCTCACCTATTTGTACCTGTATTGATTGTGATGTTTGTTACTCCATATATTCTATATATGTAATTCGTGTGATGTAGTTGTATAATCACATTTACTTTACAGTGCTACGCAATATGTTGGCGCTATATAAATACATGTTAATAATGAGATGCGTCTCTGCCCAAAAAAGAATCTTGAGAGCCAATTCCAGCAAGCTCTGACTGTGAGTCCCTCCTTGTCTGTTCAGATGAGACACTACAGTAGTGTTGTCTGTTCTGATCTTTACTGACCGGCCTCTGGTTAAGTGTGCCGATGCTTTGAGAGCTCTCCAAACAGCCAGGAGCTCCCGGTGGTTGGAAGAGAGAGACGCTTCCTGAGGAGACCACATGCCTTGCCAGACATTCTGCTCCAGAGTCGCTCCCCACCCTTGCCTGCTGGCATCGGTGGTAAGAATAAGCCACTCCTCTATGACCCATGGTACACCCTTGGACAAATTCGGGTCTTTCCACCAACCGAGTGAGTGCCTCTCATGATGGGGTAATATCATGAGATTGTCCAGAGAACTGTCTGTGCCATCCCAAACTCTCAATATTGCTCTCTGAAGAAGCCTCATGTGCAGTCTGGCCCAAGGCACCGCCTCTATAGTTGCTGTCATCGTTCCCAGGGCTGACATAGCCTGCCTGACTGGGACTTCTCTCTGCTGAGAGAGACCCAACAGGGACCTGCACAGGCTGGTCTTCCTCAGCTGAGGAAGGAAGGTACGGCTCTGATATGAGTCTAGCAGGACCCCTAAAAACTGTTTCCTCCGAGACGGCTTGAGACTGGATTTCTGATAATTGATCTTCCAATCTAAAGTCTCTAGACAGCAAATCGTCTTCTGGAGATGACTGAGAAGACGACCGCTGGAAGACGCTTTCACTAGCCAGTCGTCTAAATAAGGAACGATCGGAATCCCCTGGGTTCTTAGAAAGGCCACCACCACCACCAAAACTTTGGTGAAAATTCGAGGAGACGAGGACAGACCGAATGGTAGGGCCGCAAACTTATAATGACTTGTCCTGTGCTGATTCTTGATAGCAATCCTCAGAAACTGTTGATGCTCCTCCAAAATTGGAATATGGAGGTAAGCGTCCTGATGGTTGATCGTTGCCATGTAATCTCCTTCTTGCAAAATTGAGACTGCTGATCTGACCCCTTCCATCCTGAAATGGATCTTTTTCATGAAGGTATTGAGATAAACTAAATTGATGATCATCCGGAATTCGCCTGACCGTTTGGGGACCAAAAAAACGGAAGAATAGATTCCTCTTCCTTCCTCACCTCGAGGAACAGGAACCAAAACACGGGACTGCACAAATTCTTGAACTCCCTTGAGAAGAAATGTTCTCTTCACAAACTCCCTGGGAACTCTTGTGCAAAGAAAACGAGGTTTTGGGTAAGAGGCCAGCCCTTCCTTGATGATGCTTAGGACCCAAGGATCGCTGGTAATCCTTGTCCATTCATGAAAAAAATAACGTAGTCTTCCCCCCACCGGTCTGAATAATCTGGCGTCAAAACTGATCTGTTTTGCGGGACCCTTCTGACTTAACTCCTCCTTTCTGAGGATTACCTGGTCTGCCACGTACGGAACGAAAAAACGTCTTCTTTCTTTCTCTTGAATCCTTATATTGACTTGATGGACGAAAAAAATTCTTTTGAGGAAAAAAACGTCTGTCTTGAGGCAAATACTTTTTTGTTTCTCCCAACTTAGAAACTAGTGCTTCTAATTCCTTACCGAACAAAAAAGGACCTTCAAACGGCATGGCACACAGCCTATTCTTCGACGTCAAATCCGCTGCCCAATGTTTAAACCACACCGCACGTCTACCAGCTAATGCCAGAGCAGAGGACCTAGCTGCCATTCTAATGCTCTCAACTGATGAATCATACAAATAATCGGCCGCTAGTTTAATTATTTCCATGGAAGACCTCAAATCTTCACGAGACTCCATCTTCTATGTCTTGATCTAGCTGAGTAAGCCACAGCCTAATAGACCAAATGACACAAGCTGTAGCAACACCTGGCCCAAATCCTGCTGCAGAAGATTCAAAGAGTTTTTTGAAGGCAGCATCCACCTTTCGATCCATAGGATCTTTGAAGCTAGCTCCATCCTCAACCAGAATGGTTGTCTTTTTTGCCAGTCTGGCTACTTCTACATCGACCTTAGGAGAAACATCCCAGGCGGCGGCCACTTTGTCATCAAAGGGAAATAACGCCTTAAGCTTCTTAGGCAGTGATAATTTCTTTTCTGGTCTCAACCATTCCTTGGAAATGATGCTTGAAATAACTTCATGCACTGGAAAAACCCTAGGGGACTTTCTGCGACCCAAAAACATCAAATCTTGCTTTGAGCGAGGTTTATCCTCATCTTTAAGATCCATAGAAGATCTGACAGCCTTAACCAGATGATCAATATTTTCTACTGAAAATACATAAGCATCTTCCTTAATTTGCTCTTCATCCGAAGAATCCACCAAGACTTCATGTATATCCGGGGAGCATCAGAAGTACTTGCCTGGGGTTGAGGCTGCACCGCAGATTTAAACATATCAAAGGTTTGCTGCATATTAGACTTAAACCAGGTCATGAATTGTGACATAGATTCAGGAACTTCCTGATGAAAATTTTCTTTAAAGCAATCTGGACAGATCCTTTTCGGAAAATCCAGAGGAAGCCGGGCCATGCACTATGCACATCTCTTAGACCTTTCCCCTTCCTGATCTCTAGTTTCCGAGCGGGAAGACATGGCTAAAAGAAAGGGAAAAAAGAAAAAAGAAATTGCCTACAATCAAATCAAATAGTGCCTGAAGACTCCAAAAAATAAAACTTACCAGAACAATAACCAAACACACAGCGGCCGCAGAGTAGGGAGGCCACAGAGAGGCAAAAGGAAACTGGCTTTTAAAACCCCCTGGGTCAACACGTGACCCGCAACCAGGAAGAGAATGCTAATAGCGCAGTGCAGCAGATAGACACGGCTATTCCCCGCTGCATAGATAGAGCGCCGCCGGATCGTCACGTGATCCACCTCCAACCAGGAAGTGAAGGAATCAATAGCGCAAAGCACAGGAGTCAGAAGCGGCTATATCAACAGAAAAACGGCCGCACAGATACAGCGCCTGCTGACACCTTCAATAGAGCAGGGAAGCGCCATGAAGGTAACTACTTAATTTATTTAAGCAGTAAACCCCCAGTCCACAGCCCCAGCTGGAGCCTCTGACATTAACCCCTATAAGGGGAATTACACCGCAGACCCGCAGCTACGGGTGAACGGCAGCAACCAATCCATATAACCCTAAAAGGGATAAAAAAAAATAGGAATCCTGCTGGACCCCTATAACACTCACCTAATCCCTAGAGGACAGGAAACAAAAACACAGGGGAATAACGGGGGAGGGTGTTTTTATGTTGTTTCCTGTCCCTAGTATATCTCTTTGGTGTGCTGCCTGGGGACCTGAAGAAAATTCAGATTGCCGTCTGACTTCCTGCTCCTAGGAGGACTGCAGGCAAGCTCTAACTTCCCTAAGGCTGTTCATTTCCTCTCTCTGGAGTTCTACATCAGGCTATAATGATTAATTACTGAGAAAACTAAGGACCCCCATGCCTACCTGGACCGTGTGTATGCTACCTTTGGCTATATCAAGTGGTGATCACCAACTGCCACGTTTGCATCAACTCATAGAACATTAGGTTCCACTACAACTATGACTTCAGCTTTAAACTGATGAAGCCACTTTCACTGCTCCGTTTTGCTACTGCCGACACCATGAGAGTGCAGTTTTGCCATCTTATCTGCTTGCAGAGAACTTTAGTATAGAAAGGGCACAAACACCAACTATTCCTTAATCCAGTGCCATCCTGAAATCTGGGCAAGTAACTTCATGAGAAAGGGAGTTTATACACACGTGTGTGTATGTATGTGTATAAGTGTATTTATTTATAGCTTATATTTAGAAAGTATATTTCCATGAGAGAAAGTTACAATATTTCCCCTTTAAGTTTTTTTTTTTTTTTTAGATTCATTACCTACCAGCTTTTGAAGGAAGTTTGATCAATTTTCCCTCCTAGTTATATAGTTATATTTGTCTCTTGCTGGCTCTATATAAATATATTATAATGATCATGATGATGTAGCATACCAGTTTGGTAACAAATGTATTGTTGCACCTTGTATATTTTGTAGCAGAAAAATGCGTCCACCAGGAAAGGATACCAATTGATGGGAAATAAAAGCATGTCTTTTGTAGCAACAAAGTCAGACCGGTATGTAAAACATTTTAATCAGAAAATGTCTTGTAAATTGTTGATCGCTACACTTTGGAGGAAGCATTTCTTTAAAATGCAATTTATAATGAAGGTTTGGTTTGAGTTAAACCATTGTTGCCATTGTTTCTATAGGTTGAACGTGTAATGCCAATCTTATGCAGAAATAGGAAATTAGAGATCACACGTTTGTTTTTTCAATTGCCACAATCTGCCTCTTACATGTATACTTGACATTTCTGCAGGCAATCGCTCTATGAAAACCAAGGCTGTGTGTTGGAATAGTGTTTATTTTTCTTATTTTAAGCTTAAGATATATAACTCCTATACAAATAGTCAGTTTGGTAACAAATGTACAGGTGCATGTCGAAATGGTGTCCACTTCCACCAACTTCAGTATCCCAAAATCGTAGTAGACAGCACCAGTCTTGAAAATTGTTTAAAAAAGCCTTTATTGTTACTTCATGGCTTTATCATCTGAACAAATGCAACAATGTTTCAAGCCACATGGCCCTTTTATCAAGTTCGACTTGATAAAGGAATATATAACTCCTATAGCAAATTGTGGGGTTTTGACACCAGTGTTGTCTGCATATGGAATTCTGACAGGAGGACATATACTCAAAAAAATCTTTGTTTGCTCCAGGCTTTAAAAAATATGAGCTTCCAATATATGAACTTCAATATAATTTCCATTCTACGCTTTACTTTAAGTTAATTCAAATCATAATATAGCTTTCTCTGTTTCCTAGTGGCTTTCTGGTGCCTGTGTTGGTTTCTTTATACTGTCGAAAGTTCGGGAACCCCTCTTAAACAAAACTCCAAAGAATTATTATTGGCTGAGATTTCAAAGAAAAAACTTCCTTTTAATAAACAACATGCCTTGTGGAAACAGTAGTATTTCAGCAGTGACATAAAGTTTATTGGATTAACAGAAAATATGCAATATGCATCATAACAAAATTAGACAGGTGCGCCGAAATGCATATAACCTCCTGAAAAAATATTCTTGCACAAGTGAACTGTAACTTTCTTAAAAAAATACACTTTTAGTTACAAAGTTTGTACAAAGCATGCATAAGCTGACGCGCCCCGTCAAGGCAGTGTCCATGCGTCAGTCCTATCCTAAGTGAAAAAATAAAGTGTTACCTTTGGGGGGAGACAGACCATACCTGCTTTTCTCTTTATTTAGCATGATCTCTTTCAAAGACACCATTGGGCGGGGGTTGGGAGAGCGAGCATTTAAGGAGAGAGCCACCTCCCCAAAATATAACGTTTTTTAAAACAAAACAAGCTGAAATGCCGCTCCTCACCTTTCTTATTGGGTGTATTTTATTATTAACGTATTTATATAGCGCCAACATATTGCGTAGCACTGTGTATGTAGGCAAGGCTTAATTTACATACTGAACAAGTTAGCCCCAGCACTCTCAATATACAACCCCCTGAAAAAAATATTCTTGCACAACTGAACTGTAACTTTCTTTAAAAAAAAAAAAGACACTTTTTGTTACAAAGTTTGTACAAAGCATGCATAAGCTGACGCACCCCATCAAGGCAGTGTTCATGCGTCCGTCCTATCCTAAGTGGAAAATAAAATAAATATATATATATACCAGCAAACGCACTCCAATCCAGTCTTAATCAACGCTGGGTGCTGGGTCAAAAGGTGAACATGTAGTAGTTTAAGATGTTTATATTTATTCAAACTTGTGCATCCAACGTTTCGGCCCGTGTTTGGGCCTTTATCAAGGATCCTTGATAAAGGCCCAAACACGGGCCGAAATGTTGGATGCACAAGTTTAAATAAACATTGATTCTTCACTATAAAGACTGGAGTGCGAGCCCTTCTTAAACTACTATATATATATATATATATATATATATATATATATATATATATATATATATATATATATATATATATATATATATATATATAAAATCAAATATTGCCTGCCCTTCCTCTATGCCCATGGCATAGAGGAAGGGCAGGCAATATTTGATTGACAGCTGAGATTTTTAAATGCGTTTACAACAGCTATGAATGCTTTATTAAAAAACAGAAATTGGATTTCATGTTTAATTTGAAAAGGACTTTTATTATACAGATTTTTGTGTCTGGGTGACAGGTCCACTTTAAATGCAGAAATGTGCAACTAAATTGGTTAAGGAGATGGGAGATTTAAACTGAGGGCAGGTTGTCACTGTTGGGGTTGTTTTCTCTGGAGAAAACATGCTTGCAACGGGGCGTGATTACTCTTTATAAGTACATTAGAGGGTATTATAGACTGCTAGCGTGAGATCTATTTTACCATAAAATGGATCATTGGACCAGAGACCACCCCTATAGACTAGAGGAAAATAACATATTTGCAGAAACGTAGGAGGTTCTTCACAGTGGAGACAGTGTGATTGTGGAATGCTTTGCGCTTTCCCAATATGCCAGTCATTCTAGGGTTACCTTCAGAAAGCTTCTAACACACAAAGAGAAAAACTACAAAATAATAGACCATGCTATTTACCCACTTAACCCCTCCGCTTGTTGGAGATTGTCTGATTATATGGAACCGGCCTATAATATAAAACTACTGGAAAGATGTATTAGCCTTTCTCTACAGGTAGAC
This sequence comes from Xenopus petersii, assembly GCA_038501925.1. Classification (NCBI taxonomy): domain Eukaryota; kingdom Metazoa; phylum Chordata; class Amphibia; order Anura; family Pipidae; genus Xenopus; species Xenopus petersii. The sequence continues at coordinate 49,790,475 of CM076685.1, forward strand.
AGCTAAGGCTAAATACAGAAAAGTTTTTGTTGGAGCTCCATTTCCAGCTACAGAACCATTTATAAAAAGCAGAAAAAGAAAGGCAGAGGTTGAGAAATGTGAAATATTGCAGTGACAAGTGAATATTAGGCCCAGACAGAGTACATCAGAGTGTGTTGAAGAAAGCCCACAGGAGTAAGAAAGAGACAGAAGAAACAGCTGTTAAACAACTGTGGGATAGAAACATATAAGATCCAAGCTGTAAAGCTATCCAAAAACTTGGTTACAGGTCCTGAAGGGTGATAGATTACATCCTCATAGACAGAGAAAGTCTAATACAGCAGCATTGTGTGGACCCTTAAAACACATGAATGAAAGTGAGGAAATAACATGTAGGGCCTGAAAAAGTGTGGGAATAGTGATTTCCCTACCCTAACCAGATTTAGGGTTGTGAATGAATGAGAGGCCACCGTATGTGAGCACTGCAGGGGATGCAGCGTCTGCAGAAGTGAATATGTTTCAGTTAGAAGAAAAGTAATAGATCATGAATGGGTGTATTGCATGTGAAGTGGAGATAGAGTGCTTTCTTTACTGACAGCCTTGTGTGAAAGTAAATTTGAGATAAAAAGATTCTGTTCATAGGTGATAGATAGGTGGTGTTTGTGCAGTATGTTTGCAAGGGGATATTTCGTGTTCATGTTAAGGATGTAAGTAATCAGGTAACATGGGGAGGCCCATTTATCAAAGCTCAAATTTCGAATTCATGTGAATTTTTTTGATTCGAATATACTCACAATTCAACTGGAAGGATATTTAAAATTTTTTTATAATATTTGATTGAATGGGTACAATTCGAATTGTATTTGATTCATACGAATTGAATTTTTCTCCTAAAAAAAACCCTTGAATTTCAGGAAGGCTATTAACATCTTTAAATGGACCTCTGCCATTGACTTGAACATGAACTTGGCAGGTTTTAAGTGTCGAATAATCAAATTAGGACTGTTTCCATGAATGAAGTGTGATAAATCTCGAATTTACATTCCAATAGGGAGAAAGTCTGATTTTAAAAAAATTTAAATTAGAATTTACTGTTCGATCCTTAATAAATCTGCCCCTAGAAGATTGATAGAAGGATGTAATGGTGTGCAGATATTGCAGTTATTGTAGATAGATGATGGTAAAGTTCTCTATATTCAAAGGGGTGTAAGTCTTTTTGAAACAGGAAATTGTTGTTTGCAGTCCATAGAGAGTCTTGAGAGCTAGTACCTTCCTTATATATAACTCTTCTGTTTACTTTGCTTGTTCAATGCAGTGCAATGAGGGTGTGACCACAAAAGGCGTACAGAGAAGAAAGGCAAGATATCCTCTGCACCCACCCATATCAATATATTAAGGACATTAAGGGGCATATTTTTCAATGGTCGAATTTAGTATTGAAAACACTTTGAAATTCGAATTCAAAAAGACCAACTGAAATTAAATCTCAGGTTTTTTTTGGGCCAAATAGATCCATATTCACCCAAATTCGAATCATACAAATCAAAGGAATATCGCAATCGATCAAATTCGATTCAAAGTTTTTCCCCAAAAAAAACTCGGCAGGTTTTATATGGTGAATGGTCGAAGTTGAATTTTTAAAGACAGTACAAATTCTAATCAAATTTGGACTATTCCCTAGTCGAAGTGCACAAAAAATAGCTCAAAATTCTAATTTTTTTCATTAGAAAATTCACCTCGACCGTTGACAAATCTGCCCTTAAGACATTTTGTTCATTAACAGGCATTGTTTGTCCAAATATTGCAATATATTGAAGCTGACCAACTACATCAAATGGCCAGTACTATGCTCACTTTCATCTGATTCATTATGAATATTGATATTTCTTTAGGCTCTTTCTATAGGCACTAAATTTTACTATTCTAAGGTTTAGGGCTCTTACGCACGGTCATTCTTTTTAACTAATTCCATTACATTCTGCCTGGTTTTTAGCATTCAGTCTTGTGTTTCATTGAACTCACGTTTTGTTGTGTTGATGCACATGCAGTATTTTCTTGTGTTTGAATTAGGTTCAAAAGAAAATACAATAAAAAGGTGGAACTTGTGCATACAAACACAATGTATATGTTTTTTCATATTCAGCATGCATTTGTAAATGCACAAATATGTGTAGGAGCCTTAACGGTCAGGCCACACAGGGCGTTTTGGGGAGATTTTCCTCGTGAGGCAACTTCAGGCGGCTTCGGAAAACTAGTTAATTAAAAACCAATTAAAAACCAATTAATTGCCTACCTATCCTGCCAGGAAGACATAAGGTGCATTTTAGGCATTTCTAATGATATAGTTAATGTGGGTACAGACAGTTTGCAGGGAAGGGAACAGGAGACTAAACTTTCATATAGGCCCAAAATAAGCTACACCCAAAATCCTGTGTGTGAAATGCTAGCTTACTCTGCTGCCTGAACTTTTGATAATTTAAATTTTCACTTGTCTTTTGGACTACTTCCACGGATGTCTTTTCATCCATTGCCCTTTGTTCTGTTTCTCTTTCCATATTTGCACAGTTTTTTACACAACCTTTTACACCTAACGACATTGAGGTTCAGCAGGTTTTACTAAACGGGTTATAGATTACTAGTTTGGTTTTTATGTACATGTGCAGACAGAACAGTTTAACAAGCCTCAGTTTAGTGCCCATAGTAAATATGGCTGCTTCAGTTTTCGACTGCACGTGTTTACAATCTGTCTCTCATTGAAACCATGTGGCGTGTCAAGCAAGCTTGTATGGGAAATGAGCTGTACTTCGTGTTCTGGTTGGTGGCTGCTTGCTCTGTCTACGCTTACGTTGCTAGTGGTATGTTTGTCTGAACCGTACATTTTGTCTTGGGGCCAACATGGAGAAGCCGGTCCAGGATGGCTGGCTCTGGGCAACTTGCAGCTTGTGGCCCGGCCAGGAAATGTCACAGTAGAAGAGGTGCTTTATCATAATCGTTCCCCGTTTCAAGAGATCCTCGTCCTGAGGAGGTAAATCCAAGTCGTATCGTATTTGCATTTTGAATCCGCAGTCTAAGTCAGTATCAATCTGGGTGGGTTTCTTTGTATGACCTGTGTAAGCAACTTGGTATGATTTTAAATGAGTTCATATTGAATAGAACAGCCAGAGCTACTGTCTGTGCCCTCGGATGGGATATTTCTGTTCAGGAAAACCAAATCAGGGACTATTCTATATCATGCTATTAGCTGGGCTAAATTCATTGAATGGATTTTAAAACCTCTCCACCCTGGGTATTCAGATTGGCTGCTTGTTTTTCTATAGGACTGTAATATATTTGCCAGTGATCTTAAAATGCATTGGATGGCAGTGTTCTGTACCACATTTCTCTAGAAATATGACAAATATCATTATAATTGCTCCTCCCTGTAACTTGAATACTGAGATTAAACAACAATGTCACCTGTTTTCTTCCACCCTGACATACTGTAACACAAGTACAGATATTTATGCACAAATCATGCAGAAAAATATAAACATTGTCTTATTTTTATTTTAAATTACTTTCCACTGCAAAACCACCCATGTTGCATAAACCTTGCAAATATGGAACTTCTTGCAAATAATAGACTTCTTCCATGAATGATCCTCCAAATAACAAGATTAAAATTGTAGCATAGCAACGCTAAATCCATTAGCTCGTTGAGTCAGCACAGGAAAAACTATGCTTTCATATATAAATGTGTCTACAGTTCTGGTTCCACAAATAAAGGGGCTTGGGTGGGGACTCAACCTGGCCATAGACGCAAAGAACTAAATACCACTATTATGAATACGCAAACAAGCCCCATACAATGTTAGCACGCAAACTAAGGGCTCTCCACACTACACAAACCATCCATGCCATTAGAACTAATTCAGGCACTGTGACGAGAGACACAACACAAATTCTCAATATGTTTAGTTCCTTCTATACGGAATTGTACTCCGCAGATAAGGCCCCACAAGCTCACCTAACCCGAGAATCCGACTTCTTATCTACATGGACCCCACCTCGGCTCACTAAAGAAGACCAAGACATGCTAGCTGCACCCATAGTAAAAGAGGAGATTGAACATGTAATTAAACTTTCCAAATCGAATAAAGCCCCAGGCCCAGACGGCTACACGGCACGGTATTACAAAAAATTTGCCACACTTTTAGGCCCACACCTACAGGATCTTTTTCAGTCGCTCCTAGATGGCTCTCCCTTGACAAAACATATGCAATCGGCAACCATAACGATGATATTAAAACCTGGAAAAGACCCCTGTAATTGTGACAGCTATAGACCGATTTCATTAATAAATACTGATATCAAGCTGTTCGCTAAAATACTGGCCAACAGACTCGCTCCGCTCCTTCCCAAGTTAGTTCACAGGGACCAAGTGGGGTTCATACCGGGGCGACAGGCAGCAGATGGCATACGCACGGTGATCGATCTGATAAGCATTAGGGATGTAGCGAACTGCCGTTTATGTGTTCGCGAACGCCGTTCGCGAACACCGGCAAAAATGCGAACAGTTCGCGAACAGTTCGCGAACTTCGAACATCCGCAAAATCGTTCGATTCGAACGATCGAAGGATTTTAATCGTTCGATCGAAGGATTTTCGTTCGAATCGAACGATCGAAGCCATTCGATCGAATGATTTCATTCGATCGAATGGCTTCGATCGTTCGATTCGAACGAAAATCCTTCGATTTTAGCGGTCGAAGGAATCGAATGGTCGAATGGTCGAACGATTTTTGTTCGAATCGAACGCGAACTCGTATTGGCGAACGTCGCGCGACGTTCGCGAACATTCCGCGGACGCGAACAGTCGAAGTTCGCTACATCCCTAATAAGCATAGCGCATACGATTCCCGCTTCCTCCCTTCTATTATCTCTAGACGCGCAAAAGGCATTCGACGGATTGGAGATACATGTTTGCAGTCCTCGAAAAGCTGGACCTGCCACAACCTTTCCTTGCGGGGCTCAGGCAACTATACGACTCCCCTTCCGCACAGGTACTTAGCATGGGCTTGTTGTCCACACCTATTGAGATCAAGGGAGGGACACGGCAGGGATGCCCCCTATCACCATTAATCTTTGCACTGTCCCTAGAGCCTCTGGCCAATGCTATTAGATGAAACCCAGATATCAAAGGCATCCCTGTATCAAATGAGGACCATAAAATTAATTTATTTGCTGACGACATTCTCCTTACACTTGCTTCTCCCCAAACTTCCCTACCTAATCTACTACGTACCTTAGAACGCTTCCAACAGATTTCAGGATATAAAATCAATTCTACAAAAACGCATGCTCTTCCCTTATCAATGCCCGAATCCGAACTGAAGCTACTCCAACTTAACTTTGACTATAAATGGGAGAGCGATCATCTAGAATATTTGGGAATCAATCTTACCCCGTCTTACAAATTTTTATATAAAGCTAATTATCCGCCGTTGATAGATAGGCTTACGAAGGATTTATCTGTCTGGCATACTTACTCTCTGTCCTGGTTTGGCAGAATTGCATCGGTGAAGATGACTCTATTGCCCAGACTCCTATATCTCTTCCGGGTTCTACCTATTAACTTTCCTGAAAAAACGGCTCTCTCGCTTCAAAAAGCTATTTTGACCTTTGTATGGGGAGGAAAGAAACCCAGAATTAAGTCGGTGATTATGACCAAACCGAAAACAATAGGGGGTCTTGGAGTTCCACATATTTATCGATATTAGAATCCATGGTGCACATACACGCTCCTACGGAGGAATCTTGGAAGTTGATTGAAAATCACTTCTCTGCACCCATGCAATTAGCCCACCTGTTTTGGATTCCTAGAGCACATAGAGACGTCCCCAAGGACCTCTTGCCCTCCTCGCAACAAGCTCTGGATTTATGGGACTCCGTAGCCCTTAAGGTGAAATTGAGCACACATTTCACTAGATGTAGGACAATATTTTGCAATAAGACCTTTCTACCGGGATGCCACCCCCTAGATTTTAAGCCGTGGATAGATGAAAACATGGTCACTATAGCGGACTTCTGTCCAGATAAAGTCACTCTCTCATTCCAACAGCTTAAGGAACAACATAACATTCCCCAGCTACAATTTTTTCGCTACTTGCAAATCCGACATTATGTGGAGACCGAAACCAAATCTCAGTACACCCAACCTATGATATACTTTGAAAACATCTGTCTCAACCGCAAATACCCGACACATCTGATATCCACACTATACGACCGCATATCATCAGATACCACTGATATACGCCAGCCTTACATGACTAAATGGGAAACAGACCTGGATCTCCCAATTACGGATAAGACATGGTTATGTATCTGGGAACAGGCCAAAAAAACATCTATTTGTGCATGTTCCAGCGAAAGGGCGTATAAAATCATCTATCGCTGGTATTATACCCCAACACGCTTAAGTAAATTTAGTGGCAATCCGGGACATGCTACATGTTTTCGAGGTTGTGGTGCTCAAGGATCCTTCCTCCATACATGGTGGACCTGCTTAGTAGCCCGGGAATTCTGGACGATGATCGCCTCTCTGCTATCCGAGATTCTAAACAGCACTATCCCGGCTACCCCACATACCTTTCTATTGGGCATGAAAATTGAGAACATTAATTCCAAATTGTCCCATAGATTAGCCACACACATCTTGACAGCAGCAAGATCTCTCTTAGCTGCTAATTGGAAACGACCACAATTGCCTGGTCTACAATCACTGATAGCCAAGGTAAACTGGATCCGCGTGATGGAATCCATCAGAAATATACTTTTAGACAGGACCTATGAGGGGGAGCTGGAGTGGTACGCGTGGACCCGATACTTGGAAGACACCCATTCTGAGCCTCATTCCCCTGACTCTGGAACTATTTGAATATTGTGGGAATTGAGCTATCATTCGGTAAATATGCATTGTAGTTACAATTCCTGTTTCTCTTCTTACCCTTTCTTCCCCCTCTCCTTTTCTCCTCTCTTCTAATACCTGTTTCCCCCCCCCCCCCTACAAGCCAGCTATGCGAATAGCATTACACTGAGCTATCTCGAGCAGGGCAGGTTTTCCTTCACGTGAGCCCCTACGGCCAATGCTATTATTCGGACCTACGCCTACTAGATCACGGGCTGTGGTCGGACATTGAAATCATTCTGTGAAGAATTGCTTAATATATTTGGCCATAAAGAAACCTGCAGCTGTGAAAATGTTATACTTTGTTGCATCTTTTTTACCTGTCATGTTGAAAAACAATAAAAACTTTGAATAATAAAAAAGAAAGACATAACTTTTATATGATTGCTGTCAGGGGCAGAACATCGGCTGATCTGTTCTTTTACTACTTTATTTGATCGGAATGGTTAGTGGCAGGTCGGGAGATGGGGAATGGCCAGCTTTAGGGCAAGAAATGGGGAGACTACGGTGAATGGCTGACACATCTGTATACTGGTATTACTAATATCTAAGGGGAGCCCTGACCAAAAGGCTTAAAAGCACCAATGATCTTGCATAGTAAGTCTCTAAGCCCAAACACATAATGTGCGGGATGTGAGTTCTAATACTATAATCTATGCAATACTATGGTTCTGTCTGATAGCAATGACAGATGGTCCTGCAGGATTTGGATCACAAACACAAGTTTTATATCTAAACCCCCCCCCCCAGAAAAACTGAACATGTCAACAATACTTAGGGGCAGATTTACCAAGGGTCGAATATCGAATTTGAAAAACTACGAAATTCGATCATCGAATTGGTATGCTTCGATAATCGAAGGCTGTATTCGATCGAATACGGCTGTATTCGATCGAAGGAAAACATTGTTCGATCGATCGATTCCATGCTACGATGCGAAGGTTTGCGGGTATCGAATAGTTGAAGATGATCGAAGGCCGCCTTTGCCCCACTTCTATTCGATCGATTCGAATGTTTCATGCCCCACTTCCTTTCTGCCATTTTTTCCAACCAGGAAGTTCTCTGGAGGCCATTTTAAGTGCTTTGGCGCCCTTAATGCGCACTTGCTATTTGGATGAGCCAGGTGGAGGAGGTTTCCAAAGTGCTTTTGAAAAATGCAAAGAAGGAGTGAGGAGGAGGAGGAAGAAGGAGAATGTGCTTCCAGCCCTGATGAGGTGCCCAGGGTGGCTACATCCCACACTACGTGGGATGTAAGTCACCACAGGAGGGGGACAGGGGCTGGAGTGTCAGAGGGAGAGGTTCCTGGGCTGAGGTGGAGGAGAGCCTTTCAGGTGGAGGGTCCCATAGAGGGGGAGAGGAGAGGTCTGGGAGTGGCAGGACAATGAGCTCCCCCAGCTCACGCCACGTGTCCCCCCCAACATCGGGGACACATGGCAGTTCCGGCACCCCAGGCAGGGGAAGTAGGGCCTCCCCCAGGGCACGCCACGTGTCCCCCCCAACATCGGGGACACGTGGCCGGTCCCGCACCTCAGCCAGGGGAAGTAGGGCTTCCCCCAGGGCACGCCACGTGTCCCCCCCAACATCGGGGACACGTGGCCGGTCCCGCACCCCAGCCAGGGGAAGTCGGGCTTCCCCCAGGGCACGCCACGTGTCCCCCCCAACATCGGGGACACGTGGCCGGTCCCGCACCCCAGCCAGGGGAAGTCGGGCTTCCCCCAGGGCACGCCACGTGTCCCCCCCAACATCGGGGACACGTGGCCGGTCCCGCACCCCAGCCAGGGGAAGTCGGGCTTCCCCCAGGGCACGCCACGTGTCCCCCCCAACATCGGGGACACGTGGCCGGTCCCGCACCCCAGCCAGGGGAAGTAGGGCTTCCCCCAGGGCACGCCACGTGTCCCCCCCAACATCGGGGACACGTGGCCGGTCCCGCACCCCAGCCAGGGGAAGTAGGGCCTCCCCCAGGGCACGCCACGTGTCCCCCCCAACATCGGGGACACGTGGCCGGTCCCGCACCCCAGCCACGGGAAGTAGGGCCTCCCCCAGGGCACGCCACGTGTCCCCCCCAACATCGGGGACACGTGGCAGGTCCGGCACCCCAGCCAGGGCTGGAAGTACAGCGACCACTGCCAGGAGGAGGCAAGAGGAGGAAGCGACACCAGCCTCACAGAGGAGGCCAGAGGAGGAGGACGATGGAGATGAGGGCCCCAGTGGGCGAATGGGCCGAAGATTTTCCAGTGAAGAGAATGCAGCACTGGTTGATGAAGTCATCAAGCAATGGGATGTGTTATTTGGATGTCGATCCCATTGCATCAATGCTGCCAGACGCAAAAAAATCTGGCAGCTAGTAACAGACAAAGTCAACGCTGTAGGCGCTGTATACAGAGATCGCAAAACTGTGTACAAGCGCTTCAGTGACCTGAAGCGTTGGATACGGGCGAAGTTTGCTGCCAGGAGAGCAAAGGGCCAGAAGACCGGCGGGGGCAGTTTACCATCTTTGAGGCTCCAGCCTTATGAACGCCGGCTTCTGGACGTTATGGGCAGAGAGGTCTGTGAAGGTTTGCCAGGCACACATGACACAGACTGGAGAAGTAAGTACATTTTAATACCCAACATTCTTACTGTTTTTATCCACATTCTTATCATTTGCCTAAATAACTCATTTCCCCTTTATCATTTAGCTTCTTTGCTTAAATATTGCTCCTGTTTGTCATTAGAGGATTTTATGTCTCCAGGATTGTTGTTTGTTTTTGTAGTAGTTACTTACGTGCAGCTGTAACATTGCCAAAAAGGCAAACGTTTATTAACCATTTCCCTACTAGAACAGAAATGTTTATAAAGTGGATTAAAAGGGTTGTTGAGCTTGAAGTTAACTTTTGAAGTATGTTATGCTATCATTTTAGACTGTCATATCATTCTATTCCAGTCTCTGATTTCTAGGAATGTATGGTTGCTATGGTAATTTTCATCATAGCAACCACATCTTAAAAATAGTCTACTGTCCAGGTGATAAAAAAAATACAGAATATTGGCTACCATAGGAAAACATTAATTTAAGGTTAACAAACCCTTCAACTTCAGTGTGTAAAAGTGTGAAGCAACATATGTAGAGCCTACAGCACCTGTATTGTCACCTATTACATTCTGTGCTTCTCACATCATTGCAAACAGTGCCTTTGTGTCATGTATTGAACTTTTCCACCTTAGCATCTCCCTTGCAGTGCCCTGATAGACTCCACTTGGATTTTAACATATCGTTTCCTCCCCCATTACATTTGAGTTATTATTTTAAAGGCTAACTTAAATATTTCAGAAACATGTTGTAGATTTGTGCATCAGCCTAATAAACAAGTAGAATTGTAGTAGCTTATGACTGACAAATTTTTTTTGCACATTTCTGAACAATTGCAGCACCAACGCGGACAGCGCCACAACCCACGGACAGTGACCAGGACCAGGACCTTGATCCTCAGCAGCCCCAGGAAGAGGGTGAGGCTGCAGCGAGCCCCAGAGCCCCACAAGCTGAAGGTACAGACATGTTTGTGTTTGTGGCCAATGTAGTTGCTTCCTCAAATTGTTTGCAACATTACTAATGTCCAATTTCACATTACAGAACATCGAGCTCCCCGGCGCGCCCAGTCGCCAGCCGTGCTACCTGTGGTGCCCCACAGACGTAAGAGCCCTTCCTTACTTTGTTTGTGTCCCAAAGATGCAAAGCACATTTACTGAGTCCCTCATGCAGCCTACTTTATGTGCCTCTTCAGTGTTAATGAAAAGCAGTAGGTTGTTAAAGACAGATTTGCATAGAATATACATTTTGGCCATTTCCTTATGCGACCAAAGTGTCAATTATATCAGATTCTTCTGCTGCTCTGGCTCTGCATCGCTCCCTTCCTCTTCCTGTGCCTCTCCCGTTCTGACTGTCAGCCTGAAAGCACCATACAGCGCTACTACTATTTCACTCTCTCTCAGCCCCACCTTAAAATCCTACTGATGTCTTTGTGACTGCCCTTGACTATTGGCTCTGCTCAGCGTACATTCTCACCTGTTGACTCGACACTTTTCTTTTTCCTTTTACATGGTCCATCTTGCTCCCCCTCAGTCCAAGCCACCCACCGTCTCGAGTTTTACTCTGGCTCCTCATGCCTCATAGTAGTTTTCTCCCTCTATGCTGTCTCTCCGGTCTCCCTTTCCACTTGCAGGTTTCCTCTCTGTTCTTGCTCCCACCTCCTATACCACCCCTCTGTCAAGTTTCACTCCCCTCTCCCAGGTTCAATCACCACTCTCATTGTGTGTCTTATACTATCTCCTTAACTTGCAGCTGATGACAAGGCAAACAAAAAACACATATTTGGACTATATACACATTAATGTTCCATTTCAAATCCAGTATTGGAATGATTTAGCCCCCCCACACCCAAACATGGAAACACCCAACACCAATTTATCTTCTAAGATTATCTTTGTGAGCTTCCTTTCCCACCTTTGTTTTTTTGTTATGGGTTATGCACATGTCCAATAAATTGATCAATGTTTATATATTTTTTTTGTTGTAGGTGATGCTGCTGAAGCGGGTGCTGCTGCTCCTGCTGCCGAAGCAGGTGCTGCAGCTCCTGCTGCCGCTGCACCAATTGGGTGACCACCACAGGAGCAACCAGAGCGACTGGGTGAGAGACGTCGGCACTATGCGGGGCTTATATCAACGCTGACCCAACAACAGCGCCGCCAGGGTCTCTGGATGCGAAGATGGTTTGCTCTCATGCATGCCACCTTCCGTGACGGTATGCAGAGCATGGAGCAAGCCATCGAAAGAAACATCCAGGACCTGGTGGCAGCTATTAGAGAACAGGCTCACCAACCACGGGGTCCTGCTGAGGGTCCAGTCCCTGGTCCTGCTGCTGCTCCCCCTCCACCCCCTGCATCTCCTCAGCAGCGCAGAGGAAGGGGGCGTGGAAGGGGACAAGGTCCTGTCCGAGGGGATAAGCGCAAACGTCCCTAGCTCCAGTCTGTGTCACTTCTCAAACTGACACTGGCCTCTTTGCCCATTTTATCCTGGCAAAGAACTTCGCCCAATTCACGCTTCAGGTATGACTTTGTCCGTTACCCAGCAATGGGAATGACATCCAAACAACACATCCCATTGTTTAGACCATGCTGCATTCTCTTCACTGAGGGGTGCCATTTTAAGATCTATTGGCACCCTTTCCAATAACACCTGGAAAAGCACTTAAAACATCAAAGTGCATTTGCTCTAACATATTTGTGTATTTCTGGTGTTATCAGCACCAAGGTGTGCCATATCTACCATCCATTGGCACCCTTTCCAATAACATCTGGAAAAGCACTTACAAACATCAAAGTGTATTTGCTCTAACATATTTCTAGAGTAATGCTGCAATGTTTCCCAAAACATTCACTTGGGCCAAAAATGTTATATGTAAGGCTCAAAGAATTGAAATACTACTCTTTTGCTTGTGTATTTTTCACGAATTACTACAAACATAACATATGTTAACATATGCTACCTCTGGCCTACTTTGGCTACCCAGCACTCCTAATAGGTGCCAACGCCTACTACCTCCTCCTCCTCCACCTCCACCTGTGCTCATTCAATAGCAAGTCCAAAGTGTATGATATGCCTTATAGGCACAAATGGTTGTTACTTTGCACAAGAAGTTATGTGGCCTACCTCTGGCCTAATTTGGCTACCCAGCACTCCTAATAGGTGCCAACGCCTACTACCTCCTCCTCCTCCTCCTCCACCTGTGCTCATTCAATAGCAAGTCCTAGGTGTATGATATGCCTTATAGGCACAAATGGTTGTTACTTTGCACAATAAGTTATGTGGCCTACCTCTGGCCTAATTTGGCTACCCAGCACTCCTAATAGGTGCCAACACCTACTACCTCCTCCTCCTCCTCCACCTGTGCTCATTCAATAGCAAGTCCTAGGTGTATGATATGCCTTATAGGCACAAATGGTTGTTACTTTGCACAAGAAGTTATGTGGCCTACCTCTGGCCTTCTTTGGCTACCCAGCACTCCTAATAGGTGCCAACACCTACTACCTCCTCCTCCTCCTCCACCTGTGCTCATTCAATAGCAAGTCCTAGGTGTATGATATGCCTTATAGGCACAAATGGTTGTTACTTTGCACAAGAAGTTATGTGGCCTACCTCTGGCCTACTTTGGCTACCCAGCACTCCTAATAGGTGCCAACGCCTACTACCTCCTCCTCCTCCTCCACCTGTGCTCATTCAATAGCAAGTCCAAGGCAGGGTCGGACTGGGGGGCCCGGGGCCCACCGGGACTACTGTCCAGGGCCCCTTCCGACCCGCCCCCCAACCCCTACTGCGACGCGCTGAGCGCGCGCACACAAAGGCGCCGCTTGGCGCACCAGCGTGAAGGCGCCTGGCGCATGCGCAGAAGGCGCTGCGCTGATCGGCGCTGCGGGAGGGAAACTTTTTTAAAGATATCTGGAGAGGTGTCTGGCCCGGGGGGGCCCATTAAGGGTCGGGGCCCACCGGGTATTTTCCCGGTGTCCCGCCGGGCCAGTCCGACACTGGTCCAAGGTGTATGATATGCCTTATAGGCACAAAGCCTTGGTTGTTACTTTGCACTATCAAGCATTGTTGGTTGTCCAACACTCTACCTGGCCAGCACTAATCTCATATTGTTGATGCTTTTCAACTGGCCAAATTGTCATATATTGACAAGTGTAATTTGTACATCATATTGATTATATTATTGTTTTGGACACAAGCTTATCAGGGCCAAATTTTCGGATACTGTTTAATGTAAAGTTGGCCATGATGAATCCTGGGGTGCATTATCAATGTCATGCAACAAATGCTTTGTAAAACCTTTGTAAAGCTTTTGCCCTTTAGTGGTCTATAGGGGCTGCTATATTTGGAAATATATGTTGAGACCAAATTCCTCCTGTGCCTTCCAGCTAAGGTACATATTTTAAGGTTTTTAAATAACTATTGTATGTTCCAAAAACAAACAAACAAACAAACTTTCTACACATATATATTGTCTTTTTATTGTTGTTCAACTGTTTTGGATTTTGACAAAGATTGTGTCAGTAAAGGTACTAAAACATTACTGGGTTTGTTTGTTTTTCTTTTTTTACAAGGTGCTAGGCCAAAATAGTAACATGGGTAATGTCATTTCAAACAAGAAAACAGAAGAAGCCATACCTGTGGATCAAACAAGAAAAATGCATTAACACAAATCCAAACAAATTTAAGTAGCCACACAAAAGCCGGTCATTGCTAAACAAACACTGCCACTTACTGATATGTTTTTGAAAGGTGACTCCACCCAGGTTCAAATGAGCCAAACAGCTGTCAGTTCATCACATCTGTCGCTTGTGTTGAGTCCAATTTAGTGCGTCAGGAAAAGTTTGCACATGGAGAGGCTGCAAAGTCACATCAATAATATGGTAAGTTGTTAGCAATATCTTTGACAATTCCCTGAGTAATTCCTAAATCCCTGAATAACGGAGTTTGAGGCGTGGCCAATCAGTCAGTGTCCATGTCTGTATCCTCTGTGGGCAAGTACCAAGATAATAAAGTAGAGTATGACACACATGAACCACAAGCATAACACAGTAGGAGGCCAGAAAGCTGAAATGACAAGTACAGATAATGGTTTCTCTCAAATATGTGTATACACATGTAAATTTGTTTGTCATCTCATCATTTTTCTGCTTACAGCATAAGATGTTACAGGAAAGCATTCACTGCTAGGGGCACGTCAGCACATCACCATCAGCAGGCTGTTCATTTGGAAGAAAAGTATAAAAAATTGTTTACTTTCCACATATCCATTCCAAACAATTTCATTTCACATCAATCATATAAGGCCTAATAATCGAGATTGGTTATAAAGACCTGACATATAACACTCATGACAAGGCAAACATATTAAGGCAAAACAACTGACCTAGGAATTAATGGATTTCAGACATTATTGAGTTGATCTACATCATGACATTACTAAACCTCATTACAGGGGAGCGCAGGAGTAGACGCATGCAGTTGTTTTCAATGGGGCTGTACAGATTGAGATGCAACATGCTAAATTTTTCTTGTGTTTGTGGAGTACAGTCCCATTTCAAACAACTGAATGCGTCTACTCCTGTGCTCCGCTGGGGCTAAACATATCAAAAAATAAAGCAGGGGAGCGCAGGAATAGACGCAAGTAAATATTTGAAATGGGGCTGTACTCACTCCGGCGCGTCTAGGCGCCGAACGCAGGAAAAATGCAGCATGTTGCGTCTGAACCTGCGTTCGGCGCCTACACACGCCTGAGTGAGTACAGGCCCATTTCAAATAATTACTTGCGTCTATTCCTGGGCTCCCCTGAGGCTGAACGCCAAAAAACGGAACACAGGGGAGTGCACGTCGGAACGGTTGTGTGTAAGAGCCCTAAAAGAGGGAATTCCCCTCACCCCATATGTCAAAAATTGTCTGTGTGCAGATCCATTAAGAAATCATCACCTTAACACATCTCACCTGAAAACTGAATCAGGTGGCAAGAATTAAAAGCCCTAACAAAGTGAGCTGATTGAACTAAACTACAGGTCCCAAGATGCATAGTGCATCTATTGTAGCCAGACTGAAAATAGGGCAACATTTCTTGAAAATACATACATATCACCTTTAACATAATATTGAAGTGTCTTTGTATGAAATTGCAAATATAACTTACCCACAAGCCAGCCGTCCGGCATTTCTCCTCGGGTGAAGAGGCCATGGAGAGCTGACTGACGCAGGATAGTGGCATCATGGACACTTCCAGGAAAGCCAGATCTCACACTCATGATGCGCATGTTGGAATCACACACCACCTGCACATTGATGGAATGGGAGCGCTTACGATTTCGGTAGCGCTCCTGGTGATGGCGAGGTGGTGTGAGCGCAACATGAGTGCAATCAATGGCTCCTAGGCAATTTGGAAATTGGCCAATTAGGAAAAAATCCTGTTTTAATCTTATCCACTCTGCCTGAGTTGAGGGGAAGGAAATGAGCCTTCGCGAGTGCTGCAGTAGTGCCGTGAGCACTTGTGTTAGTATCCTGCTAAAGGTGGGCTGGCTCATGCCAATGAGGCGTGAAGAAACCTGCTGGAAACTGCCAGTGCCCAGGAAATGCAAAACTGCAAGCAGCTTGCACATCCCAGGCACTGCCTGAGACCGTGCCGTCACAGGTTCAATGGCCTCACTGATGAGACCATAAACCTGCACTATGGCGGCACGACTCAGGCGGAACATCCTCACAACCTCATCATCAGACAGCTCGTCCAAACAAAGTACAGGTCTCCTGAAGTGACGAGGCTGCCTGATCCTAGCAGGGACAAGGTGTTCCTGCTCCTCATCCTGCTCTTCTGCCTCCAAAATGGCGGCTACCAAAATATCCATTTTGTCAAAAATCAAGGTCAAATGGCATCTGTTGGGGGGTTTTTTATAAGTAAGCCAGTGTTTCCCAGCATTCCATGCAGCTTGGAAACATTTAACCATTTAGTGAAGCATAAGGATAGATAGGGCCAATGAATATTTGAATTGCTGTTAAAAAAATATAGAATTCAAAAATTAAAATAAAAAAATTTAAATTATATTTTAAGCCATTGATACTTGAAAATCTTAGCTTATATTCTGATAGATGCAAAAACAAACATGTTTGTGGTGTCAGTATTTATTTTAATGTAATTCCCCAAACCTCTAGTGCAGCCAGAACTAAAAAACACTTTAGAACAGTTTATAAAGTGATCCCTAGGTGTCAATATACACCCGCAATAGTGGAGAGCACCAGCAAAAAAAATCGAAGAAAATCGAATAGTCGAATAGGTTTTACTTCGACCGTTCGATTCTAAGCATATCATATTCGAATGTCGAAGTCCAAAATCAACTTCGGTAGGTCAAAGATGGGGTACAAAGAAAACTTCGGGTGAATATTTAATAAATAAGGCATCCTTCGAGTCGAGTCGAGTCGAATAGTCGAATAGGCGAACTAATACATCCTTCGATAATCGTACTTGGCCACTTCGATTATCGAATTTGACTTTTCACATGATCGGAGGATTGCTCGACCGATCGAATCGAAGGTCGAATTCGAAGTAAAAAAACAGTCGAGGCTTAGTGCATCTGCCCCATAGTCATTGTTGCTATCAGTAACTACACATACTAATATTCTCATTGGATTTTATTTAAGGGTTGAAGACTCACTGATTCCACTGGAGGCTGTCACATGGATGTCTGCAAAGCATTTATAGTTAAGTAAGCTACTTTTTTTTTCGTCTCTCTTCTTCAGGCACTCGGTGATGTATGATATCCAGAAGAGCTGTTGTATTCTGTCTTTGGAAAATACATACTTTTTATCTGATGAAACTAAATCGACTATGCTTAGGAGGCAGAACTTGGCATTCATAGTTGTTAACCATATTTCATTACAGAGAAAGGTTATGCAATTTCTTGCCTCTCGGTCTTACAATATGGGTACAGTGTATTACATAATATGTACATGCCACTTCCCTTCCCTCTTAAATAATATGAATGCTTACAGGAAGGGGGCAGTTATATCTCTTCTTGCAATGCAATAAATTTCCTCTTGTAGCTGCCAAGCTGATGTAAAGCCACCTTGGCGTATTTACCTACAAAGCTGTATTATGTCTATGTAGTTTTTATATTTAATAACTACTGTATATCAGGGAAAACCCAAGATACTGACTCCTAAGCTGCTATCATGCCTTCATTACTCACACTTCTGGGTTTGAATGTACAGAGCTGCAAAGCTCCATCCTTTCCTGGCATATTAGTATTATATTGGTTTAGAACTGTGATTACTGGATGTAAAATATTGGTACACTCAATAAAAATTAAGAGTTGGTCAGTCTTCTGATACACTTTTTTTTTTAAATGTAAAGTTATAGGAAATCTACTTACCAGTAATGTATAGGCGATAATACATAATTCTTTCACATCTACTTGGGGGATACTTCAACTGCATTATTTTAGTGTCCTTAAAAGTCGTGGATCAGGGCTATCACAGCATAGATAATTTATTTTGGTCCAGTCTTAGTCTGGATGCCTGGGGTTGGCCTGCTGGTCTGCACAGAGTAGATCACCCCAAAGGCATCCCCCTAAGTGGAATATTCCTATACAATGTCCTTAGTTGTTTCCACACAACCACCTCCTTCTGCAACTGCTAGGTCTGCCCCTTACAGTGTATCATCACATGCAGCAAGGGACTCCCCTAGCTCTATACAGTCTGGCATTACAATGGTTTCACAGACTGCCCCTGATTAGGCTGTACAATTATCAGATGGCAAATCTAAACTAAGCATCTCTAAACAAATTAGTCTGGCCGCTCCTGGTCTCGAAAACTCCAAGCGCCTCGCTTATCCAGGTAGAAGAGTAATCCACTTCTTTGCTGACACCTTACGTTCTCCATATCAGATTCTCAGTCAAGGGGAAATATCCTAATGAGGAACCCCCCCCCCCAAATACATCTTTCAGATCAATTTGGTAGCACTGATCCATGTCTCCTGAGGACACAGGAAAAATTGTAGCCCTACATGACTGAAGAGAAATATATTTAATAGTGAGTTATGCAAAGTATCCTTTTTTTTGCACTGCGGAGGAAAAATATTGTTGATGACAGGTAGTTGCTCTTAAGAGTTAAAAGAAAGTGTCAGTACTCCAGATCTCTCATTTGTTGACCTGGCCCCATTCCATTGCTTTTTAAAACAATGGTTACAGGCTCCTAATCAAGTTACATGTACTAGGAATGGTTTTGGAAAGATTTCTTACCAAGGGCATATATATGCTATTAACTATAAAAAGGTTATGTAAAAAAAAAAAAACAAAACTCAGAGCTATTCTTAAGCAAGCCTCAAACAAACAGGCCATTTTAATCATCTGAATGTGTGGTGCATTTTTACTTTTGTGCAATGCTATTAAACCATCTAAATCCACATGTGGTTACTTTATTTTGCAAAATAAATTCTAGCCTTAAATGTTTTGCCCTTGAATATATGTATGCAAATACATACACACAGTATTGTAAATGTTATTATTTTTAAAGTAATTTTATTAAACCCTTTATAATTGTGATAGATGTGTCAAATATATAGTGACCAAAACTGCATTTCCTTTTTTTTTTAAAAAAAAAAAAAAAAAGATTATTGGCATCAGCTGTGGGTGGCTGTTGGCGGTGGTGTCTAGGCTGACATTCTCTGTACTCATATTTGTGTATGGAAGGAAAGTGTACTGCCAAATTGAGATTTCAAGCATTGTTCCATACATATCTTTGGATGCTTGTTGTTGAGTGGAGAGAAATTGGTCCATAGCAAAGGGAAAAGTTGTTCTTACCACTAGACAATAACAAAATTCATACAGGTATAGACAAATAATTTCCTGAACTCTCCAGTATCAATATATGAAGGACACGGAAGACATTTTATGCAAAATGCTACTAAAAATGCTCTTATATTTAAAGAATAAGTAAACCTATAAAATAAGTGAAAGTAAAATTGATGAGTGCTATTCTAAGCAATTACATTTGTTTTGTTGTTTTTTTTAATTCCAAGATATCAAGGAATAGATGTACTTATTTTAATGAATTTTGTTACAATGACACTACTTGCTGGTCAGTTTCAGGGTCAAGGATGTTATCAGGAGAAAGAGAGAGAGCAGGTCTGATGTTCTGGTTAGAAAATATGTGAGAATAGTTATCTGAGATTTCTAATGTTTTTTTTAAAACCAAAAGTCCATCAGACCAGCCCTTTTGTTCTTTTTTTACAATTTGAAATATGCAATGATGGGAATGAGGTATTATCTTTGAAAAGTGAGCAAACTATCTGCTATATAATTTGTGCATAATAATGCTGCAAAGCCTGGATATGTAGTGAGGACGTATTAGTGGGGCCCTTTCCATTAATGGGGAAATATGATTTTATATGATTTTAATATATTGGAAAAACTGCTCGGGACTAAATGATCTAAAAGGAAAAAAATGTTATATAGCAATGTAAAAATTGGATTTTCAGGTATAATAGTTTGTTACTAATGATCTTGATAGTTTTTCAAATAAATACATTCATCATTTACTAACCTGCTTTTTAATCCCATGATAGTTAAAATATAAAAATGTAAGTCATATTAGTGAGTTAAAAGTAGTGAATGTTATCTTGGCCTATGTTTTCACTTTAAATGTATCCACCAAATTGTAGAAGCTGACTTAAAGGAGAACTAAAAAACAAAATCCATATTTTATACACTGAACTTATGTCCCCAGCCTAAAGTTTCAGCTTCTCAATAGCAGCAATGATCCAGGACTTCAAACCTGTCACAGGGGGTCATCATCTTGGAAAGTGTCTGCGACACTCATGTGCTCAGTGGGCTCTGAGCAGCTGTTGAGAAGCTAAGCTTAGGGGTCGTTGCAAATTATCAAGCAGAAAATGAGATTGGCCTGTAAAATAAGTTGATGCTACTGGACTGATTATTACATTTTGATGCTAGTTGCACTGGTTTCTGTGCTGCCATGTAGTTATTATCTTTATTTATTACTAATCAGCCTTATACTGTGACATATATTCTATGTGTACTGTATATTGCGAGTCAGTCCCTAAGCTGTGTAAGTGACAGCAGCACAGAGCATGTGCAGTGAATCAGCAGAAAAGAAGATGTGGAGCTACAGGGGCATCGTTGGAGGCACAGATCTTCCCTGCTAAAGGGCTGTGGTTGCCTTGAGCTGGTATATAAGCCCAAAACATAATGCATAAACAGATCATATGTA
This sequence comes from Xenopus petersii, assembly GCA_038501925.1. NCBI lineage: Eukaryota > Metazoa > Chordata > Amphibia > Anura > Pipidae > Xenopus > Xenopus petersii. The sequence continues at coordinate 49,811,196 of CM076685.1, forward strand.
AAACCCTGCTTCATGTAAAACAATTTCATAATAATATACTTTTATAGTATTATGTGCCATTGGGTAATTCTAAATAAAAAATTGCCATTTTAAAAAATAAGGGCCACCACCTGGGATCCTATGATTCACGGTGCACACAAACAAACCATACATGATTGGTCACATGAGCCAATTAATAGAGTTTGTCTTTTGCTTCCACACTTCTTCCTGTTACAGTTAGAGCTGTAGTATTTCTGGTCAGTAGATCTCTAAGGCAACACACAGACCATCACAAAAAGGTGGTTCAAGGCAAGTGATGTAAAATGTTAAAGAAGTAACACTTCTTTATTCTTCTTCTATTTAAAGAAAGGGCTGATTATTTGGACAATATATAGACCAGGTAAGATATTTGAAATACAAACAAACAATGGAAGCTTAATGTGCAAGATATGTTTTGATGAAAAAGCTTTTCTTCACTCTTTCATAACACTTTATGGATAAGATTTTTATTCTTCCCAAAGTAAGCAACAGTGTTATGGGCAGTTACAGATATGCACATAACAGGACACATTTTGCAGAACAAGCTATGCCCTCTTGAGATGAGAACATTTGCTTAATATACACACACACACGCGCATGCGAACAGGGTATACAGTATTTTTGCTTTAAGGAAAAAATGCCTTCAGTAAAAAGACTCCTTGTGATATAGATGTCATATAGATTTGTGAGTTTTGTTGTTTTAATTTAGTAAGTTTTGTTGCTCTAATTGCTCATTTTGTTTCTCGTGTATTCAAAAGGCACACCAGAAAGCAATATTTGAACAAAATATACATTTTTATTGACATAGTATAAAATATGTTGATCGGGTTTGTGATATATAGAAATGCATTTATAAAGAGATGCATGCAACTGAAGATTTATTTTACATACAAACTGGTGTAACCTTTTATTTGCCACGTACTGTTGCAACTGCTATTCATTACCGGAAGAAAAAAACATTGATTCTTACAGGAATGCAAACAAATTTACACCACACATAATATGTTTAGTGGGGTCACTGGCCACAGGTTGAGCAACACTGACCAAAGGTTTCCCGAAACCAAAAACAAAAAAAAATAACACTGAGCTGCAAAAGTAAGAGCAAGACACAGGAGGACAGATGAAGATGACTGAATTCAGGTGAGAGAAAACTATTTCTCAGATATTTTGAAAAATAGGATGGTGTCTCAAAACAATTAGGAAAACTCCAGAATTAGATTCACAGACATTTTATAGGTTTTGGCTAAATCTTTTGTGTTTATAGTGACAATTTTTGTTCTCAGATGAGACTTGTTAGGCTTAGTATGCAGTTTATTTGGCCAATTGTGAAAGATTATTCAACCAAATCAAAATTCAAAACATTATGGATTCTGTCAACACCTAAAGGCAATGTCAAGCAAAGTAAGCAAGTTTTAACAAAGCAACACCTCAAGAAAGACAAGCAAAACAATGCATGATAGGAAAACTTAAAACACAAATAGAAAAATATATTTAGACATGCACGACTACACTGATTATATTTCCAACACAGTTTAGGAATGGCATCATATAAAAACAAATGCCATAAATTATTGCAGAGGGGTTACATATCATTTTGCTCAGGATATACTGTAGCTGCTACAATTTAACCTTCTTAATTACTGTTAAAATCTTGCAGACTTTTGGCTTCTCTGTTGATTTGGGCTGTTGCATTCCCCTGTGATGGCACTTCAACTGAACTAACTGCACTCTTTGGTAGAATAAGTTCTCCTGGGTTCCCAAAACCCTATTCCAATGATCTCACCATGAACTGGAATATAAAAGTCCCTGAAGGATATCGTATCAAGATCTACTTTACATACTTTAACCTGGAGCTATCATATTTATGTGAATATGACTACCTTAAGGTATGGTACTGTTTATGATGCTCAGTTATGCTAAATTATTTTAAATGATAATATCCAAGATAAACCTCAATGTATGTGTGATTTTAATTACCATTCTCACCACCCTGTGTTATTCATATATGGGGAGGTATAAAACAATAATAATCATTTAATGGACAGACTAGATGTGTTGTGTTTATGCATCTGATCTCTGCAACCTGGGTATGGTTGGGTGGGGCATATGATTTGTGATGTGTTTATTTCTGTGTGCAGCAGACTAGTGCATAATACATTTACGTGTTGGTTTCTATAGGTATGCATTATGTCCACTTGGTTTGAAGGATAGATATGCAAAATCTTAGGGTTCCTATGGACACCATTTTTCCTATGCACAATGGAGCAGAGGAAATGAAAAATGAATTGGCTTTAGGGGACCTGCTATAACTATAATAATGCACACACCAAGGAGATGTATCAATATCCTTTCAATGTATTCTTCAGCGCAAAATATCTGTTAAAATTGTTTGGTTGGGGAGCAGGTGTCACATACAGTAAAGGACCCATGCTCCTGAACAAAACAATTTCAATACAGCCAAGAACTTTGCCTATCACTCTGGGGCTCACACCATGAAGCTAGCCATACTCGACCTTCTAATGTGGGCTAATTTGGCTCACCACATGAGGGACCAAAGAAGCCATATATGTTTTTTAAAAAGTCCTTTATTCACCTCACATTAAAAGCATTCAGTTCCCAGTGATTTTTCAAGGGCATGACACGTTTCATGCAGTTCTGCCCTTATCCAGTTGGTGCTCGGTAGGTTTTAGATGGTCGAAGTTTTTTTTAAAGAGACAGTACTTCGACTATCGAATGGTCGAATAGTCAAACGATTTTTTTTTCACTTGAGCTAAGTAAATGTGCCCCTTAGTATACTGTAAATCAGTGATCCCCAACCAGTGGCTCATGAGCAACATATTGCTTACCAACCGCTAGTTTAAAGAACTATAAAAATTGAACACCAACCAAAAAGTTGCCAAGAACAGGCAAATTGTCTATAACTAAGTTATATGTTAACAAAGACAATTACATACAAGTTTTACATTCTAAAGAAAGAGAACAAAACTATCGCAGAAGTGTTTTTTACCTACTGATCAGAGTGAATTTTATTTCTCAAAACATGTTATATTCATGTGTATGTAACACCTATTTGGCTGTATAGCACACAAATAGTTAAAGAGGTCCAGCTAAGGTCTGAGCATGGGTTACATGTGACCTACACTACAGGGCAGGGCCTTCGCCAAGTGGAAGCTTTCCCTTTAAGAGGTAGTAGAACTACACAACACAGGCAGGTTAAGTGCTATAAAAGATAGAATGGACGCCAGGAGGTTCTTGGTGAAACAAAAGGTGGCTGTTTATTATGCCTAAAGCAAATGACCACAGGATTTACTCACGTATGAGTGGAGGTGATAGTAGTCAGTAACACAGCAGGATGGTAATGTACAAGCAGATCACACAGGAACAACAAGATGATTATCACTCACAGAGAAATCAATAGTTAAGTGTACATCAATTCCCATTTGACTGACGTTGCCAGTGAGGGGATCGGGATCAATCAGGTAGGGTACAGGCAGTCCTTTGCTAACCTAGATGCCTATCAACTGAGTTCTCTGCTCTAAAGGCAAACAAGCCTTGTGGGAAGCAACTCCCTGCTATCAATCCTCGACGGAGCAACAACTGCTCTTGCTGAGTAATGCTCTCTGTCTTACTCTCTCTCGAGAGTCTATAACAAGAACTAGTCTGTGCTGACTTATCCCTCATTCACGGGTTTCCTGGTCTCAACTTAGATCTCCAAAGGTACAGGTCCCTTTGGAGGTAGATGGCTTACTGGGGCCTTGATGATCCCAGGCTCAATGGGAATCACCTAGCAGCATAGCACCAGGAGCCAAAGAGGAAGAGGCCACTCCCTGCACAACACTATATAGCAGTGTGGCAGAAAATGGTATTACATCCTTTGTCCTATAGCTGTAGCTATTACACTAAAATGTCATAAGGGCTTGTGCCCAATAACAAAAGCTATAAGGAACTACAAAGAAAGGTAGGGAATAAACTCTATAGGGAATAGCAGATCCTATAGGTCCCTACATGTACTAAGATTTTAAGAGTTTGTGAAGGATTACTATATGTTCATCTTACTAAAGCATCAAAAGTAGTACAAGCTCAATGTTAACAGAACAGGTATCGGATCTGTTATTCAGAATGCTCGGGCCCCTGGGTTTACTGTATCATATTACCTCTCTTTCCTACCTTTAACAATGGCAAAAAGTAGTGGTGAGCCACAAACAGGCAAGTGAGGGGGTGGGAGAAGAGGGATTGGTTGTGCCAGGCCCTCCAAATGTTTTTTTTTGCAGGGGACCTGGTACCATCAAGGTATGTTCCTGAACTTGAGCCTTTTACACGAATAAATCTTTTACACTCATAAAATTAGTACGTCAGTGACTGGAAGGACATTAGTCATTAAGATAGCATTGCTTAAACACCATCATTCTTCTGTGCTGTAGACTTTGACTAAGTTATCATTTGTATTGCTGCAGCACCTGCTGAACTTTCTGCCCCCCCTTTTTTTTTATTTCACGGTCTTGTCCTTCTGATTGCCCAAGGGGAGTCAGGCCTTGCAGATTAAAAAAAAGTGATCAGCACAGGTAACTGCAAAGCCCTTTTTCAAGGCAAATTGAGAGTGAAGGTCTATCCTGGGTCCCACCCCACCAGCATGATACAAGTAGCAACCAATCCCCTGCTGTCTTGTCTATTGTTTTTAAATAATACAGTTGCCATGTACTGTGTCTAAAACAGTAAAGGAGATATATAGACGCACATATACATTGTGTATATCTATTCAAAACATAAAATAAGAAATAATCATGACTACTTGAAGACTTGAAGTCACAAGTATGGATTAGATTAATATATTTTTGGAGACATTTAGATCCTTAGACTTTGCATTTTATATATCATTGCTTTCTGCAGGTTGTTATCACTCTTCTCCATAGTTGTTGGACAACAGAGGTACGCATAAAGTCATTAATTGAGGTGGACATGTATTATTTGAAGATTAGAAATATTAATATCATTTGTTTTAAAATATCTAATATTTTAAGAATATTCTGTTTAAAATAAATTAGAGGTAATCCTGTTTGTGCTTTTTGACAGTGCACTATAAGGTAACTGTATTTTAAATAAATGGGACATTTTGTGGTGAAACTATTCCTTCCATCAGGACACTCAATTTCCATAATACTGTTTCCTTACAGCTGTCTTCAAAGGGAACTGAAGTGGCACATTTCTGTGGCAAAGAGAGCACTGATACAGAGAAAGCCCCTGGAGACTCTGTATTTTACTCTCTAGATAACAAAATGACTGTCACCTTCAGAAGTGATTACTCTAATGAGATGGAATTTACTGGTTTTGATGCATTCTATTCTGCAGAAGGTATGGCATTAAAGTAAATGTAAAATAAATAAACTACTGCTTGATTTGCTAAAACAAATATTTATGTGCAGTTATGGGGTCCGTTATCAGGAAACCCCTTATCCAGAAAGTTCCATATTAAGGGAAGGCAGTCTGCCATAGACTCCATCAAATAATTTACATTTTTGAAAATTATTTTCTTTTTAATAATAAAACAGTACCTTGTACTTATTCCCAACTAATTCATTCTAATTCATTCTTATTGGAGTCAATTATAGGAAGATCTTTTATTCAGAAAACTCCAGATCACAAGCATTCTAGATAACAGATCCCATACCTGTACAAGCAATAATGTGTTTTTTGTTCTTAGAATATTTTATTTTTCTTACATTTGACTATATAACGGCTCTCTATGGTGAAAACTACTGCAACAAAACTCCCTAGACCACTTGAAATATGCCCACAAGTGTCACAATTCTATAGTAATAATGCTCTATTGTCTTTTTTATTAAACGTTCAGACATTAATGAATGTAAGGAAACCCCAGAATCCTGTGATCATTTCTGTCACAATCACCTTGGTGGATTTTCCTGCACTTGTAGAGCCGGTTTTACATTACATAGCGACAAGAAAATATGTCAAGGTGGGTAGTAAAATGTTTTTTTAAGTTCTTTTTGTGTGTTGTGTGGAAATAATAATTTGTATATATTGTCTGACTTGTAGGGAGTATTACAGAGATCTATAATAAATGCTCAAGGTAATACAGTATAATGGGTAATTATTCTAGTTAAAGGGTTTCTCTTGGTTGTGAACAGCTTTTCATAATCTGTATTTACTGAATAAAACTAAAGTTACAAGTAGGAAGTCACTAGTTTTCCTAAAGGGGATATTCTAAAATTCTGCTTTCTGTGGCAAAGTTTGAAATGCCAACTGACCCTTCTGCTAATTACAAATACTAGTAATCCACCCCACACTTACAAAATAAAAACATCTGAACAGTTAGGTGTGGCCATACTATTATTGCTCCACTGTGCTGTACAATGAATGATGTATACCTCTAGGGTTGCCACCTTTTGGCTAATGCATTACTGGCTGGCCTGAGGTAGGGGTATGACAGTTGTGCAAAGGGGTGTCATGCTATCAGGATCACGATTGAATGGGAATATGTGAGTTAAGAGAAGGAGAGCTTGGATAGGGAGTTTGGGAAAGATCTGAGGTGTGCCAGGTTTAGATTATTAGTCATTACTAATTTACCAGCAGGTACATTGGTAAATTTGTAATACCAGTCCTGTCCTTGACTGGTATTCAGGCCTTTGCAGCAAATCCGGGCTTGCTGGTATTTTACTGGCTAGGCTGATGAAATAATGGCCATGTGGCAACCCTATATACATCAAATGTACAAGTTATATACAACCCTGTTTCCATAAAAGTTGAGACACTGTAAAATATCAATAAATAAAATGGGATGCAAATCACTTAAATTTTATATTTAAGAGTGAACAGTACAAAGACAATGTATCAAATGTTGAAACTGAGAAATGTTATTGTTTTTTGAAAAATATATGCTTATTTTGAATTTGAGGCCAGCAACAGGTTTTAAAAAAAGCTGAGACAGGGGCATGTTTCCCACTGTGTTGCATCACCTCTTCTTTTAACAACACTCTGTAACCATATGCAACTGAGGAGACCAATTGCTATAGTCTAAAACTGCCTGATACAGGACACTTTGGGGCTTTCCCTGAAAAAAAAAGACATTTGGATGACAGCATGTGTTAATGGTGCCTTCCCAGATGGCAAACTACTAATGCCTTTGTGCACTAATGCACCCCCATACCATCATGGATACTGGATTTTGAACTGTGCATTAAAGTAGTGGTTATAGAATGGCTAATTCAAAGCAACTTTTCCATTGGCCTTCATTTTCTCTTTTGTATAGTTGTTTAATTATTCGCTTCTTCTTCTGACTATTTCCAGCTTTCAAATGGGGGTCACTGACCCCATCTAAAAAAACAAATGTTCTGTAAGGCTACAACTTTAATGTTAATGCTACTTTTTATTACTCACCTTTCTATTCAGACCCTCTCCTATTGATATTCTTATTCAAATCAGTGTACGGTTACTAGGATAATGTGTTCCCTAGCAACCAGATTGCTGAAACTCCAAACTGGAGAGCTGCTGAATAAAAAGCTAAATAACTCAAAAATCACAAATAATAAAAAATGAAAACCAATTACAAATTTATCAGAATGTCACTGTCTACATCATACTAAGGGGCAGATTTACTAAGCGCCTTCTCTGCTTCTCCTACCCCCTAGTCCGGTCCCCGCTTGCAGATAAATCAGCCGTGTGTGTGCTTTTTAGCACATGCGCATTGCTCTTTTCGGCTTCTTATTTTTGCGCATACCTGCGTTGGCTTTTCGCGCATGCGCACATTCAGTTTCTTCTCGCATGCGAGCATCCGGTATTTCTGTGCATGTGCACTTTCGGTATTTATGCACACGCACGTCTGTGGGCGTTATGATGGACTGGGCAGCCTAGGGCGCCTGCCCAGGTTGGCCCGGCGCTGAGTCGAAGTACTGTCTCTTTAAAAAAACTTCTACTTCAATATTTCGCCAACTTAAACCTGCCGAAGTGCTATGTTAGCCTATGGGGACCTTCCAGAGCAATTTTCTAAGTTTTTTGGTTTCGAAAGAAAATCGTTTGAATCGTAAATTTCGAAGTACGATCAGTGTACGATCGTACTATGATAGGAATACGATCGTACAATGAATAAAATCCTCCGACTTCAAATGTCGGAGGATTCTATTCGATGGTCGAATTTCGAAAGTATTTTCCACTTCGAAATTCGACTGTTGATAGATCTGCCCCTAAAAGTTAATTAAAGGTGAACATGGATGGTTCTTCTGATTAGGTCAAAAATAGAATTTCAAATGTAAATGAGCTTGGGCCCAGAGAAGGCACTAGTGTTCAGGATCATGCTTATATATGGTTTCTTCTTTGCTTGGTACAGTTTTAACTTGTATTTGTGGATGCAGTGACAAACTATGACAATGTTTTTGGAAATATCCATGCAATGATTTCCAGTATTTCCACAAATACAAGTTTTAACTTGTATTTGTGGATGCAGTGACAAACTATGACAATGTTTTTGGAAATATCCATGCAATGATTTCCAGTATTGAACAGTATTGTGAAATATTTGCCTGTGTAGTGTTTTACAGAGTGGTGTATCCTCTCCCCATCTTTAATTCTTCTCTCTGGGATTCTCTTTCTAGCATTGCTGCTGGCATCAAATTCAAATGAACACATATTATTTATAAAAAAAATAACATTTCCCATTTGCAACATTTAATATGTCATGTTGTTTTCAACTAAATATTGGGTTTAAATGATTTATCACCCCATTCTCTTTTTATTTACATTTTACACAGGGTGCCAACATTTTTGGAACATCTCGTGCTCACCTACAGTACTAAGGCTCCAGCAAAATTACTAGTAGTTATTGCTAGATGGATGTCAGCCCACTAGTCAGTTAAGTTAAAATGCTTTGTAAAAGTAGCTAAGGGAGATTATATTGTATTCCCAGTGCAGTCATCTTACAAAGTTTGTATATATATATATCAGTGGGTTATGATTAGAGTTTTTAAATAAACTTTTAAAAAACCCATAGGAATGAATAGATAGTAAGTTTTACTGTGGGGAGCTCTAATTTCACATTTTAATTAGTCTGCCCCATAGTGTCCAGTCACACTTATTTTCTAAAGTTTGCTCACCCCAATCAAATTACGTTTTGGCAACTTTCTGAGCAAGATTAAGGGGCAAATTTACTTACCTCCGAAATTGCACCAGCGACGGTTTCGCTGACATCGCAACACTTTTCCAGGTGTAGATTCGCCAGGACAACGCTAATTCATGAAAATCCGTACTTGCGTCCAGGGTTCCGAATGCTTGCGAAGTTGCGCTACAGATAATACGATAAGCAGTTCGAAGTTACGCTACTGATACGTAATTATCAGACGACGTGAAGTTAAAGTACAAAGGACATATATGTTGCAGTAACTACATTACACTACACAAGGCGAGGGAACCTTAATAAAATAAAATAGAGGTCTTATATTGCCCTACACATGTGCCCATTGTATAGTTTAGGTGCCATATGTTAGGAAAAATAGTGGGGAAAGAGGGAATCCAAAAAAAAATTTCGATCTTTTTCAGCCGATCATCCTGTAAAAAGTAAAAGTCTCCATGTTTTTTGGGACTTAGAAAAATGTCCAACTTTTTTTCGAGGAACTCCTATCTACTCTATTGCACTTCGCCTGGTCTGCAGGGCCGGATTTAAATAGCTGGCGCCCCTAGGCCCACTGGTGTTCGTCGCTCCTGCCCCCTCCCCTTTATTCGTGCAAATTTTCATCATCTGGACTGGAGCAATGGGGATTGGTGCACAGGAAATTAAAAAAATTATTGTATCTCCAGCGCATCCCCAGTGTTTATGAACCAATGTCGGTGTGATTAGGCAGCATGCCGCCCCCCTAAATTCCTGCCTAGGTGGCCTTTCCACAAATCCGGGACTGCTGGTCTGAGGTAGGCAAATCTAGCGCAAGAGGTAACGTTCATTAAAATCCCATCCGTTAGTTAGTCACTTCGCCCTTTAGTAAATTTGACAGATTTGACAGATGGGATATATGTAAGGGACCCCACATGCAATTTAAAGGAAAAGCAAAGCCTGATTACTTTGGTACTGACAATATGTTAGGCACATCCATTTTTTTCCCTGGGCCGGAAATCTTTTAGGAAGGAACTGCAACAGCCCGGGTGGGGGGGGGAGGGGATGCAACACTGCCACCATTAAATGTGGCAATGGATTTATATTAAAAAATGTTACACTACTGAGTATGTGCAAGTCTAAGTCTGAAAAAGAGCACTGGCTTGGGTAAAAAAATGTAATTTACTGGGTGATGCCTAATATATTGGCACCCCCAGTGAATTGGGGTTTCCTTTTCTTTTAAATCCCTACATAAATACATTATGTAATGCCATTAAAGCTCATACCAATGGGGAGAGAACAAAGTGCAAAATGTCACAGGAACTCATGCTTGAGGCCTCCTTCGACTATATAGCCATAAAGCCCACATATTGCTCTAACCCCAATTGTAGCCTTCACTATGATTGTTTTCCTAACACTGTGTTTGCTAGATATTATAAAAAGCTCAGTCACTACAATCACAGTGTTGTTAACTTCATCTGAGAAAAAGCAACAGTATGTCCTGCAGCAAAGCACTCTGCATGCAGTTTAATACAGGGAAGATTATTAGAAAGACCACACCCTGGGGAGGAGTGTGACTTTCCATGTTTAGTTACAATAACTGTCAGAGGTCCTGTTTGAATCCATTGTTACAGCATGGAAGCCTTTTTAATTCAGTTGTTAAAAAGTGTGAGCAAAGGAAAGGAAGTAGAATGTTTGCAAAAATATATTATGTAAATGGTTATCAATAGCAGCTGACCTAAAGTAATTCATATTGTGCATAACAGTAAATGTTGCTGCAGTCTAATCCATCTTAATAAATATACTTGTCAGTATATTCCACTTGTAAGCAAGGAACGTCGTTGCAAAGCAAAACCTTTTTGGTTCAATAGAAGCGTTGGTGTTGAGGTGGGTAAGAAAAGACGTGCTTTTAAGGCTTTCAAGTTAGCTGGTACAGCCGAAACATTTATAAGGTACAAGGAGGCCAATAAATCATGCAAAGAAGCTATAAGGCAAGCTAAAATTGCTATAGAAAAGGATATTGCAGCAAGCAGTAAAAAAAATCCAAAATTATTTTTTAAATATGTCAATAGTAAAAAAATGAAGCAGGAAGGGGTGGGACCCTTACTATCAGAGGGGGGTCAGCTGGTTGATGAAAACAAAATAAAAGCGCAGATTCTGAACTCGTATTTTTCATCTGTGTACACAAATGAAGAACCAGTAAGTGAAGGTTTCCTTCTTAACACTCCCAATTATAGTAATACAACTAATGATGCATGGTTCACACATGAAGAAATTCAAAAGAGACTTGAACATGTTAAGATTAACAAAGGTCCAGGGCCAGATGGTATTCATCCCAGGGTAATTAGCGAGCTTAGCTCTGTGATTGCCAAACCTCTTTACTTAATTTTTCAGGATTCATTGAGATCTGGCATTGTGCCGAGAGACTGGCGAATTGCTAATGTGGTGCCTCTATTCAAAAAAGGATCCCGTTCTCAGCCTCAAAACTATAGGCCAGTTAGTCTGACGTCAGTATTAGGAAAGCTTTTCGAAGGGTTAATAAAGGATAAGATACTGGACTTCATAGCAAATCATAATACTATGAGTTTGTGCCAGCATGGTTTTATGCGTAATAGATCTTGCCAGACTAACTTAATTTCTTTTTACGAGAATGTAAGTAGAGACCTCGATTCTGGGATGGCAGTGGATGTGATTTACTTAGACTTTGCTAAAGCATTTGATACAGTGCCACACAAAAGGTTACTGGTTAAATTAAGGAATGTTGGCCTGGAACATAGTATTTGTACCTGGATAGAGAACTGGCTAAAAGATAGACTACAAAGAGTGGTGGTAAATGGAACATTTTCTAATTGGACCAGTGTTGTTAGTGGAGTACCGCAGGGCTCTGTACTAGGTCCCTTGCTTTTCAACTTGTTTATTAATGACCTGGAGGTGGGCATTGAAAGTACTGTTTCTATTTTTGCAGATGATACTAAATTGTGCAGAACTATAGGTTCCATGCAGGATGCTGCCACTTTGCAAAGTGATCTGTCTAAACTGGAAAACTGGGCAGCAAACTGGAAAATGAGGTTCAACGTTGATAAATGCAAGGTTATGCACTTTGGCAAAAATAATATAAATGCAAGTTATACACTAAATGGCAGTGTGTTGGTAGTTTCCTTAAATGAAAAGGATCTAGGGGTCTTTGTAGATAACACGTTGTCTAATTCTGGGCAGTGTCATTCTGTGGCTACTAAAGCAAATAAAGTTCTGTCTTGCATAAAAAAGGGCATTAACTCAAGGGATGAAAACATAATTATGCCTCTTTATAGGTCCTTGGTGAGGCCTCATCTGGAGTATGCAGTTCAGTTTTGGACTCCAGTCCTTAAGAGGGATATAAATGAGCTGGAGAGAGTGCAGAGACGTGCAACTAAATTGGTTAGAGGGACGGAAGACTTAAATTATGAGGGTAGACTGTCATGGTTGGGGTTGTTTTCTCTGGAAAAAAGGCGCTTGCGAGGGGACATGATTACACTTTACAAGTACATTAGAGGACATTATAGACAAATGGCAGGGGACCTTTTTACCCATAAAGTGGATCACCGTACCAGAGGCCACCCCTTTAGACTAGAAGAAAAGAACTTTCATTTGAAGCAACGTAGAGGGTTCTTCACAGTCAGGACAGTGAGGTTGTGGAATGCACTGCCGGGTGATGTTGTGATGGCTGATTCAGTTAATGCCTTTAAGAATGGCTTGGATGATTTTTTGGACAGACATAATATCCAAGGCTATTGTGATACTAAACTCTATAGTTAGTATAGGTATGGGTATAAAGAATTTTAATTAAAAGTAGGGAGGGGTGTGTGTATGGATGATGGGTTTTCATTTGGAGGGGTTGAACTTGATGGACTTTGTCTTTTTTCAACCCAATTTAACTATGTAACTATGTAACTATGTAAAGGCCATCAGTGTTCAAATGTTTACTTTGGTTCATGTGTTGTTTAACTATACTTGACGAAGGGAGGTGTAGACCCCCAGAAATGTTGTTCTTTGAGGATCAATAAACAAGTAATTGCTCAGCATGAAGTGGTGAAGTGCTATGACCTTCCTTGAAGTATATCGTTTAACTATATTTCTGTCTCAGCTAAATGCCCTGATGCGGTGTACAAAAGATCCTCAGGTACAATCACAAGCCCGGATTACCCAGATGCCTATCCTAAACTTTTCAACTGTAAATACAGGATTCTTGTTGAGGAAGGATTGTACATTATTCTGAAGTTTCTACACTTCAATGTGGAATTTCATCAGGATGTTCCATGTCCGTACGATAAACTGCAGGTGAGTAAAAACTGCTAAAGAATACAGTGCAGTGATTTGACATTCATTTGAATTAGATCTTTTATTTCCATTTGACTAGTACAGTATAATGAATATGAATGGTGCCTGGAACTTATGTAATTTTCATGTCATGACTTTTGTGTGGAAGTACTTCCCACACCAAAGTTCTGGGCAACGCACTCTTCGGATCACTCAAGGAATCGCTTGGTCATTAAATCATTGATAAAAGACTTGGTTTTATTGAAGATTTAACATTTTAACAAACTGTATAGCCCTGCGCCATGAGGTCTGACACGTTTCGTGTCACTGCACTTCTTTGGGAAGTACTTCCCAAAGTGAATACCTCATGCTTTCAATGTAGTTTTCTAATGCTCAGAGTAAGAGGTGTTCAGGCCCCACTGAAACTGGATTTCTGGCTGCACAGTAAAACAATTGAATGCATAGGGAAGGTAAGAGTTTCAAAAAATCTTGCACAGCTACTTGTTTCTCTGACCAGGGCCCCCATGAGATTACAGGTGATACTGGGGAAATTAGATCCATGTAGGCTCAGAAAGACATTTGTTTACCATTTTTGGTTATGTTTATTACATTACACTTTGCCAGTGGGTAGGCATTTCAGGGTGATTAGTCATTTTGGCGCCTAACCTCCCCATGTGCCACCACCCTTAAAGGGGAATATTCAACCTTGTTCAACATGAGTGCAATGTACAGGTATATGGACATCATTTTTAGCTATTCTTTTAATTACACAAAAAAAAACATGTCCAAAGTGCGGGCCGGGGGCCAAATGCGGCCCGTCTTCAAATTTACACCGGCCCTCAGCCTCCATCATGAAATTAATAATAATGCGACCCGCCAGCACAGTGCAATCAGGAATCGCTTAGCTGTAATATTTGGGCACATTAGTGAAATTATCTGCCACTTTGTCTATACTGCTGCCTGTGCGTGGAAGGTGTTAGCAATAGACACGTACTGGCACATAATGATGCGCCGCTCTAGCACACTTCTTTAGGGCTGAAGGTGTCAATAGACGTACTGACGTGCCAGTACAGTAAACTACATGCCAGTGCGTGTCTATTACTAACACCTTCAGCACACAGGCAGCAGTATAGACCAAGTGGCAGATCATTTCACTAATATGCCCAAATATTATTGCTACGGCTAGGCGATTCCTTGTTTAAATGAGTTAAATTATGTTAAGGCTGAATGGTCGGCCCCACACATTTTCACCTCACCAAATCTGGCCCTCATTGCAAAAAGTTTGGACACCCCTTAAATAGGGCAAACAGGGAAATCAAAATGTATCCATGTTTGGAGCTTGCTCAGCAGATAATTGAATTACCAGTACCAGGATAAACCCCCACTGCTAAAAAAAGCAGTTTTTATAACAAAAGGAAAACTTAGTGGGTTGTATACTGGTAACCTCCTTATCTATGTGTAACATTAATGAATATTCTTCAGATCACAGCAAAATGGAAAGAAATAGCCCTGCTCTGTGGCGAAACAATACCTACAGACATAGAAATCCGCAGTAATGAAGCTGAAGTGCTTTTCAGTACAGATGATTCTGGCTACCACACTGGATGGAAGATTCAATATACCACAAAAGGTTAGTGCAGGGTTCCTCAACCTAGAGCAAAAGATTTCAAATTCCACTTGATTTAGTAAGTAGTAACATGAATAATTTAGATATCTAGCAATTAGTTACTGTATTTAAATAACTCATAGCACATATTTTTGTAATTTTGTAATTTCCTCTACATTTTCATATTCTTAAAGAAATAAAGCTCTGAGCCTTATCTTCTAAACTCCAGGGAAACTTGATGGTTTCATGATGGTGCTAGAGAACCTGGTATTGTATACAATGCAAATTGTTATCTAGATTTCAGCAAAGTTTCAGAATAGTCTCACTGTGAACATTTGTGCACAGGATGGTACCAGAGACCTCTAGGAAACTTGTAAATAGGGGCTAACTCACCAATGAGTTTTATTTGCTTTAATAAACATTACAAAAAAGAAAAAATTATAGTAATATATCAATAAACATGTGTACAGTTGAAACACGTGTCACTGGTCCTGAATGATTTGCTTTTAAATGTTGCATCTTAGATTGAGGTTTAATTAACATCAGAAGTCATTATGGGTACAATGTAAGCATATGTATTATCCGGTTGCATGATCATTTCTGGGTTGCACGCCTGGGCCCATTTCCCACCAAGGACTCCATATCTTTTGAAATTTATCTGCTGTGCCTCTTGCTTCATGGGTATGCTTTATTTTGGGTATAGTTGAATCAACAACGTTAATCCCGGAGTTCTTTGTGGGAGGGGTAGGTCCCATCCAGTGCATAATCACACATTTTTTAGCATAGAATAATAATGCTCTAAACCTTAATCATAAAACAGACAGTGGGTACAAGGTGTTCCACTACACCCAGGAGACACACAGTGGGGGAGAGTATATGTGGGAACTCCAGTGTGTTCGCTAACAAAGCCATTATTTGCAACCAGTAAGCATTTATTATTGGGCAATACCAGATCATGTGTAGAAAATTGGCTTCTGGAGTTCCACATCTGGGTCAGGAATCATTGTCCTTCTTACCCATTGCCTTTAGTTTAAGCGGGGTGATATAGAGTTGATGGAATACCTTGTATTGTATCTGTCTATCCCTTATTGCTATTAAGCTTTTATACATAATTTCTGTTGCTTTGTCCCAGTCATCCTGGGACTGTTGTTTTAGCAGTGGGGGTTTACTATTTGTTCAGATTCGCGTATGGCTATGGCTAGAGGCTCTATGGCTAGAGGCTCTATGGCGAGGGCAAAGAGAAATGGGGATAACGGGCATCCCTGTCACCTACCTCTTGCCAGTTGGAATGGATCTGATATCATGCCGTTGACCCTGACCCGTGCAGTTGGACTGTAATATAACAGCTTTATCCATTTAATGAATTGGTCACCCAGGTTAAATCTGCGAAGAATCTCCCATAGGTAGGGCCATTCTATTGTGTCGAAGGCCTTAGCTGAGTCTAGGGAGGCTACTGCTCTGGTCCCCACATTGGCATGCTGCGTTTCAATGTTAGTATATAATCTCCTAATGTTAATATTAGTGGCTCTACCTGGCATAAATCCCGATTGATCAGGATGGATCAGGTCTATTATATAGTGTTGGAGTCTCGTGGCAAAGATTTTGTCGAGAATTTTGGTATCAGTGTTTATAAGGGAGATTGGCCGACATGAACTGCACTGGTCAGGGTCTTTACCGGATTTTGGGACCACAACTATAACTGCTTCACTAAATGAAGGGGGCAGGGAAGAGATTCATGTTTATCATACATTTTAGTGAAATGTAATATTATGTTTGTTCTGCCAATAAGATATTGAATATGAAATACATTTCAACCAGTGTGTTACACCCCCCCCTCTGCATAGACACCATTGTTAGGTGTCATTATAATAACATACATGTAAAAAGCCATCATTATAGATATATACATTCCCTCTATTCATGTCAAATCAGTTTTAGATATTTGTAATGTTAAATAAATCACAGTGTTCCATGAACTTCTGTTTTCATTCAAAGGATTAAAGATTATTTGGGATTTGTTAAAGGAACAGTTCAGTGTAAAAATAAAAACTAGGTTAATAGAAAGGCTGTGCAAAATAAAAAATGTTTCTAATATAGCTAGTTAAACAAAAATGTAATCCATAAAGACTGGAGTGAGCGGATATCTAACATAACAGAACAAACCACAACTTCCTGCTTTGCAGCTCTCAAACTCCGAGTTAGTCAGCCACTTTGGATGCTGGGTTTCATTTGGAGGGGTTGAACTTGATGGACTTTCAACCCGATCTAACTATGTAACTTTAAGGGGTTCACATGGGACATAACTGCTCAGTGAGTTTGCAATTGATCCTTAGCATGCAGGTCAGATTCAAAAGCAAACAGTTATGACCCATGTGGCCCCCCTCAAGTCTCTGGTTAGTTACTGTCTGGTAGCCAATCAATGGAAACCAAGAGAGTAGTGTTCGGGCTATTATGTTAGACATCCAGTCACTCCAGACTTTATACATTACATTTTTGGCTAACTAACTATATTAGAAACTTTACCTAGTTTTTATAATGAACAATTCCTTTAAATATCCATATTTACTGTTAAGTCTGTCTCTAAGCGCAGTAAGGGGCAGATTTATCAAGGGTCGAATTTCGAAGATAAAAATACTTTCGAAATTCGACCATCGAATTGAAATACTTCGACTTCGAATATCGAAGTATCGAATTTATTGAATTTATTGACTCTTTACTTATTCTATTTTCCTTTCCAAGTGCCAATGGGTTTGCGTTTTTAGCAGGGCTAAAAATCCCAAACATCGCCAAACGAGCAGATCTCTGTGTATGGACACATTAAGAATAGGTTATAGTAATAACCAAGACTGCAGCCCTTCACCCTCTGCCTTCTCCCACTTTGTGGTGCTCCCAGGGACTAGATAAAACAATACAGTTAGATTCTTTGGGAGCAACTTCACCAACTATCAATTTTCCTTGTCTCCAATCAAGAAGTAACTATTGGATATCTCAACAAAGAGACCTGATTTATCACAGTAATTTATTGGATTAATCATTATCTGCACTCGTCCCTTTATATTTATTTATAATGAATTAATGTTGAATTACATAGCAGTGATTAAAAAGCATGTGGCACTTTCCCCTTTAGTTACAATTTTAGCACCCATACTAGCACTGCAAAGGGACTACCTGGTGAGTGTCCCCCCATACAATGCTAAAAGGCTTTAAAACCAAGAAATCCCTGGCTTCGAAACGAAAACCACTGCCACCTGTCTCACTTTCTCCACCGCGCCTGGCTTCCAAAATGGCCGACACGGCAGATTCCTCACTGCATACTTCCCCTTAGTCTGCATGGGAGTCAGACCAGCCGGACTCTGAGCAGGGGGGCCCGCAGACATATTTGGGCGACGCTACCCTGATAGGCAGATTTAAACAGCTAATCCAAGCAGAATTGCCTACGGTACTCCGGACCAACTGCTGATGGACAGAGTACACAGGGCTTTTGGCCCTAAACAGCAGGGCGGCCCTCCCAAGAATATTGTTGCCAGGCTCCATTATTTCAAGACGAAGGAAGCCATCATGAGTGCGTCTTGCACTCCAACATTGGATTACAAAGGCTATAAATTTTCTCTATATGCCGACCTTGCCTCACTAACTATACAAAAGCGCAAACAGATGAAACCCATCATGGCTGCCTTCATCTCCCACCGGATTCGATACAGATGGGGTTTCCCATTTAAGCTGCTATTTTTGCATCAGAACAAGCCCTACACTATTGCAACCCTGCAGGAGGGCAACACCTTGCTCACTCAACTAGGGATCACAAAAGCAATGCCATCACAAACCTCCTCCTGCCCGGCATCTCCTGAGGAAAATAACATAGCAAGGCCACTTTCACCACTATGGCAGAAAAGCCCCAGGAGCAACAATGGGGGTCTTACCTGACCAGTTGGTAACTATACAGTTTGAACTCGCTATAATTATAGCCTTATGGGCTTAATGTTTGTCAATTTGGGTCCTTCCAGGAACTTTACCCCCCCCATTGGTAACTTAACCGATAACTTATTGTGGTTAAGGGTTGAGTACCCTACTGTTTAGAATTCTCACCTACATTAGGATGATATGTTTACTGTTTTTGGATTATTATGTTTTTGATAAATGCTTTATGGGCAACCCACAAAGCCTACATGCGGGGAATCTTTATACAATTGAAGTCCTAAATAAAAAAAGAGAGAACAGAAATTAAAACAACAAATGGAATCATTACAACTTTTAGAAGACCATTATAAGGCTTCCCCCTCTAATATTTCCTTGATAGGGATGTCGCGGACTGTTCGCCGGCGAACTTGTTCGCGCGAACATCGACTGTTCGCGCTCGCCGAATGTTCGCCATTTTGGGTTTGCCTTACTTGCCGCTTTTTTTTTGACCTCTCACCCCAGACCAGCAGATACATGGCAGCCAATCAGGAAGCTCTCCCTCCTGGACCACCCCCACACCCCCTGGACCACTCCCCTTCCATATATAAACTGAAGCCCTGCAGCGTTTTTTCATTCAGCCTGTGTGTGCTTGCAAGAGCTAGTGTAGGGAGAGAGCTGTTACTGATTTCACTGATTTCTTTGAGGGACAGTTGATAGTAAGTTTGCTGGCTAGTAATCTACTTGATACTGCTCTGTATTGGAGGGACAGAAGTCTGCAGGGATTTGAGGGACATTTTAGGTTAGGTAGCTTTGCTGGCTAGTAATCTACCTTCTACTGCAGTGCTCTGTATGTAGCTGCCTGCTGTGGGCACTGATCTCTTCTGATCTCATCTGCTGACTGCTGTAATAACCCAATAGTCCTTGTAAGGACTGCTTTTATTTTCATTTTTGTTGTTTTATTTTGCTACTATAACAGCCCAGTGCTATTAGTCTAGCTGTGTTGGGGAGTGGGACTGGTGTGCTGCTGTGCTGCTCCTAGTAGTTCAGCAGCAGCAACCCGAGAATTTTTTTTTTTTTAATATACATATATTTTTTTTTTCTTTTACTTATCTTACTGTTCTTTAACGTGTACAGTGCTGTTGCTGTTCTTCATAGTAGTGCACCAATAGTAGTGCACTTGCAGGCATTATTTGCCCAGTGTGTTCTTCAAACAACAACCATCTAGCTGTGTGAGCTTGTTCACATTCTGTCTAAATATCAATAATAATACCGTCTCCAGAAACACCACCCGAGTGATGTTTTTCAGGCAGCAATAATATATTCTGTATCCACTGCTGTAGTAGTGTATACGTTGACCTTGTAGGCCTTGTTTGCCCAGTGTGTTCTTCATTTTCAAACAACTGGCATTTAGCTGTGTGAGCTTGTTCACATTCTGTCTAAATATCAATAATAATACCGTCTCTAGAAACACCACCCGAGTGACGTTTTTCAGGCAGCAATAATATATTCTGTATCCACTGCTGTAGTAGTGTATACGTTGACCTTGTAGGCCTTGTTTGCCCAGTGTGTTCTTCATTTTCAAACAACTGGCATTTAGCTGTGTGAGCTTGTTCACATTCTGTCTAAATATCAATAATAATACCGTCTCTAGAAACCCCACCCGAGTGACGTTTTTCAGGCAGCAATAATATATTCCGTATCCACTGCTGTAGTAGTGTATACGTTGACCTTGTAGGCCTTGTTTGCCCAGTGTGTTCTTCATTTTCAAACAACTCGCATCTAGCTGTGTGAGCTTGTTCACATTCTGTCTAAATATCAATAATAATACCGTCTCTAGAAACACCACCCGAGTGACGTTTTTCAGGCAGCAATAATATATTCCGTATCCACTGCTGTAGTAGTGTATACGTTGACCTTGTAGGCCTTGTGTGCCCAGTGTGTTCTTCATTTTCAAACAACTCCCATCTAGCTGTGTGAGCTTGTTCACATTCTGTCTAAATATCAATAATAATACCGTCTCTAGAAACACCACCCGAGTGACGTTTTTCAGGCAGCAATAATATATTCCGTATCCACTGCTGTAGTAGTGTATACGTTGACCTTGTAGGCCTTGTTTGCCCAGTGTGTTCTTCATTTTCAAACAACTCCCATCTAGCTGTGTGAGCTTGTTCACATTCTGTCTAAATATCAATAATAATACCGTCTCCAGAAACACCACCCGAGTAACGTTTTTCAGGCAGCAATAATATATTCCATATCCACTGCTGTAGAAGTGCATACGTTGACCTTGCAGGCATTGTTTCAATTTGTTTGCCTAGTGTGTTCTTCATTTTCAAACAACTGCCATCTAGCTGTGTGAGCTTGTTCACATTCTGTCTAAATATCAATAATAATACCGTCTCCAGAAACACCACCCGAGTGACGTTTTTCAAGCAGCAATAATATATTCCGTATCCACTGCTGTAGTAGTGTATACGTTGACCTTGTAGGCATTGTTTGCCCAGTGTGTTCTTCATTTTCAAACAACTGCCATCTAGCTGTGTGAGCTTGTTCACATTCTGTCTAAATATCAATAATAATACCGTCTCCAGAAACACCACCCGAGTGACGTTTTTCAAGCAGCAATAATATATTCCGTATCCACTGCTGTAGTAGTGTATACGTTGACCTTGTAGGCATTGTTTGCCCAGTGTGTTCTTCATTTTCAAACAACTGCCATCTAGCTGTGTGAGCTTGTTCACATTCTGTCTAAATATCAATAATAATACCGTCTCTAGAAACACCACCCGAGTGACGTTTTTCAGGCAGCAATAATATATTCCGTATCCACTGCTGTAGTAGTGTATACGTTGACCTTGTAGGCCTTGTTTGCCCAGTGTGTTCTTCATTTTCAAACAACTCCCATCTAGCTGTGTGAGCTTGTTCACATTCTGTCTAAATATCAATAATAATACCGTCTCCAGAAACACCACCCGAGTAACGTTTTTCAGGCAGCAATAATATATTCCGTATCCACTGCTGTAGAAGTGTATACGTTGACCTTGCAGGCATTGTTTCAATTTGTTTGCCCAGTGTGTTCTTCATTTTCAAACAACTGCCATCTAGCTGTGTGAGCTTGTTCACATTCTGTCTAAATATCAATAATAATACCGTCTCCAGAAACACCACCCGAGTAACGTTTTTCAAGCAGCAATAATATATTCCGTATCCACTGCTGTAGTAGTGTATACGTTGACCTTGCAGGCATTGTTTCAATTTGTTTGCCCAGTGTGTTCTTCATTTTCAAACAACTGCCATCTAGCTGTGTGAGCTTGTTCACATTCTGTCTAAATATCAATAATAATACCGTCTCCAGAAACACCACCCGAGTGACGTTTTTCAAGCAGCAATAATATATTCCGTATCCACTGCTGTAGTAGTGTATACGTTGACCTTGTAGGCATTGTTTGCCCAGTGTGTTCTTCATTTTCAAACAACTGCCATCTAGCTGTGTGAGCTTGTTCACATTCTGTCTAAATATCAATAATAATACCGTCTCCAGATACACCACCTGAGTTGTTGTTGTTGTTGTTTTAAAAATAATGCCAGGCAAAGGCAGGCCGCCACGCAGAGGCACTAGGGGCCGTGCTGCTATGCTATCCTGTGGCCCTAGGAAATTGCCCAGTTTTAAAAAGGCAATGACCCTGAACTCCCAAAATGCTGAAGAGGTAGTTGACTGGCTTACACAGCACACCCCATCCTCCACCGTTTCTAACTTTACCACAACATCCTCATCCTCCACTGCTATGGGCACCCCACGTAACACTTCCTCCACCACCGGCGCCCCTTCTTCACTGGAGTCAGAGGAGTTATTTTCACATGAGTTTCTTGAACTGAGTGATGCGCAACCATTATTGGCAGAAGAAGATGAAGGAGATGAGGACGTTACACCAGATTTAATTCTGGCAGAGAACACAACAGAGATGGACATAATGAGTGATGAGGAGGTCCCCACTGCTGCTTCCTTCTGTGAGCTGTCAGAAGAAATTGATGCATCTGAGGAGAATGAGGATGAGGAGATTGATGTTTTGTGGGTGCCCAGTAGAAGAGAGCAAGAGGAGGATAGTTCAGATGGAGAGACGGAGAGTCAGAGAGGCAGGAGGAGAATAAGACTTAGAAGAAGCAGGGAGGACAGCTCGCAGGGAACAGTAGGGCAACAACATGTATCGGCACCTGTGGTCAGCCGGCCAACGCACCCGCCATTGCCGCCAACGCCGCCAACTTCTACTGTTACCGCCAGATTGCCAGCTTCAAAAAGGTCAGCAGTGTGGGATTTTTTTAATGTGTGTGCCTCTGACAAAAGCGTTGTAATTTGCAATGAGTGCAGTCAGAAACTGAGTCTTGGGAAGCCCAAAAGCCACATAGGTACAACTTCTATGCGAAGGCACATGAACGGCAAGCACAAAGCACTTTGGGAGCAACACCTCAAAGGCAACAGGCAAACTAAAAGCCACCCTCCTTCTGGTCCAGCATCTTACTGCTCTACCTCTGCTGTCCTTGACCCGTCTGAACCACCCTCCACTCCGCCTTCCACCTTGACCACCAGTTCCCATTCCCAGTCATCTGCCCCCAGCCAAGTTTCTGTGAGGGCCATGTTTGAGCGTAAGAAGCCAATGTCTGCGAGTCACCCCCTTGCCCGGCGTCTGACAGCTGGCTTGTCCGCACTCTTAGCCCGCCAGCTTTTACCATACCAGCTGGTGGACTCTGAGGCCTTCCCCAAATTTGTAGCAATTGGGACACCGCAGTGGAAGGTACCCAGCCGCAATTTTTTTTCAAAAAAGGGAATACCACACCTGTACCACCATGTGCAGAGCCAAGTCACCGCATCTCTGTCACTTAGTGTTGGGCCAAAGGTCCATATGACTACTGACGCATGGTCCTCCAAGCATGGTCAGGGCAGGTATATCACCTACACTGCCCACTGGGTGAACTTGGTAATGGCTGGGAAGCAGGGAATGTGTGGCTCAACAACAACAGTGGAGTTGGTGTCACCGCCACGGATTGCACGCGGTTCTGCCACCACCTCTACTCCTCCTTCGCTCTCTACCTCGTCTTCTTCCTCTTCTTCGTCCTCTGCTGCTGGGTCCTCCTCCTCCACACCTGTGCACCCCCAGCTCCCCCTAGGCTATTCGACGTGCCAGGTACGCCGTTGTCATGCTGTCTTGGGGATGACGTGCCTGGAAAGCAGAAACCATACCGGATCTGTACTCCTGTCATCTCTGCAGTCACAGGCCGATCGGTGGCTGACCCCACACCAACTGAAGATCGGAAAAGTGGTGTGTGACAACGGAAGCAATCTGTTGGCAGCACTGAGACTGGGCAATTTAACACATGTGCCCTGCATGGCACATGTTCTGAATTTAATAGTCCAACGTTTTGTCTCGAAGTACCCAGGATTCCAGGACGTTCTCAGGCAGTCCAGGAAGGTGTCGGCCCATTTCAGACGGTCCTACACAGCCATGGCACGCCTTGCTGACATTCAGCAGCGGTACAACATGCCAGTCAGGCGTTTGATTTGCGACAGCCAGACTCGGTGGAATTCAACGCTCCTCATGTTGGAACGTCTGCTGCAACAACAAAGAGCCGTCAACGAATATCTGTTTGAACTGGGTGGTAGGACTGGATCTGCAGAGCTGGGGATTTTTTTACCCCATTACTGGGTGCTTATGCGCGATGCCTGCAGGCTCATGCGCCCTTTTGAAGAGGTTACAAATATGGTCAGTCGCACCGAAGGCACCATCAGCGACCTAATACCCTTTGCTTTCTTCCTGGAGCGTGCCGTGCGACGAGTGACAGATGAGGCTGTAGACCAGCGTGACGAGGAGCAGGAATCGCACGATTTCTGGTCGGAATCACCAGAACGAACCCAGGCACCTGCTGCAACGCAGGGAGAGGTGTCAGAAGTGGAGTCAGAGGAGGAAGGTGGCTTTGTGGAGGAGGAGGACCAACAGGAGCAGGCTTCCCAGGGGGCTAGTGGTGACCTTTTGGGGACCCCTGGTCTTGTACGTGGCTGGGGGAGGAGACCGTGGATGATGCAGTCCTTGATAACGAGGAAGCGGAGATGGATACCTCTGCATCCAACCTTGTGAGAATGGGGTCTTTCATGCTGTCATGCCTGTTGAAGGACCCCCGTATCAAGAGGCTTAAGGAGAAGGACCTGTACTGGGTGGCAACGCTACTAGACCCTCGGTACAAGCATAAAGTGGCAGAAATGTTACCAACGTACCACAAGTCCGAAAGGATGCTGCATTTACAAACCAGCCTGCAAAACATGTTGTACAATGCTTTTAAGGGTGATGTCACTTCAGGAACTCATCAACATTCCAGGGGCAGAGGTGCCAGTAATCCTGCCACGAGCGCACCTGCAAGGACAAAGCACTTTGGCCACTCTGTAACGTCAGACATGCAAATGTTTTTCAGTCCAAGGCAGCGCCAGAACCCTTCTGGATCCACCCTCAAAGAACGCCTCGACCGGCAGGTAGCAGACTACCTGGCATTAACTGCAGATATCGACACTCTGAGGAGTGATGAACCCCTGGACTACTGGGTGCGCAGGCTTGATCTGTGGCCAGAGCTGTCACAATTTGCCATGAACCTCTTGTCTTGCCCCGCCTCTAGTGTCCTCTCAGAAAGGACCTTCAGTGCAGCAGGAGGGATTGTAACTGAGAAGAGAACTCGCCTAGGTCACAAAAGTGTGGATTACCTGACCTTTATTAAAATGAATGAGGGGTGGATCTCGGAGGGTTACTGCACGCCGGAAGACTTGTTCTGAGTTTCTGATTCTGACTCCCCATGCAGCTGTCCTTCTCTGCACGCCTCATGACTCCACACACAGCTGTCCTTTAGCGTCCTCCTCCCTCCACCACCGTTACAAACTAGGGTGCAAACCCTACTGGTTTAATTTGAATCCAGGTAAATCCTGAGTTTTTCTGGCCTCTGTGCTTCAGTGGCTGTGACAAAAAAAATGAATATTTTCAGCATTTATATGGCATATTGTTTCTGGCCTCTGTGCTTCAGTGGCTGTGACAAAAAAAAATGAATTTTTTCAGCATTTATATGGCATATTTTTTCTGGCCTCTGTGCTTCAGTGGCTGTGACAAAAAAAAATGAATTTTTTCAGCATTTATATGGCATATTTTTTCTGGCCTCTGTGCTTCAGTGGCTGTGACAAAAAAAGGAATATTTTCAGCATTTATATGGCATATTTTTTCTGGCCTCTGTGCTTCAGTGGCTGTGACAAAAAAAAGGAATATTTTCAGCATTTATATGGCATATTGTTTCTGGCCTCTGTGCTTCAGTGGCTGTGACAAAAAAAAGGAATATTTTCAGCATTTATATGGCATATTGTTTCTGGCCTCTGTGCTTCAGTGGCTGCGACAAAAAAAATGAATATTTTCAGCATTTATATGGCATATTTTTTCTGGCCTCTGTGCTGCAGTGGCTGCGACAAAAAAAAAATTATATTTTCAGCATTTATATGGCATATTTTTTCTGGCCTCTGTGCTTCAGTGGCTGCGACAAAAAAAATTTATATTGTTAGCATTTATATGGCATATTTTTTCTGGCCTCTGTGCTTCAGTGGCTGCGACAAAAAAAATTTATATTGTTAGCATTTATATGGCATATTTTTTCTGGCCTCTGTGCTTCAGTGGCTGCGACAAAAAAAATTTATATTGTTTGCATTTATATGGCATATTTTTTCTGGCCTCTGTGCTTCAGTGGCTGCGACAAAAAAAAATTATATTGTTAGTATTTATATGGCATATTTTTTCTGGCCTCTGTGCTGCAGTGGCTGCGACAAAAAAAAATGAATATTTTCAGCATTTATATGGCATATTGTTTCTGGCCTCTGTGCTTCAGTGGCTGCGACAAAAAAAACCATAATTTTTCAGGAAAGTACACATGCCTAATTTTTCAGGGTTCTGCAACAGTGGCAAAATCGCATCTTTTATGGTCACCGCAGGTGATCAATAAAGTAGACCAAAACTGGGCCCACACTGCAGAATCTGTGTTTTTTGGTTCGCTTCACTGTACATTGAATTACCTCTGTCTGACCGTGCACATGCGCACAAGCACGGTGACTGCTAAACACACCACTACAGAAATATTGCCACCAACAGGACGAACATCCTGGAGGTGACAAGCTCAACTAGTAATTAACAACTATTATTTGCTCACTTGACGGTATCATTCATTAAAGCTCTTTGCGTTCTTTTGCTTTGCAGTAAGCGCCGCGTTTCGTCTTTGCGTGTGAACAGGCTGTAACCTTTACACGACTTGATTGGCATGTAGACGCTGGACGTTTTAAAGCATTTTATTACACAGGTTTAGAAATGTAGTGTGATTTCTGCCCTTTACAGCACAAAACGCAGCGCTGTGTCAACAATGTATTTTTCAGATACATTTTTGACCTTGATCCCCCTCTGGCATGCCACTGCCCAGGTCGTTGCACCCTTTAAACAACTTTAAAATCATTTTTCTGGCCAGAAATGTCTTTTTTAGCTTTTAAAATTCGCCTTCCCATTGAAGTCTATGGGGTTCGCGACGTTCGCGAACCGTTCGCATTTTTGACGCAAGTTCACAAACTTTTTTTCCGACGTTCGCTACATCCCTATTCCTTGAGGAGACAAATTGAGTCACTTAGAACTGAGATAAATTTACAACTAACGGAAAAAAATGATCCAGAAACTTCAATGGATCAAACAGAAATATTTCCAGAAATCTAACAAGGCTGACACTATGCTAGCAAGGCACTTAAATAATAAATTTCTACGCCCTTCATTCACACAAATTCTAACAAAATTGGGTTCCCTCACGGCAAACCCGACCAAGATAGTACAGGAGTTCGCCCAATTTTATCAATCCTTATATCAGCAACAGCCAGATCCCCCCCCCCCAACAGGCCCTGGATACGTTTCTAAGCCCCCTCAACTTGCCACATCTCATGTCTCAGCAAATAACATTTCTGTCCGACCCAATCGATATAGACGAGATTAAAATAGCAATTCAAGACCTCAAATTAAATAAGTCTCCTGGTCCCGATGGCCTCACGAGCAAATATTATAAGATGTTGGCCCCTGAATTAATCCCCCCAACTTCATGTATTGTTTAAAGATATTATGCAAGGGAACTCTAAGTACGATCCCGAATGCCTTTCAGCTTAAATTGCAATTATGCCTAAACCAGGTAAAGATACTACTGATTGTAGGAACTTTCGGCCAATTTCGGTTTTAAATATAGATGTTAAATTGTTAGTGAAGATATTGGCAACTAGGTTGAATAATCTCCTCCATACTATAATCCACAAAGACCAATCGGGTTTTATTCCAGGCAGACAAGTTTATGATAATATCCGCAGATCAATTAACTTAATTAGTATAGCTAAATCTCAAAATATATCTGCAATGCTTTTATCTATAGACTTAGAGAAAGCTTTTGACACTATCTCCTGGAAATTTGTATTTACAATACTTAACAAATATGGCTTTCCACCTCCATTCCTCAATGTTATAGCTGCGTTATATGATTCCCACGAAAGCCTGGTTTCATGTCAGCTTGATTTTCAATAGGCCGAGGCACATGGCAGGGGTGCCCATTGTCTCCCCTGCTGTTTGCCTTAGCCATCGAGCCATTGGCTATAGCTATCAGAAGTCATGCAAGGATCTCGGGCATTAAGGCTGGTCAAACTAATTACCGTTGCATGTAATATGCAGACTAAATTTTGATGACATTGTCTCATCCTATGACCTCTCTCTGTCTCTCTCTCCCTCACCTATTTGAAACAGTGGGTGAATTTGCCTCACTCTCAGGTTTGAAAATTAACCTCACTAAAACTGAGGCCTTAAACCTTAATTTAACCCATAACATTGTGAAATAACTGGAAATAAATTTCCAATTCAAGTGGCAACCCTCCCGGCTGCCCCACCCCCCCACCCCCGTGGGTATATTGAAACATTTGCAAAAAGCCTTTAACAAATTTGTTTGGGATGTTAAGAGAGCCCATTTGAATTTTGCAGTAGCTTCTCGAAATAGACAAAAGGGGGGGGCTAGGTATTCCTAATCTTCAGTACTACTATTTGGCTGCACAATTAAGTCAACTAGCTGTATGGCATGGGGGAGATGAAGCTCCACTGTGGGCTTCCATCGAACATGACGTGCATCATTAGGTGAGCAGTCCAACCCAGTTATAGCCTACTCCCTTAAACTGTGGCGGAGATTTGGTACCAAGCATAAAATTATATCTCCCGTGGGCTTTCCAGCTTATGTGTGGAAGGGAATTTAAAAAACTCGAGGAGATCTTGCAACTAGATAGTGTCACATCACTGGATCGCTTGAGGTATTATCAGGTTAAACATTTCTTGATGACAGAGGGCACACTGAGTAATGGAAGTGGAGACGATACAGCCTTTGAACAACTGTTCACAAAATCAATGCGATACCCACATGAAATTTCTTTATTGCGCAAAGTCCTCTCTGAAACTCAGGCCTCCCCACTGGACATTTTCAAAGGGAAGTGGGAAAAGGAACTCCATGTCACATTTGCTGAGGAAGAATGGTCCTCTATTGTCGAAAGATCATTTCAGACGGCAACTAGCTCCAAACTACAGGAGCACAACTATAAAATACTCTCTCAATGGTATAGGGTACCTATAAAGTTAGCGAAAATACACCCTAATCTTCCAGACACATGCTGGAGGTGCAGACAAGGAAGAGGGACACTGTCCCATATTATGTGGGCTTGACCCGGGGATACAACCTTACTGGTCGAAAGTTAAACAACTGATGTTGATTCAGCAGCCTTTTTCTTACTCCATCACAACATAATGTCTACAGCACAATATAAACGCTCAATTGTTTCCACCTTGATTAATGTGGCCAAAGCACTAATCCCCAGGTATTGGAGAACAGACCAGACTCCCTCAATCAAGGAATGGATCTTACAGGTTCAAGAAATTTATCAATTTGAGAGATTAAAACTCCCCAGAGATAACCAAACCCAGGAAGATAATTTTAGACAGAAGTGGACTCATTGGCTTCTCTTCATGGAATCATCGGAATGTGCAGCACTTATCAATTAGGCAGGTTTCAATTTCAGTATTGATGCATATGTATTAATCCAATCTCTATTATTTGGGGCTTCTCTGTGGACCCGACGGGCCTCCCCTCCATGCCACACCATAATGTCTGGATACGTTCTTATTTCTCTCGTATACTTACCTGTAACTTTCTTAAAGCAAAAGTATATTTAATCATATAATGTTAAACAAATGGCATAATCCTTTTATTTTCTTATTTTCTTATGTTCTTATATTTTCATGTTAGTGGTTCTGTTACCCATGCACATGACGCAGAACTGTATATTTATATGTGTGTTGATTTGCTGAAATAATAATCCGATACAAAAGAATGTACAATTACATATTGGATGTGATATGCAGATGTGCAAATGGAAAATAAAGAATTTAAAAAAAAAAATGATATCTCCCTCTAACCCTGCCCTGCTAACCCAAGCTTTGTTCCAGGGCTTTCTCAAAAAGACTTTGCATGGTGGGAACAAAACAATCTATTAACTATTTACTCCCTCACACGACAATCATCTCTACTTTGTGTACGACAATTAAAGGATCTCTACAATATGACTTCACATGAGACTTTTCGTTATCTACAAATACGTCATTATATAAAAACCATATGGAAAGAGAATTCTTTTCCCCGCCCGACTCCTTTTGAGCAGATTTTCTTACAGATTCTCCCACAGAAACTTTATATGATT
The DNA here is from genome assembly GCA_038501925.1 of Xenopus petersii. Classification (NCBI taxonomy): domain Eukaryota; kingdom Metazoa; phylum Chordata; class Amphibia; order Anura; family Pipidae; genus Xenopus; species Xenopus petersii. Next base: position 49,841,916 of record CM076685.1, read on the forward strand.
ACATGGTTCACCAGACGGACATTAAGGACTTACAATTTGTTAAACGTTGGGAGCATGACTTGAAAACTTGCTAAGACAATGATACCTGGAGAGATATTATAACAACAACATCTCACTGCTCCATCAATATTTCAATCCAGGAAACCTCTCAAAAAGTTCTTCACCAATGGTACCTGGTTCCCACTACATTGTCAAAATGGTACCCATTGTCCTCACTGTTCTGTTTCAGAAACTGTGGCCAAATTGGCTCTTTTTTACACATTTGGTGGGAATGTCCGAAGGTAGTGAAAAGAATTTTGTATTCTATGGTTACAAATGTCACTGGTCTCCCACTAAGAAAAAATCCAGCGGACATATCCGGTGGCAATAAGTACCTGAGGGCATTAATCACATCTTTTCTGCCGCAAAGCAAATAATAGTAAAGGCATGGAAGACTCCCTCTTTAGACATCCAAATGGTGAAATCCAAACTGGACAACATGCTAGTACTTGAAAAAATTAACTAGCCTCCGCACAGGAAAGCAGAAACGCCATGACAAAGTCTGGAGTATTCTGCAATTTATAATCTTATTACTTCCCTCAGCTCCCCTACTAATTCCGGTATACAATTTACCAATCTCCGCCACTACTCAGCCATGCAAATGCTATTTTGTTTTTACAGCATTTTCTTTCGATAGTGTCTTTACTTCCCCTTTAAGTTTCCTTTCTCCCCCCCTCTCCCCCTTCTCTTTAATTTCTTTTAATTATTTTTCTTTAGTGCTTTATTTTATAAGGATCATATATCAAGACTTACATACAGATTATGAAGACGACAATAATGTTTGTATTTTCTGCTCAGGAATATGTGAAAATGTGAATGTTTTTTCTTGCACAAGCAGACAGGGATGTCCAGTCTTTGCCATTCCTGTAAATTGCATTATGTCTTTCCTTTTTCTTTAATAAAAGAAATACAAATAAAAAAGAAGCATGTGGCACTTTATTATTAATTAATTTCAGAGAAACACTAATTACATTTTTAAGAAATTTGATTAATTGGGTGCACAGAGTTCATTAAGTTATCAAGTACGTGGGTTTTTTTAAAAAAAAAAAAATAATTACAACTGTAATTCACTTAATTGAGCGCTAATTAATTGGTCTCTAATATGTTGAGATAATAATATTATGATGGTCTTTGAAAAAATCCCCTTTTACAGTACTTACAGTACAGCTAGCATTGGAATGAGATTTTATACAGTCCCAAACAAGGTTTCTTTCTTTATTCTTTTCTTTTTTGTATGTTCTTAAAGAAACACACACGTGTAGTATGCAAATTCAAACAATATATATATATATATATATATATATATATATATATATATTGTTTGAATTTGCATACTAATTTTGTGTTTTTCCATTTCAGCAATTCCATGTCCTGACCCTATACTGACAAATAAAGGTCATTTTACTCCACAACAGAAAACATATGTGGCAAGGGACCGTCTATCTCTTACTTGTGACAAGGGATTTGTACTTCTGGAGGTATGAACTTGCAATAGATATTATTAGTACTATCTTTTATAAATGGTATGCTTTGCACTGCTCAAATATATCACTGTTGTTTAATTATCTCAAATGGTGAAACAAGTGCTTACCTTTTACAAGCACATTATCATTTACAATGTATGAAAAACTGGTTGCACACAAGTTATGATAACATCTAAAGCAAGAATCATTGTCTTTACATTCAATAATTACTTGAAACCCCACCACTTTGGGGATACAGTTTTTACATAGTTCTACAGTATATTGCAAACAAAAAATACTTTTTACAGGAATACATGAATACCCTCACTCTCAAATCTCTTTAACTTTAAAATCCCTTAGAATTATTTGGACTTTAAAAGCTCACACACTTGATTATGTGAACTGTGTTGTATAGGCAAAGCATTAATCTCAGCATTATGCATAAATTGTAGCATTTAAAATGTGTTTCCCTTACCAATAAGCCAGACAAATAAAAGGAGAGCTGATCCCCACTTGAATCAGTCCACATGAATAATAATCAAATTGGAATCATAGAATTAATCATATCATCATTTTTATTTAATATCCTTTTTTTGTTTGGTTTAGTACTCAGTTGGAGACATCCACTTGATTCATATGATAGGGACATTGATTGACTACATTAACTGTGTTTTGGTATTTTGGAAGTAAACCCTTGTATCGTCATGCAGACATAATGGATTTTAGTCTGGATATTTCTAGAGACATTGCAAATAATACATCTATAGCACTGCATAATTCCAGATGGAAAGAAAGCAATAGGAGGAAAAAGGAGGAAAGTGGAGAACAATATAAAAAGTTTTGTACTGACAGTTAGCATAGAATAATATAACCTGTAAGAATATCCTCTTTTTTTGCCTTGGAAGTGCTAAATTCCTTAGAATGTAAGATGTCCTAACAACCCTATTTCAGTGAGTCCAGAAGGTGTCAGCATTTCTGTGACCACCTGACAATAGGTACAGGCTTGGGGGATGGGCTAGAGGCATGGTTAAATCATCTCTTGATTCATGAAAATACTTTTAAAAGGAGTTTTCAAAAGTACAATTTAGCCAAGGAACAACTATATCATTGTTAATCATTGTGGAAGATCATGCATGACTCTTTTACCAAGAAAGCCAACAACTCAGAGACTCTCTTGATGGACCAGAATACTGTCAGTGAAAGTAATTTACAATCAAACAGTGTACAATATCCTTCTTGCTCTCATTTTCTAATAAACTGATTTGCAAAATAGTATTAAAAGCATCATTTTTGTCTTTCAGTCTCTTAACTGTAAATAACATACCTCTTCTACAGAATTCAAGAACAATACCCTCATTCACAATGACCTGTCAGCCCAATGGAACATGGGACAAAAAGCTGCCAAAGTGCATAAGTAAGTAAATATGAATTGACCAATGCAACAAGTAAACTCTATCTGAGTGTATATTTTCACATTAAAGTGTTGGATTAAAGTGTTGGATACAAAGCAGTCTTAGAAGATGTCAAAGAATAGTCACATATGTCAGGACTATGTTCTTTAGAGACTAATCAGGGTTAATTCATATAAAGAGGTTAATATGTTATTTTAAAATGTTTTAAATTGTACTGTAAAGCATACAGTTTCTTTGCAATATTAGACCAGACCACATCTGGAGGCCTGCAAGGAACAGGCTCCACAGTCTTCCACGAATGACCACCCATGAATGCAGGCACCCAAATATGTAGATTATTAGACCATATATTATTTTTTTAATACAAATATAATATTACTGCCTGCAAAGAGACCTTTATCAAGTTCAAAACTTTTGACAAAATCCTGAGTGCTCTACTTCATTGATATATTGTACTGTAGGTGAAACTGCTTGGATAGCAGTATGATTCTGCTGTGTTGTACATAGGGTTGCCAACTTTTTAATTCGGTGAAGCAGAGGGTGGATGATATTGGGAGTGGGGCTGGTGATGTTGGGGAGGGGCTGATGACATGACGATCAGGGATTGGCTGATTGCCATATTATTAACTTCAGTGCCCTGTCCGGATTTCCTAATCTGGAAATATGGACAGGCAGTTTCCACCTGGACAGCCCTTCCAAAAACCAGGCTGTCCAGGTGAAAACCAAATAGGTGGCAACCTTGTTTGTACAGGTGAAGCAGTTAGACAAACACAGTAATTTCTGGTACATTTATTATGACATAGCATTAAATGTGAGATACAAAACGCGTAAGGCCCTTGTGTACCAAATAAAATACAATCCTTTTACACATCTGTCTGGAAGCCTGCTCTACTGCAATATGGGTTTGATCCTAAAATAGCAATTGCTTCTGTGAATTTTTGTACTATTTATTTCTACTATTTAATTGTTCTTGGTAGAAATACATTTAAATGTATTTTGTGTCCTACAGTATATGTGTTTATGTTAGACCAGTATTTTTCAATTTGCATGAATTTCCAGAACTATTTCAGGTGCCAATATTTTAGGCAGTTATGATCTAGTATAGATTTATTGTAAATAATTTACCAAACTACAAGGCAGGTGGTATGGGCAGGGATAGCTGTACATCCTGATGCTGCGCTCTTCGATGAATACCAGATTTTTCATCCAGCGCTCACTGCAGATTAATGTAGCAATGTACAGATGGGCACAATTGCTCTGTACATGAGCAGTAAGGGGCTTGCTAATGTCTCTCTTGGTTTAATAAATGACACCTGCACCTTTTGAGTCATAAATGACCCCTTATTTCTTAGTCCATTTGTATCTATACCATACTGGAACCTAAGGGGTGGGACTGGGGTGGAAGGATCCATTGCCTCATATGGCATATAACCATAGCATGACCCACTACCCTGGGGAACCTGTGACAGTTCCATCCTGGCACCTCCTTGCCAGGCAAAGCCCCACACTACTCCTTTGGCAGACAAATAGGGGCAAATTCACTATGCGCCAAAGCGCCTAACGCTAGCGTCAATTTGCTAGCGTTGGGCATTTTTGTTACTTCGCAAATTCACTAACGAACGCTGTCGTAAATTCGCTAGTGTTACTTCGCACCCTTACGCCTGGCGAATTTGCGCAACGGACGTAACTACGCAAATTCACTAACGCGCACATTGTTCTGAACGCTGCTACATATTCCTCCATTGAAATTTGATTTTGGTGCCGTATGCAAATGAACCATCGCTAGCGTAACTTCGCTTCGCTTAGCGAATCAACGATAGCGCAACTTCGCAACCTTACGCTACCGCTGAGCACAACTTCAGATTTTAGTAAATTTGCGGATCGCAGGCGAAACTACGCCTGGCAAAGTGCGGCGAGGTGCAGCAAAGTTACGCCTGGTGCAACTACGAATCTTAGTGAATGTCCCACATAGTCTCAGTCCCTTTTCCCCAAAGAGCACCATTGTTCCCAGATAGTGCTAGCTGCCCAAACAAATTTCCCGCTGGACAAAGTATTTGCTCCCACATGGCAGGCACACACAAAGCCTGTATTACAACAGAAGACACGCTGGATCCTTTCCTTTACTCTACCCGCCCACAGGCAGACTCACCCGGAGCTCACACAAAGCTGGAACAGGCATCCACATGATGACATCCTCGAAGGCTCCAAGCTCTTCTAGCCAATCACACAACTTGCTTTATCCTCTGCAGCAGAACTATAGCTCCCAGCACTGTCCATAGCGTGAGCACACAAAGTCCAGGTTTTGCATTTAGGTGTTTTAGACCCTCCTGGTCTAGGTCGCAGGTTTGGGGCTGCTGCACCCCAGCCGTCCAGGGGCTCCTGTCCCTACATCTTTGCAGTAGTGTCTGTTCATCCTCTCTCAGTGTAAGTGAAAGCAGGAATGGCTGTGAGCACATAGCTCTCCTATATATCTAAAGGTGGTGCAGCAGCGACACCTTTTCACACCCTCCGGAATCTGCCAGACATGCTCCACAGGGGCAAGGGCTCCAGCCCCTCCCAAGACCCAAGAGACCCTGTAGCTGCACAGGCAGGGGATTTCCACTATGTGGTTAAGACCATAGGGGAATTAACCCTACGGGTCCCTACATATCATTTTAGTAATAGTGTACAAATGCCTAAATATTGATTACTAAAACAAAGACTTTGATTTTCAGAGCAATTATTACAACTTTCTACATTATGTCTTGCAGTTGTTAACTGTGGTAACCCTGATGACATAGACAATGGAAAATATACCTTTGTGACAGCAAAAGAAGTGACTTTATACAATTCAGTTGTGCAGTATGAATGCACAGGACCTTTTTATTACATGAAAGACGGGAAAGGTAAGACTAATTTAAAATTAGCTCTGTGTATGCTGAGATAAATGATCAAGTGAATGATACGAGAAACACAAATATCAAAGCCTAACAGCACAGTATGTTTGCATGGCTATCAATTTCTATACTACATTTGCAGCGAACAAGAGGTGTAACCTGGATGTAATTGGGCATGGCTGGTTGTAGCTGGGTGTGGCTGGAGTGTGTCCTGGGTGAAACCTCCTGGATTTCAGACATTATTATTGACACAAACTGTATTTACAAAACACCAACAAAATCTGAAGTATTGTAAAATAAATGGGTAAACACACTAAAGATACAAAAATAAATATAAAAACAAGCAATAACCAAGATGCAAATATGGCTCTGCTCAAAAGAGCTTACAATCTAAAAGACTATGTAACTAACTATGTACTTTGTAACATGGGAATCTGACTTCTGAGAGTCTCTCAATACCATTGCTGTTGCTCTCAGGGTAATCTTACCTCAAGATGTGGCTATTTAAAGGAGAACTAAAGCTTCACCAAAGAAGTAGGCTAGAAATGTAGTACATTATGTTTTTGGGCTTCTGTACCAGCCCAAGGCAACCACTGTCCTTTAGCAGTAAAGATCTGTGTCTCCAAAGATGTCCTAGTAGCTCCCCATCTTCTTTTCTGCACATTCACTGCACATGCTCTGTGCTGCTGTCAGTTACTGAGCTTAGGGACTGAAGCAAAACATACAGTAAGAATAGAATATAAATGTCACTATATAAGACTGATTAGTAATTAATACAGATAATTACTACATGGCAGCACAGAAACCAGTGCAATCAGCATCCGAATTTAATAATCAGCCCTGTAGCATCAGCTTATATTACAGACAAACCTCATTTTCTGCTTGATAATTTGCGACGACCCCTAAGCTTGGCTTTCCAACAAGCTGCTCAGAGCGCACTGAGCATGTGAGTGTCACAGACACTTTCCAAGATGTCTAACACGGGGGTAAGCTATTGATTTTACATATTATTAGGTTGAAGAAAGCTGGACCTATTACCACACAGATTTGCTTTCTGCTTTTTAACGCTCCAACTGAGTTAGTCAGTGACATTAAGGGGGGGGCAGATGGGACATAACTGTTCTGTGAGTTTGAAATTGTTCCTAAGCATGCAGGTCAGATTCAAAAGCAAACAGTTATGACCCATGTGGCCCTCCACAAGTCTCTGATTGGTTACTGTCTGGTAACAGGTAAAATACTGGCGTTAAGGGTAAGTGTGAGAGCACACCTAGACTAATTTGAGTATTATTGCTACTTGTAGATTAAAACAGGAACAAGAAAACAGTAATGTCGTGATCCTATACATTGTCAGTCATTATATTCTTTCTAAAAACATATATCACAAACAAAACATAAACCAGGATATGGTACAGTTTCCCAGAACCATTTTTAATATGAAGCTTTGTTTTATTGTGGCCTTCCTAGCTCTGTATAAAGCTTATAAAATATCATTCCAAAAAATGGAAAACTGTCAGGTTCGAAATGGTTTGGGGCTATGGATTGTTTTGTGTCTTGCATCTAATGTCTTTAGCATTGACAATTATCACAAGTAAATATTGTTTGTTTTAGGAAAGTACAGGTGTGGAGCTGATGGGTTCTGGGGAGATATTGAATCTGAGAAGACAACACCTCCAGTCTGTGCACCTGGTAATGTGATTTTTCTCGTTTTTATTACTTATGCATGCATTGTTCAGTTTTAAATGGGATGTTCATCTTCAGACAATAGCCCAAATTTGAACAGCCCGTTTATTATTTAAAATATTCCATTTTGACAATATGCACCAAATAAACAATACAATAGTGATGCTAAAAAGGGTCTCTCTGCTTTTTCCTCAGGCAGGGGATTGCAAACACCACTGATTGTATGAAGAGCAAAAAGCCAAATGAAGTTTAGGACTGAACCGTTTTTGATATTACTGGTGGAATAGATAACCTCAATCAGATCAGTGAAATGCAAACTAAGATCAAGAGGAAAGGCAGGTGCATTACCAGTTCTGTTCTAAACGTTCTTATTTGGCTTCTTGCACCTCATACTGTATAGTCAGTGGCATTGGGGATTTGCTCTCTTTGTTCGACTGTTTGAGAATTTCCTCTGTGCTCTGTTTCAGAGCACAGGAACCTACCACTTCCACAAAAATACTGTACTGATAGGTCTGCGTCCCATCACTTCCTGTTCTGCACAGCATTCCCTGGGACGCAGCATTCACCAAGTGTCTGTTAAATGCTTACTAAAGGGTGTGCTCCTGGTGCACAAGCACTTGCTCCACCAGGATCAGTAAACAACCTCTCTTGTCTTTTAAACGTTTATGTTGGTGAGGAGACTTTTTAAAAGTAATATTTGCTTTAATGGCAACTATGGTTGCCACCTTTCTTGGGAAAACACATACCGGCCTTTTATATTTTTATCTTTCTGCCTTAACATTGGCATCAAGCATCATTTTTACCAGCCAGAAATGTAAAATACCAGTCTGGTGGCAACCCTAAATTTCAGGTAAGAAATATCACAGCTGCTTCCCTCAGCAGAGATTTCTAAGCTTTAAACTGAAGCTTTAGTGCCATACAGGTTTAGGGCTAAAAGTATTGCTCAGACTGGACTGCAACTCATTCACAAGGGACAGCAGGACAAGTGGCTATTGTGGAACACAGGACCAGAGGGTTCAGACTAATATGTAGCTCCTCCTTTCAAAGTACTAGAGACCCCTAAAATGTTTTGCTGTGGCGCTCACTAACTTCTATGCACATAAAACAAACATGTTCATAGTATCTGAAGTTGAAAAAAAAACACCAACTAGCACTCAATCCAGGAATCCGGAGGAAGTGAATAAACATCTATAGGTGTCTCATTCTGCCTCAGGAGGGAAGTACTTCATTTGTGATCCCAGAACAGCAATCAGACAGGTCTTAGATAGTTTTCTCTGTTGGTGTAGAAACACCATAGGTGGAAAGCAGATGAGTACCCTCTATCTGTGTGCGCTGACAGACTTGAATCTGACAGTAAGATCACTTGCAGAGAGCATTTAACACTATGCCAGCAAAGAATATGCTTGCTATTAGCCTCATATTATTAATTGGGTTGTTATTAATTATTATTGTTATTAATTGGGTTGTTTGCATAGTGAATCGTACGAGCCGCATGTTTGGGGTATAGTTTCCAATTTATTTTGTCACAATGTTCCCTGGGAAGTTATGTGTAGTCCACATGTTAATAATTTCACATTTTTATATACTATAAGTGTAATGGCATTTCTACAATTTTAGCAACAAAAAAACCTAAACTTGAATCCTTTTGTTTTCAGATTGTGGAATGAAGAAAGCAGTAGCTGGCGGACGTATAGTTGGAGGCCAAGTGGCAAGCATTGGGGAATTCCCATGGCAAGTGTTTTTAAACGTCAATAATGAGAAGGGAGGAGGGGCACTACTACTGGACAACTGGATTTTAACAGCAGCACATGTAGTCTATTCTTACAAAGATTTATCAACCATACTTATAAAAATGGGATTCCTGACAACGCAGGACAGTGATTATATAAGGAGCTGGCCAGAGGCAGTTTTTATCCATGAGGGCTACAAACAAGGAAGTTATGACAATGACATTGCTCTGATTAAACTTAAAGACAAAGTGCCTCTCAGTGAAAGCATTCTTGGCATATGTCTTCCTACAAGAGAAAAGCGTTATCATATTTCCCAAAATGAGGGTGACAATCATGTCGGGCTTGTATCTGGCTGGGGTCTAACTGACAGACATGTCCCTTCACGCAAATTAAGATTTGTTGAAGTGAATATTATTGATCATAGCACATGCAAAACTGAATATGCAAACCTAGGTGCACAATATTTAGTTACAGAAAACATGATATGTGCTGGCTTTGAAACAGGTGGCAAAGATTCTTGTGCTGGGGATAGTGGAGGTGCCCTGGCATTTATGGATAGAGAAAGCAAGAAATGGTTTGTTGGTGGGATAGTATCCTGGGGAGTGGATTGTGGAGTTGCAAGGCAATATGGTGTATACACTAAAGTAACAAACTACTATGACTGGATACAGAAAACGATTCAATCTAATTAAAATAAAATGATATGGAAATAGATATTACTGACTTTTAATTTAAAATAAAAAACTCTTTATATTCCTTTATATAATTTCGTAATTAATTTGCACTCAAAGGGGCAAATTCAGTAAGATGTGAAGTTGCACCAGGCGCAAATTCGCCGCACTTCGCCAGGCGTATTTTCGCCAGCGTTCCGCAAATTCACTAAAATCCGAAGTTGCGCACAGGGGTAGCATAAATTCGCCATGCAAAGCGAAGTTTCGCTAGCAATGGTTCATTTGCATACGGCGCGAAATTCAAATTTCAATGGAGGAACACGTATCAGCACACAAATGCCTAGAAAACCTTCAAATCAGCAAATATAAATTTTATTTTGCCCTACACATGTGCCCACTGTCTAGGTAAGTTGCCATGAGTCAGGAAATGTAGGGGGGAAGGAGGGGAGCCCCAAAAAAAATTTCGATCTTTTTCAGCCTATTACCCATCATGTAGAAAACACGCCAGCGTTTTTTGGGACTTAGAAAAAAATTTGACTTTTTTGGAAACAATCCCTATCTACTCTATTGCGCTTCGCCAGGTCTGAGGTGGTGAAGGAAGTCTAGCGTAAAAGGTAGCGTTCAGTACACTGCGCAAGTTAGTGAATTTGCGTAGTTACGTCGCTAGCGAAAATTCGCCTGGCGTAAGTGTGCGAAGTAACACTAGCGAATTTACGCCAGCGTTCGTTGGTGAATTTGCGAAGTACTGAAAATGCCAAACGCTAGCAAATTGACGCTAGCGTTCGGCGCTTAGTGAATTTGCGCCAAAGCTTGACAAAAGGCCATGTGGCCTGAAACGTTGCCGTGATGCCCCTGTGAAGCACGAATAAAGGCATTTTAAATATATAAGAATTTTGTTGGTGCTGTCCTGAAGTTCTTGTTGATTTGTGGTGCAAGTGGAAAGTGGCCACTGGTGAACGTGTACCACCTACTAAAGGAGTGAAAATCGTTGTGCTGACTGTTTGTCTACTACATTTGCACTCAATGCCAGACCTTTTTTAAACATTTTGTACTCTCTCTCTCTTAAGAAGAATTTTCTGGGGTGGACTTTTAGGGGCAGATTTATCAAAGGTCGAGGTGAATTTTCGAATGAAAATAAAATTGAATTTCAAGCTATTTTTTGTGTACTTCGACTAGGGAATAGTCCAAATTCGATTTGAATGAAAAAAATCAGAAATTCGAATATTAAAATTTATCATGTACTGTCTCTTTAAAAATTCGACTTCGACCATTTGCCATCTTATTCGATCGAAAACGGACCTATTCGAACAAAAAAAACTAAATTCCGGTTGGTCTTTTAGAATTCGAATTTCGAAGTTTTTTCAATTCCAAATTCGACCCTTGATAAATATGCCCCTTAGTTTACCAACTGATTTGGAAAGGACTGTTTTCGCAAACGTGCCAATAGTAACATCAAAAAATGAAAGTGTTTAAAGTAATGAGAATGTAAGGTTTCTCACCAGAACAACCCCCAGTCCAAGGGTTGCGATTCATTTTTCAATATGCAAAGATCCAAATGAAGTGAGAACCATTTCTAAGTAAAGTAGTAGCTCTAGTCTTGATTGAATTAAAAAGGTTTTATTAGGACAGTGCTGTCCAACTTCTGTGGTACCGAAGGGCCAAAATTTTACTGGCCTATGTGGTGGAGGGCCGATAATGGAAATCAGTGTTGACCACTTCCCCTTTTAAACCACACCCATGTTACCACAAGAACTTTTAAGATCATATCCACATTAACAGTGGTAGCACACCAAAAAACCAAATGGTTGGTGCTCACTGCAGGGAAGTCCCTTATCACTCATATGTGAAAAATTTAAGTTACGTTAAAAACATACCCTTAGATCCATATGCCTCATCCTCCCATGTGGATAATACAACCCCTAACACATGATTAAACATCTTAGGGGCCCTTAACAACAATTTCCAAATGCTAACAAACCCCAAGAACAAACCCCTAACAGTCTTACATCCCACAGGTAGTGTAGGGCAAGCAGAGAATGGTACACCCAAGCAGCACTGGACAAGCAGAGAATGGCACACACAAGCAGCATTGGGCAAGCAGAGAATGACACACACAAGCAGCACTGAGTAAGCAGAGAATGGCACACACAAGCAGCACTGAGTAATCAGAGAACGGCACACAAGCAGCACTGGGAAAGCAGATAATAGCACACACAAGCAGCACTGGGCAAGCAGAGAATGGCACACACAAGCAGAACTGGGCAAGCAGAGAATGGCACACCCAAGCAGCACTGGGCAAGCAGAGAATGGCATACACAAGCAGCACTGAGTAATCAGAGAACGGCACACAAGCAGCACTGGGAAAGCAGATAATGGCACACACAAGCAGCACCGAGTAAGCACAGAATGGCACACACAAGCAGCACTGGGCAAGCAGAGAATGGCACACACAAGCAGCACTGGACAAGCAAAGAATGGCACACACAGGGAGGGAAGGCAGAACAGAGCAGGAAGACGTGAAAATACGGATCCGCACACACTATATCTTCAAGCAGATGGGGATTCCCCCAAGTTTATTGTGCCACCAACAAGATCAACGTTTCGGGGGGGTTTACCCACCCTTCATCAGGATAATCACAAATGTGCAAAAAACACCTTTTAAACACAAAGCCCCTCCTTGTTTTCCCATAACACCACAGTCTGAAGTGTAATTAACCCTTTAGTGTCCATTCTCCTTTTTTAGTCCATTTTTAAGAAGACCACTTTTCTTCTTGGGGTGTTCAGTCCGTAACAAAGTCCCTCAGGTAGCGGACTGTTGTGTTACATATCAATGTGCAATTCTTAAGAAACAACATTAAATGTATCAAACAAGCGTTAATATATTAATTGATTAAACTACTCACAGCCAGTGGGGTCATAACTTTAACCTTACTTTTCTATGTCTTCCCACCAGCTTTTCTTATCTGAAAAAAGACGAAATTACAATTAGAAACATATTCACAGAAAACATGTGAGGCTAAAATTTTCATTTAATCCTTTTGGCCATAGGGTTTTAAGTTTCCAAATCCAAAAAGATTCACGTCTTAATAAAGACGTTTTTTCATTACCTGCATCAATCCTAACCACCTCCAGAACCTGCCATCTCAGTTGCGAAACGCTGTGGCCTTGTTCAAAGTAATGCTTGGCCAAAAGAGTTTCTTTTTTAAACTTATCTTTTTCTTTGTCCCTTTTGTGGATTGATGCAGGTAATGAAAAAACGTCTTTATTAAGACGTGAATCTTTTTGGATTTGGAAACTTAAAACCCTATGGCCAAAAGGATTAAATGAAAATTTTAGCCTCACATGTTTTCTGTGAATATGTTTCTAATTGTAATTTCGTCTTTTTTCAGATAAGAAAAGCTGGTGGGAAGACATAGAAAAGTAAGGTTAAAGTTATGACCCCACTGGCTGTGAGTAGTTTAATCAATTAATATATTAACGCTTGTTTGATACATTTAATGTTGTTTCTTAAGAATTGCACATTGATATGTAACACAACAGTCCGCTACCTGAGGGACTTTGTTACGGACTGAACACCCCAAGAAGAAAAGTGGTCTTCTTAAAAATGGACTAAAAAAGGAGAATGGACACTAAAGGGTTAATTACACTTCAGACTGTGGTGTTATGGGAAAACAAGGAGGGGCTTTGTGTTTAAAAGGTGTTTTTTGCACATTTGTGATTATCCTGATGAAGGGTGGGTAAACCCCCCCGAAACGTTGATCTTGTTGGTGGCACAATAAACTTGGGGGAATCCCCATCTCCTTGAAGATATAGTGTGTGCGGATCCGTATTTTCACGTCTTCTTACAGTTAGGACCTTGCCTGGTCCATGGAGAACCAGCACCACTGGAAGCAGAGGAGTGAATATACAGGAGTGCGGTGGTGAGAATTTATCAGAACAGAGCAGGAGACATTCTAATATGTGCTACATACAGTTACACAGTGCTGGTTCCCCATTAGCATTTTGAATAAGGTGTGAACAGGTGAACAATGTGGGCAGTTTCAGTCTGGGTCTCAGGTGTGAACAGTACAGGCTTTAGGGCTGTGAACAATAGAGGTGTCACAAGTGTGAACAATACAGGGGATTAGTCTGAATTTGAGGTTTAAACAATGCAGGGGCCGGTTAATCTCTGTAGTGATACCTATTAAATCTTACATATGGTAAGCAGACACAGCATGTGGGTGGGCCACAGAAGGGGTGGTCGCCAGTTGGACAGCCCTGTATTAGGACATGCATAGACTTAACCTGTTTTGTGCCTGTGTGGGCACTTACTCATAGGCAGGGCTGGAACTAGGAATAGGCAGAAGAGGCGCAAAGGTAGAGGGATGCCAGGCACGTACCTCTTTTGACACCTTCCCAAAGATCGGACTGGTGTCCAGCATGTACTGTGTGGCATAGCATGCGCTCTTCCGTGCATGTGCACTTGCACGTCCTCAGTATCTGCGCTGTTCCACGCATGTGCATTCACATGTCCTTGGGGCTCTGCATATTAAAAAATTATTAGCAACCCTTGGACTGGGGGTTGTTCTGGTGAGAACCCATTTCATTAGTTTTACTATTTTCTCATCTCATTTTTTCAGTTACTTCATTTCTGGACTATTTATTTATTTTTGGACAGAGCTACACACCAGTATTCGTGTGTTTATTTGAAAATATTAGGTACTCTTGCACTGTACTGGTAAAACTGGAGTGTTTGCTTCAGAAACTCTACTACAGTTTATATAAACAAGCTGCTGTGTAGCAATGGGGACAGCCATTCAAGCACAGGATACACAGCAGATAACGGATAAGTTCTTAAGAAACCCATTGTATACTACAGAGCTTATCTGTTATCTGTGCGTCCTGTGCCTTTTTGCCATTTCTCACAGGAAACACTGACCTTTGCTGTCAGCCAGCCACAGTAAATCCAGCAAAAGTGTGCAGGAGCGACGTGAATACACAAGGGATATAGATGAAGAAATTAAGTATGTGAAGGACATGCAGAGGGGCTGTACTGCACAAGATCTGAGGTCCTATGACATATTAAAGTGATTCAGTCAGACTCTGTTTTATGCACACGTTTAAAGGAACAGTTCAGTGTAAAAATAAAAACTGGGTAAATAGGCTGTGCAAAATAAAAAATGTTTTTAACATAGTTAGTTAGCCAAAAATGTAATGTATAAAGGCTGGAGTGACTGGATGTCTACCATAATAGCCAGGGCACTACTTCCTGCTTTACAGCTAACTCGAGCTAGTCAGAGACTTTAAGGGGGGGGGTGCACACGGGACATAACTGTTCACTGAGTTTGCCATTGATCCTTAGCATGCAGCTCACATTCAAAATCAAACAGTTATGGCTAATGTGCCCCCCCTCGCTTAAGTCTGGTAACCAATCAGTGGAAATCAAGAGAGCTGCAAAGCAGGAAGTAGTGTTCTGGATATTAGGTTAGACATCCAGTCACTCCAGCCTTTATACATTACATTTTTGGCTAACTAACTATATTAGAAACATTTTTTATTTTGCACAGCCTATCTACCCAGTTTTTATTTTTACACTGAACAATTCCTTTAATGGGACACTCAAAACCACCCCAGTCAGATTTTTTGTTGGTGGGGTTGTAGCTGGCTTGGGACTAACTACATTGTTTGCGCTACTACTGAATTTGAAAGATGCTTTTAAAAACTTGACCAATATTTATTAAGAGCAAAAAATGAGAACATTTTTAATCTTAAACGTGAGCATCTAAAAGGTGCCAAGTTCATGTAAAAGTCAAACGGAGCCGAGTGTTTTTTTAATGTAAACTTTTTCTGAATTTTTTGACCCAATGAAAACTTCAAGTTACTGAAGTTATTTTTCGCAATTTTATTCAACCAAATTTTTTATATTTTAATAAACAAACAAGCATTCGACTTTTTACATTATTTAGAGTTTATTCGAACTAGAAAAAAACACTAACATTACACAAATTTGAATTGTGATAAATAGGCCTTCCATTGTCCTGGAGGTCACTTCACTTCTACTGAAAAATCAACCCATTTACTGTGTTTTATGTGGGATTAAGCCACAAATAAAGATGTATTTCATAATACCATTCATTTTTGGAAAGTACACATTTGGATGATTCCAAATTGAGTAATGTCTTTCTACTTAAAACTAACCATGGAGAGGGTGGTTGTTAATGGTACATTCTCTACTTGGAGTAAGGTTCTTAGTGGCGTCCCGCTCGGTATAGGGTCCACTTTTATTTAACTTGTTCATAAAACACTTAGGGGAGGGTATTGTAAGGAATGTTTGCAGATGACACAAAACTATCCAGCCCAATTAATTCCGTAAAGGAAGTGGAATCCTTCAACAGTATCTTGACAAAATGGCAATCTGGGCAAATGGGTTTCAATGTTGATAAATGTAAAGTCGCGCACCTGGGATGTAAATACATCCAAGCCACTTATACCCATAATGGGACTGCACTAGGCAAACCCATAATGGAAGAAGGACCTTGGAGCAGGGCCGGAACTAGGAGTAGGCAGGAGAGGCATGTGCCTAGGGCACAAAACTTGGGGGGCACCAGGCACATACCTTCCGTGTCACTTACCCCTTGTCCAGTAGTGTTACGTGATTGTTGGGGCCAAGCAAGCGCAGCTATTGTGCACCAATCTGCTCATGCTCGCTATCGAATGGCCATGCTCTCTCATTTGGGCATACGTGCGTACACATTTGCGTGTGCGCACACACTGCCCACAGGTCCATGTGAGGTAGGCAAAGAGGGGGTAATGCAGGCCGGGTTGCCTGGGGCGCCCGGCCAGCATGGCCCAGCACTGCCTTGGGAGTCCTTGTAGATATACACTTGGCTGTAGCAAGCAACGCCAGTCAGCAGCAACAAGGGCGAATAAGGTCTTGAGCTGTATTAAAAGGGGAATTGGTTCCCGGCAGGAAGCGGTTATTCAACCACTGTATAGAGCACTGGTAAGGGCCATCTAGGATATGCCGTACAGTTTTGGTCTCCAGTGCTCAAACAGGACATTACTGAATTAGAGAGGGTATAGAGAAGGGCAATTAAGCTGGTAAAAGGTATGGAAAATCTTAGCTATGAGGAAAGACTGGCCAAATTGGGGTTGTTTGCCCATTCGGATTAGAAGAAAGGAGGTTCTGCCTAAATATTCGCAAGGGTTTTTTACAGTGAGAGCTGTGAAGATGTGGGATTCTCTCCCTGAATCAGACTTACAGGCTGATACATTAGATAGCTTTAAGAATGGGTTGGATAGCTTTTTAGCAAGTGAGGGAATACAGGGTTATGGACGATAGTTCATAGTACAAGTTGATCCAGGGACTGGTCTGATTGCCATTTTGGAGTCAGGAAGGAATTTTTTCCCCTGAGGCAAATTGGAGAGGCTTCAGATGGGGTTTTTTTTTGCCTTCCTCTGTATCAAATAGCAGTTAGGCAGGTTAAAATAGAGCTAAAAGGTTGAACTTGATGGACATGTACTTTCTTTCGCCAACCTAACTTATGTTACTAAGCTTTCCTAAATTCTTGGTTTAATAAAATATCTAGAAATCACCTCAAAGCTTACACTTTTCAGCATTTTATCTCCATCATAGCATTAGGATTCAAGATAAAGAAGTTTATGCAAAGTATGCTAGACATAGTAGGTTTGGTTGAAAAAACACACATTAAGTTCAACCTTTTAAGTCTATATACAGTTTTTTCAGAATAATAGCACTTCAACATCACTAACTTGATCAGTCACTGTTTTTGGTAGAAATTTCTACATGGCAAATAATTTACTAGTAGGTATAGTAGAGTAAAAGAAAACCAACAGACGTAACAGTCATGACATACATGCTGCTGATTCTGTGTAATAGAATCATGAATTGAGGCATGCTCAAAATAATAATAGCTTGATCCAAATAATAGCAGTGTGGGGTTCTATTAGTGAAGTCATTCATTCTGTGAAAAAACAGTGTCAATAAGGGACCTTATTTAGCAAGGAAGGCAGCAGATGTTGTACAGGTATGGGACCTGTTATCCAGAATGCTCGGGACCTGGGGTTTTCCGGATAACGGATCTTTCTGTAATTTGGGTCTTAGTGCATTAAAACTACTAGAAATTCATTTAAACATTAAATAAACCCAAATAGGCTGGTTTTGCTTCCAATAAGGATTAATTATACCTTAGTTGGGATCAAGTACAAGCTACGGTTTTATTATTACAGAGAAAAAGGAAATAATTTTAAAAAATTTGGATTTGGATAAAATGGAGTCTATGAGAGACAGCCATTCCATAATTCTGAGCTTTCCGGATATCGGGTTTCTGGATAAGAGATCCTATACCTGTACATGCTTGTTATAATTTTCTTTTCTCTCTGTGTAAAATGGGTCTTTCCAGACAGTGTTCAAAACAACAGCGTACTTTGATTAAAAAGTTGGAAAGGGAAAAACATAAAGAAGTGCAGAAAATGATAAGTTGCTCAGCTAAAATGATCTGCTTTACAATCGCAACCAAACCCTGAAATACAGGTCATGAAGTCATGAATTGAAGACATGAAATCTTGGTCTTTAAAAATTACTGGTCAGTAACTTTTTGACAATGAAATGTTTGGATTATGAGCCAAGTGTAACAAAAGTATTTTAATCTAAAGAAACATTTGTGAAGTCCTGTCTAAAACATGCATGCAGTGATTTCCAGTGCAGAGGGAACATGGTGAGACGTTTGGATTTTAATTCAGTGGAATGTTGGAGTACTACCTTTTTCAATATATTCTGCAATTTTACAGCAGTGGATTGTCTGCAGACTTTGCACCCATGCACATTGATTGTTTTGTCGTGAGTGCTGGCATTTTTTTTTCTTTTAATGCCCATGTTTGAGAGCTCTAAGGGATACTTGGACTTAAAACAGGCAGAGAGTACCCCTTGTTCAACATAAGTTAAAATGACTAGTACTGTGTTGAGCACACTTTTTGCCTATTGTATAGGGGTGTTATGTTACCACTGAGTCCAATACACAGAGGGGTTATCTGTGCATGGTGAGGTATTTCAAACAGAGAGAAATCAGTAGGTGATACTCAGTGAGGGCCACATACTGTATACTTACAACTACCACAATATTTGTTAAAGGAACACTAACAAATAAAGGAAAGACAATATAATGAAGTTTTGACCTGCACTGGCGTGTGCTTCATAAGACCTTGTAATAACTAACAATACTGAACTCATCTCTAACATTTGTGTGGGTAAGCATTTAGGGAATAGTGATCATAATGGTCTCCTTTGAGATTCTGTTGCAGAAGCAATACTATAAGGGAGTAACTAAAACACTAAACTTCAGACATGCAAACTTTGACAGTATAAGGGCATCTCTGCAACATATTAAGTGGGAAATGCTTTGCACAGGGTTAAACACAGAACAAAAGTGGGAAGTCTTTAAAGGAGAAGGAAAGCCCCAGGGCGCAAAACCCCTCCCCCCTCCCCTCCGTTGCCCCCCTCCCTCCTGGCCTACCCCTCCCCCTGGGCAAATGCCCTTAACTTGTTACTCACCCCTCTGCGCAGGTCCTGTCCATGGAGTTCGCAGTCACCATCTTCTTCCACGCGTGTCTTCTTCCTGCTCTGACCGGCGTCTTCTGGCGCATGCGCAGTAGGAACAGGTACCGGTACAGCTCTACTGCGCATGTGCCGAATGATGGTGACTGCGAACTCCATGGACAGGACCTGCGCAGAGGGGTGAGTAACAAGTTAGGGGCATTTGCCCAGGGGGAGGGGTAGGCCAGGGGGGAGGAGGTAGCAACGGAGGGGAGGGGTTTTGCGCCCTGGGGCTTTCCTTCTCCTTTAAAATGCTGCTTAATAAATATACTTGTCAGTATATTCCACTTGTAAGCAAGGAACGTCGTTACAAAGCAAAACCTTTTTGGTTCAATAGAAGCGTTGGTGTTGAGGTGGGTACAGCCGAAACATTTATAAGGTACAAGGAGGCCAATAAATCATGCAAGGAAGCTATAAGGCAAGCTAAAATTGCTATAGAAAAGGATATTGCAGCTAGCAGTAAAAAAATCCAAAATTATTTTTTAAATATGTTAATAGTAAAAAAATTAAGCAGGAAGGGGTGGGACCCTTACTATCAGAGGGGGGTCATCTGGTTGATGAAAATAAAATAAAAGCGCAGATTCTGAACTCATATTTTTCATCTGTCTACACAAATGAGGAACCAGTAAGTGAAGGTTTTCTTCTGAACAGTCCCAATTCTAGTAATACAACTAATGATGCATGGGGTTCACACATGAAGACATTCAAAAGAGACTAGAACATGTTAAGATTAACAAAGGTCCAGGGCCAGATGGTATTCATCCCAGGGTAATTAGCTAGCTTAGCTCTGTGATTGCCAAACCTCTTTACTTAATTTTTCAGGATTCATTGAGATCTGGCATAGCGCAGAGAGACTGGCAAATTGCTAATGTGGTGCCTCTATTCAAAAAAGGATCCCGTTCTCAGCCTCAAAACTATAGGCCAGTTAGTCTGATGTCAGTGGTAGGAAAGCTTTTCGAAGGGTTAATAAAGGATAAGATACTGGACTTCATAGCAAATCATAATACTATGAGTTTGTGCCAGCATGGTTTTATGCGTAATAGATCTTGCCAGACTAACTTAATTTCTTTTTATGAGAATGTAAGTAGACACCTCGATTCTGGGATGGCAGTGGATGTGATTTACTTAGACTTTGCTAAAGCATTTGATACAGTGCCACACAAAAGGTTACTGGTTAAATTAAGGAATGTTGGCCTGGAACATAGTATTTGTACCTGGATAGAGAACTGGCTAAAAGATAGACTACAAAGAGTGGTGGTAAATGGAACATTTTCTAATTGGACCAGTGTTGTTAGTGGAGTACCGCAGGGCTCTGTACTAGGTCCCTTGCTGTTCAAACTTGTTTATTAATGACCTGGAGGTGGGCATTGAAAGTACTGTTTCTATTTTTGCAGATGATACTAAATTGTGCAGAACTATAGGTTCCATGCAGGATGCTGCCACTTTTCAGAGTGATTTGTCTAAACTGGAAAACTGGGCAGCAAACTGGAAAATGAGGTTCAATGTTGATAAATGCAAGGTTGGCAAAAATAATATAAATGCAAGTTATACACTAAATGGCAATGTGTTGGGAGTTTCCTTAAATGAGAAGGATCTAGGGGTCGTTGTAGATAACACATTGTCTAATTCTGGGCAGTCATTCTGTAGCTTCTAAAGCAAATAAAGTTCTGTCTTGCATAAAAAAGGGCATTAACTCAAGGGGTGAAAACATAATTATACCTCTTTATAGGTCCCTGGTAAGGCCTCATCTGGAGTATGCAGTTCAGTTTTGGACTCCAGTCCTTAAGAGGGATATAAATGAGCTGGAGAGAGTGCAGAGACGTGCAACTAAATTGCTTAGAGGGACAGAAGACAAATTATGAGGGTAGACTGTCAAGGTTGGGGTTGTTTTCTCTGGAAAAAAGGCGCTTGCGAGGGGACATGATTACACTTTACAAGTACATTAGAGGACTTTATAGACAAATGGCAGGGGACCTTTTTACCCATAAAGTGGATCACCGTACCAGAGGCCACCCCTTTAGACTAGAAGAAATAGAGAAACTCACCAACATGAGTATTCCCCGCCCCTCAGGTCACTGGACAGGAAAGGGTTAACTCCCAACCCTATAACATCCGCTCTGCACCGCCCCCACCTTGTCTATGTTTCTTAGCTTCAGAAGGGAGGGAAGTTGGTGAGTGCTGCCATGGTAGGTGACTTGGAAATAAAAATTACGGTAAGTAATTAAATTTCTCTATTTCCCAAGCCACCCATGGCAGCATATCACCAACATGAGAATTTCCAAAGCCAAAAAGAAGGGAGGGACAACAACTGATGCTTAACATTTATTATGAATGCAATACAGCTTGCAAAACTTTTCTCCCAAATTTAGCTTCTTGGGAAAGAAAAACATTCAACTTATAATGCTTTATAAATGTATGCAAAGAGGACCATCTTGCAGCCTTGCAAATTACGTCTGGCGGCGCTCTGGCTTCCGCCGCCCAGGAAGCAGCCAATGCTCGGGTAGAGTGAGCCTTCAAGTCTCTAGGTACCTCTCTGCCTGTTTTGTGATAGGCGAACACGATGCATTCAACGATCCATCGACTGATAGTCGCTTTAGACGGGGCACAACCTCTTCTAGGACCCCTCGGAATGACAAACAGTCTTTCTGACTTCCTCCACGCCTGTG
The DNA here is from genome assembly GCA_038501925.1 of Xenopus petersii. Lineage (NCBI taxonomy): Eukaryota > Metazoa > Chordata > Amphibia > Anura > Pipidae > Xenopus > Xenopus petersii. Next base: position 49,864,045 of record CM076685.1, read on the forward strand.
TACGGGTCAGATAAGATATTATTCGAACTAGGTCCAACGTATGCCACTGTTGTTCACGCACTGTTTTGGGATCTGGACAAAAGGAGGGTAAAGTTATCTCCAAATTCATATGAAATTGTGATACAACCTTCGGAAGAAATTCAAACGCTGGTCTCAAGACCACTTTATCAGGGAACACCACTGTATCAGGTTCCTTCGCTGAAAGAGAATGAATTTCCCCCACTCTGCAGGCTGAAGTGATCGCCACCAGAAATAAAGCTTTCAGAGTAACATGCCAGTCCGAAGCCTTTTCCAACGGTTCAAAAGGAGCTGCCATCAAAACCTTTAGGACTAAAGGCAAATCCCATGGAGGTATTCCTAGTCGTCTTACTGGACACACTCTTTTAAGTGCATTAAACAGGCGAATGACCAATGGATCCTCAGCCCATGGTTTTTCAGTTAATGCCGACAGAGCCGAAACTTGTCCTCTCAAGGTGCTGACACTAAGCCTTCTCTGGTACCCAGCAAAGAGAAACTGCACCAATTCTGACGCCCTAGGACATCTGGGATCAAATCCTTTATTTTCCGCAAATTTGACAAAACAAGACCAGACACGATAGTATTGACTTGACGTAGAGTGCTTTCTAGATTTCAACAGCAATTCTATTAGATCTTTGTTGAGGCCCGTACCTGATAACCTCTGCCTTTCAACTTCCACGCCCTCAAAGACAGGTGGAACACCTCCTGAAATGGAACTGGGCCCTGCATTAGCAGATCTTTCATGACTGGAAGTTTCATTGGAGACTCCACTGACATCTGTCTTAGAAGTGGAAACCAGGGACGCCTGGGCCAGAATGGGACTATAGCAATCACCTGTGTCTTCTCTTTGTCTATTTTCTTCAATACCCTCCAAATTAATGGAAAGGGTGGAAAGACATACCCGAACATCCCTCTCCAGTTCTGATTTAGGGCATCTACCCCACTGGACATTCGGGACGGGTACCTTGAAAAAAACCTCTTGCACTTGTGGTTGTGATCCGAGGCCATGAGGTCTATTTCTGGATTGCCAAATCTCTTGGTAATGGTCTGGAACACAGCGGCATTCAGGGACCACTCTCCTGGCTCTAAGGAATTTCTGCTTAGGAAATCCGCCTGCACATTCATTTTGCCTGGTACAAAAAAGGCCACTAAACCTCTTAGGTTTGATTCTGCCCATGACATGATAGTTGACAGCTCTTGTATCAACCGCGCACTCTTGGTGCCTCCTTGTCTGTGTACATATGCCACCGCCGTGGCATTGTCTGAACGGATTTTCACCCACCTGTGTGTTATCCTCTCCGAGAAGGCCAGTAGAGCCATCCTTATTGCCCTCAACTCCAACACATTGGAAGGAAGATGAGAGACTTCCCACTGCCCTTGAGCTGACAGATCGTCTAACATGGCTCCCCAGCCTGTTTGAGAAGCGTCTGTTGTAATCGTGACGTAGTCTGGTTCTGTCAACGGCATTCCTCTGGTTAGATTTCTCGGGATCAACCACCAGTCTAGGCTCATCATTACCTGACTTGGAATATGAAGAAGTCTCTTCAGATTTATGGGATTGGTCGACCCTGAACCCAGAAAAAATATCTGAAGGGGTCTCATGTGCCATCTTGCCCAACGTACCATCTAAATGGTGGAGGAAAATAGACCCAGAATTGACATGCAATCCTTGACTGACACTCTGGTGAGCTGTTGAAAAGATCTCACTCGGTCCATGATGTATGAGACCTTCTGTTCTGGAAGAGACACTATCCCTTGAAGAGTGTCCAAGCTGGCTCCTAAGAAAATTATTTTCTGAGTTGGCACCAGATGACTCTTCTGCCAGTTTATCACCCAGCCGAAAAGTTGCAGAATTCCAATCGCTTTGTCTCTGTTTTTTACAGCTTCTTCTTCTGAGTTGGACACCAGAAGTATATCGTCCAGATAGTGGAAGGCTGGGACCCCCTTCACTCTCAGAAAAGCAATTACTGTTACTAAGACCTTTGAAAAAGTCCTTGGAGACGTGGACAGGCCAAACGGAAGGCAAGTGAACTGCACGTGTTGTTCCTGAAACACAAACCGCAGGTATTTTCTGTGTGGACCGTACACTGGAACATGGAAGTACGCGTCTTTGAGATCCAGGTTTACCAACCATGCTCGAGGCGGAATTGCTGCAATTATGGATGTCAGGGACTCCATCTTGAATTTTCTGCAACGTATAAATTGATTTAGTGGACGAAGATCCAGAACCGGTCTGAAGGCCCCTGAGGATTTTTTTACTAGAAAGAGTTTGGAATAAAACCCTCTCCTTTGTTGCTCCCGGGGTACTGGTTCTACGGCACCGGTTTCCAGCAACTGATCTATATATTCTTGGACTATTTCCTTTGCACCTTGAACCTTCAGCACCAAAGAAACTCGATACACATCGTATCTTGGGATCCTGGAGAATTCGAGATGGTAACCTTCCCTTATAATCTCTAAAACCCAACGATCCCGAATATTCTCGGCCCAAACCTCCTTGAAGAGTGCTAGACGCGCTCCTACTGCACAGGTTCGAGCCGGCCTGATCTCATTGTGTTCTGTGTGAGGAGGAGCCGAACCCAGTTGCCTTTTTTGCAGGTTGTCGTGGCTCCCCTCTAGAAGATCTCCATGGAGACTGTCTGCCTTGAGACCTCCCAGGTCTGTACTGCCTTGAGTTACGAAAATTCCTATTCTTAGGTGATTCCGCTCTTGGCCCCTGACGTCTGAATTTCCTCTCCTGTGGAAGAAAAACACTTTTTCCACCAGACACCTTTTTAATAATTGAATCCAGACTTTCACCAAACAATCTGTCTCCTTCGAAATGCAACTGGCACAAATTGGCTTTAGAGGCAGTGTCTGCTGACCAGGACTTCAGCCATAGTGCTCTCCTTGATGCTACTGAAAGAGCCATTGACCTTGCTGCTAACCTGACTAAATCGATGGAAGCTTCTGCCATGAAATCAGTAGCTATTTTTAGATCAGACAACATCTCTCGCAAGACTGATCTTTTGACATTTGAAGAAATGGCATCTTCTAGATTGCTTACCCAGATCTTCATCGCCCTAGAGGTTGAAGTTAGTGCAACTGCAGGCCTGCAAGATGCCCCGGCAGAGACAAACGCTTTCTTCAGATCTAATTCCATCCGCTTTTCCATCGGATTTCTAAATGCACCCGCATCGTCAACCGGAAGGGTAGTTTTTCGAGCCAATCGAACCACTGCCGCGTCAACTTTAGGTGGATTATCCCACAACTTTGCATTAGGCTCATCCACAGGGTATTTCTTTGCAAATTTACCTTGAATAACCACTCTTTTTTCCGTCTTCTTCCACTCTGAGCTAATTAGCTCCTTAATTGAGCCATGAACCGGAAAGGTAGATGAACGCTTTTTCACAGACGGAAACAACTTGTCTGCAGAAGAACTCTTTGGTGTCTCTTCAGTTAAGCTTAATGACTTCCTAACTGCCTTCACCAGACCCTCTGTCGAGGCATCAAAGGCAGACTCATCCTCAGAGAAAATTTCACCTTCTTCTGATAAATCCGACTGATCATCCGCCGGGTCATAATATTCATCTTCCGAAATGTCCGAAAGGGACTCATACAGCATTTCCCGAGACCTCTTAGGCCTCCTGTTTGAAGAGGATGCTTCCTGCACTCCCTGCACCACTGCTTGCTTAATTAGGGAAACTAAGGCATCCAATTGGGGTGCTGTAGAAGTTTGAGGCTCAGCCGTTAAGGGTTGTTCTGCCACCGGCTGCTTTCTTGCTTGTTGACTTTCAACCTTCTGTGCTTCAGTAGAGGCAGAGAGGCTAAATAGGAAAGAAACAAGCACCATTAGCCTCCACTCTCTCCCCAACAATAACTCCGTTATCGTTCGCTTACCTAGAAACTTTTGGCTGCACTCCTCTCCCAGAACCAGACTGATCCATCTTGTCTGTAACCTATGAGACAGGCAATAGTAAACACCCTTGCGTCCAATATTGAAAATTTATGTTCCTCCATGCTCACCAACACACCACGCTTCACTTCCAATTCCGTCGCGCGTCGTGACGTCAGACGCCGGCGCACGCGTCCGTCGCTCCAAAATAACGCGACCGGAAATGACGCGCGACCAAAATGAAGCGCGACCGGAAATGACGCGCACATCCGGCCGGTGGAACGCAAGAATGCCTGGTTCTGGGAGAAAATGACGTACTTCCTGCGTCTGTTAGAAGCGGTTTACAGAGGATCCGCACTTCGCCACCAAACAACACGGCCAGTATTAAACTGTGGGCCTGATAGGTGGAATGTGACCCAGCCATTGGTCCTTCTCCACCGCGATCCCCAGCCGGGGAGCATATGGGAGGCATCAGGGCAGAGAGACCCTGGAAGCGGTAAGCTACACAAGTGACCTGGACAGGAAAAAGACAAGGTGGGGGCGGTGCAGAGCGGATGTTATAGGGTTGGGAGTTAACCCTTTCCTGTCCAGTGACCTGAGGGGCGGGGAATACTCATGTTGGTGATATGCTGCCATGGGTGGCTTGGGAAAAGAACTTTCATTTGAAGCAACGTAGGGGGTTCTTCACAGTCAGGACAGTGAGGTTGTGGAATGCACTGCCGGGTGATGTTGTGATGGCTGATTCAGTTAATGCCTTTAAGAATGGCTTGGATGATTTTTTGGACAGACATAATATCAAAGGCTATTCTGATACTAAGCTCTATAGTTAGTATAGGTATGGGTATATAGAATTTAATTAAAAGTAGGGATGGGTGTATGTACGGATGCTGGGTTTTCATTTGGAGGGGTTGAACTTGATGGACTTTGTCTTTTTTCAACCCAATTTAACTATGTAACTATAACTATGTAATTACCAGAGTAGCATTACAGCAGTTTGTAAGTGAAAGAAAAACTTGAAATAACCAGGAAAAAAAAAAATCTTATTTAAAGTTTTTTTATTTAATAACCTACAATGACAAGTCTTGTAAAAAGCATCCAAACAGAACACAACTGCAAACAGCATTCTTGTGGTTACTTACAAACCAAGACATCCCCTACACTCTTGAGAAGCAAATATCAAGCCACTCTGACAGAGCGTTCGCACCACCCACCCCCATCATATGCAGTTCCAACACAAGGACTCATTTCATTAACAAAAAAAATGCACACTTCATACGGCATTCACAACAGTAGACATTATAAGAAGGGCAGGCTGAAAATAAATGTACAAACTGTTTCAGACAAATAGATTTAGCCTCAGTCTTTCAAATAAGCTAAAGTCCTTTGAATGCAAGAAACATTCGTACGTTACTTGCTCCCACTGCTCTCTGCACACGCTCATCATTGCCACTGGATTGAGAGACACATTGACAACTTAGTATTCCAAAATGCACCACCGGTCTCTGCATACGCTCTTGTTCTCGCTCATACCAAAGACTCTCATTCTTTGGAAACACCAATCCCACAGTTCAAACAGCCTTCTGGTTCCACCTCACAGACGTGCGTTCAAAATCGCTGGTATGATTTCCATGTAACAAACTGGATAAAAATGGATCACCCACCGTCTTAAGACTCATCATGCAGCACAAGATCTTCAGGCTAGGAAAAAGCATGTAGGCAAAAGTGCTCCAGAGCAGGAAATAAACTGCATTCGATTGCAGGTTCCAGAAAGACACGGTGAGGAGCAGAGATCAGTTGAAGCAGTGAACACAATTTAGGTACGAAGACTGTCCTAAACAAAAATGTATGATTCCATTTACATTAATATACAGACTGAGTCAAGGAGGGGGAAAAATTGCTGGAATTACTACAAATTGATGACCAGTGGTCTACAACATGCATGTTCAGTCAGAAAGCAGTTTTGAGAACAGATTGTTAACCTGCATAACAAACTTAGAAAACAGCTCCTTGGGTTTACTACTGAACATACACAAGAGCCTTTTGGAAATATTCTGCAAATGCATTTTGCAATATACTTACCATAAAAATTAGGAATTACCCACCAGAAACCCAGTGTCTTCTAATAAGACTACATGCCCCATCCTGAAGATTTTGATTCCATGCTCGAACTGAAACCACCATTAAATCCACTGCTAGATGCAGCATTAGGGGACCCCCAGCCAATAGCACCAGAGTTGGATCCATAAGAATTATTTGATCCAAAACTTTGTGGCTGGTCCCTTTGTTGATTTCCTTGACCCTGATTACTACCCTGGGGGCCAGATTGATTTTGTTGACTAGCCAGCATACCCATCATACCCCAGCTGCTTTGCAAAGCTGCTTGGGCAGCTGCCATCATTGCGGGATTTATGCTAAACGCCCCAAAATTCATTCCTCCTCCACCACTCATATTACCACCTTGGTTGTTACCAAGTGCACCACCACTTGGCCGGTTGCTGGGGTAACCCTGGTTACCAAAACTTGGTCCAGGAAATCTACTCCCTCTCTCTAATTGCCTATTATTATTGTGCTTGGGTTCTGCAGTAGAAACATGAATGCTGACTCCTTTAATGATCAAGTCTTCACCACAGAGAGATTGTGCAACCTAAAAGAAAAAGATTTTAATGAGTACCCAGTACAAAAACCATAAGAACTTCCAGACATTTATTTAACATAAGCTGCAAGTGTGAATGGGGAAGGGCATGCACACAAAGCCAAGCAGGACATGGAAGTCTGATTTTCAGGAACAGCAAGAGTAGCTGCAGAAGTAGATATTCTGGAAAGGCTTCACTTTAAATGGCACAGTGTCTTGACAACTGTACCAAACTGTGGGGGTGAACTATTGGGGCACATTTGCTTCTTAACAACTTAACTTTAAGAGTCAGCAAATTATCATAAGATACAACTCAAGTTAGATCTGAGTTTGTAGGGTGAATGATGTAGGAGACTGCCCAATAACAGCCAAATATCTGAATTTAGGTCTGTAAAGATAAAAGGACAAGTCTAGAAAAAGGACAACAAATTTAGTTCAAAATATAATTGTACTGTGGCCAATTAGTCAATTTAAGAATAGTAGCAGTTAATCGTTGAACTGAGAGCTGGTTTAAAATATACATCCAAGGTGGCAATATAGGGGGACAACTATTACAGTACTTCTGCTCCAAACTGGACATACATGCATGCTTCGAAAGAATGTTAAAAATTGGCCAAATTGCCTGACCATATTTGGGCATGTATTGCCAGCTTAAACCAGTAGCCAAACACACACATTTTTGTGCAAACAGTAGGGCAATGGCACAGGGGACGTCAGCACCCACAAAAAATCTTGTCTATCGCAGGTGACAATGTCCCTCGTTTCCTTACAATCGGCTAAAACCCAAATCCTAGGTAGGTGTAAGGGTGTGAGGTGTGTGTGAAATGTGGTGTGGAAGGAAGACAGCCATATATCCCCAGCAACAACAATTCAATGGGAAGGAAACCAGGGATGATTAGTTGCCCACAGTAGTCAAGATTTATGGGGACAGCACAACATCCATTGTGCTGTTGACCAGAATTAGCACCAGAAAGGGACTACACTTTTTAGATAACCTATGCAACCCAATGAGCATCCAGCTTTAGTTTATAGCCAAGATAAACATGTGACATGTTACAGTTAATTCAGCAGGAATGGCTATACTTATTTACAAGCAATTAGCTTGCAATCAGGGCAACTCAGCAGAGATGCCTCTAAAATGACAACCTCAGCTTACAGCACACAGCAAAGAGCCAAAAATTGTTGTCACTAAGGTCCAGTGCATAGGTGTACTATAAGCACTGCATGTCCAGCTGACACTAATGGGAATAGATTTGTTGTGCGACTTCATAAAGGGCTCTAGAAACAATAATTGCCAAGATAGCCAGTAATGACACCTTAATGGTCAGTTACTCAAATGACAGATCAGGTGTTGGGAAGCTATCTTTGTGTGGCTGACCATTGTATAAACACACTGAAAGCATAGCACAGATGTATTTACCACCATTTTTGATTATAATCTGCTTGACTGGACCCACACACAGCAAGGAGCTAGCCAGAATTATTTAAAATCTTACAAGCAGTGGTTGGGAAAGCTCATTTGCTGCACTAGATACTCTGGAAAGCATAGCTTGAAAGATAAGTAGTGCAATATATGGCTCAACACTTAATTTCAATTAGAAGTTCTTCAAATATAGGTTAATGTGTTTATCTGCAAACCTTGTTATGGATTAGGTGCCATAGCCAAAGGCTGAACCTCAAAAGGAAGTGCTTTTGCCAAGATCAAATGTCCCAGATTAAGTGTGGATTTTTGTTGCAAGCAATTAAGTAGCATTTTAGTTCCTCACCTGGTCATCAGCAAATGTAACAAATGCAAATGCTCTGAAAGGCTTTGGAATAAAGACATCCACAACTTCTCCATACTGGCTGAAGAACTGACGAAGCTCCTCAGCACTCATATCTTCTGTGCAACGCCCAACAAAGACCTTCCTGCTGCGCATAGGTTCATCTGGACTCTAAGGAAAATTTTAATCAGTTTTAAAAGTTGTGTTTTCTTGTACTAAAGGTAAACCTTATATTTGACTTGATCAAAAAACATCCTGCCGTACACATACACAAATAAATGCCTATTCTGAGCCTACATTATGAAGCCCTATGGTAAATGCTGTAACAAATATAGACTCGAGGTTGTGACAAACAGGCTCTAAGTGTCTAACAGATTTTATATTTTGTGGCTATGGCACTGTATTGTCGATCGTCCTAAGGAAAACTGTGTGTGCGCCAACAAACAATATTGGTTTTATAAGGAGCCAGTGGGCTGGGCTAGTGCATGGACTGCAGAGTTCCATTTATGAAAATATACCTCCTAGTATCCACATCCATAGCTTCAAGTAGCCAGAGCTTTTATGCTGAGAAACCCACGATTAAAGCTTGTTGCTTTTTGTTTTAGGGAGGGGATTAATTTAAAACACACACACACAAGAGCATTTTCAAGTGAACGAAAATACAGGGGGCTGAGGTCAGGTTGTTCCCATTAGTCAATGGAAGAGAGTGATAACTGCTATGCAGACTAAAGTAGGCAAGCAGGCAAGAATAATTTAAAATACCACAGCAAAGAGTCTGAAAACCATCTCATGTATATGTGTTAGTTTGCACTAATTTATAATTAGTCTGTTAATATCCAACAAGCTAAACACATGAAAGATTAAAAGTAGTTTGTCAGGTAGAAAAACACTATTTTCTACAGTATTAAAAAAAGTGAACAGTTTAGTAACATTACCTTAGAATTTGGTAGTTTGCAGTCACACCACCGCCCATCAATCATATGACGCTGAGACATCACTTTTACTTGCGTCTCATACTCTGTAAATCTAACAAATCCAAATCCTTTAGAATGGCCAGTCTTAGCATCTTTCTTTACCTGTAAAGAAAATTGATACAAGTTATGCTAAAAAGTCAGCTCTGATACTGGCATTAGAAAACGGTGTGACAAAAGGTCTAAGGACAGTTCTATAGATTGCTAGTTATCTATTAAACAAGATGTGCCAGAAAATGGAATCTTAATATAAGCATTCTCTCCCTGAAATAAAAAACTCTCTAAATATAGTTAAAAAATATGTACGCTTTATTAAACAAACCAGTTACTCTTCACTCTCCCCCTGTCAGTAACCTGTGTCTCTTCATGCAGCAGGTGAAGTCAGATTTTGATCAACAGTTAGGTCTAATACATCCTTTGGGGAGGGGGTTGAACTCTCTGGACATGTTAAAGCTCGCTCTTTCAAAATAACCAACTGATGTTAATTTGGTTTCTCTGCATGCAGGGTGTGTGCCAGTCAGTTATTTTGTTAGCTTTTATTTGTACTGGAGTTGATTACTTGAGTTAGCTGTAAAACATATACTAGTAAAGGGACTCCCCCTAAAAACACATTAGACCTTCCTGTCAAAAATCTGACCCACAACTTCTGCATGGAGAGAATGAAGAGCAACAGGTTGCTGAGAGAGGAAAATGAAGAGAAGCTTGATTTTAGAAACAGTACAGAATTTGATTACATTTAGAAAGTGTCTTATTTAAGTGAGCTGAAACATATTACATTTTTAATTTTAGCGATAGTTCCCCTTTAACAGCTGAAACTTTGCACACATCATCTCTACTTGTTTTTAAGCAATAAGAATGTAGCATTATAAGCAAGAGGAAAAAAAAGTCTTCCAATTGTGTGAAACTACAGAATAATTAAAGGGGTTGTTCACCTTCCAAACACTTTTTTCAGTTTGTTCCCAAGAAATAAAGACTTTTTTCAATCACTATCCATTATTTATTTTTTTACTTTCTTTCCAAAATCTAAAGCTGGCCATAGATGTAAAGATCTTTTCGTTATCGTGAGACCACTATTAAATGTACGATTTGTCCATCAACTAAAAAAGATAGGCGATATTGCTAGGAAAATGGAGGGTAGCTGCCTGCTTGGCCCTGCAAACATAGATTGCACTGGGGCCGATAAAATGTTTTTAACCTGGCTGATCAATTTTCTGACAGATCTCGGACAAAAATCGTAAGATGTACGATCGTTCGATTCCCACTAACTTCACGATAATTTGGTTGGATTTCGCCAAAGAAAAATTTTTGCGTCTATGGGGGACCTAGAGTTTAAAGGTGAATGTTCATGTCCCTGGTGTTAGTCTGACAGCTCAGTAATTCACTCTAAATGGTTACAATTTTGCAACATTTAGTGGATACATTTTTTAACAGCATCTCCGGAGTATTAACAACTATTGTATCAATTGTAACAGTTGCCTGTAATGAAACCCTTCTGCGCAGCAGGGGAAAAGATAAGAAATGTATCAATATAGAACAGTTGGGGGTCTGCGATCTCCTGCCACAGCTGCTTTAGAAGGTGTAAAGCAGGGGTCAGCAACCTTTACTATCAAAAGAGCCGCAAAACATAACACAGCTTATAAACTTTTAAAAGTTTTAACCTTTTTTCAATTTTAACTGTTACAACAGAATACAACAAACAGAAGTACAATGTGTATGTGTAGGCCTACTTTGAAATTAATTAAACACTGAATAGCGCTATTAAATGCTAGTGTTTACATCTGATTGTGCCTTCTGTTTCTGAAGCTCCATGCTGATCTTCCCTCTCTCATCTTGAGAGTGTGACCGCTGTAAGAACCATGATGAATCATCTTGCCGGTCACTCCTGGGACGTCTATACATCCCTCGCACCTGCTGGCGCCTTCCCGAGTGTGCGACCGCGGTAAGCTAACCCTTAGCTTACTGCGGAAGTACACTCAAGAAGCCGCCAGCATGTGCAAGGACTGTATAGATGATGTAACAGGCAAAGCCGCAAGAAGGAGCCGCAGCAAGCAGGATGAAGTGCCGCATGAGGCTCCGGAGCCGCGGGTTGCCTACCCCTGGTGTAAAGTGTCATTTTTCACCATTACAAAAACTATACAAACAGAAACTAGAAAGTAATTGAAAAAAAGTCTTATTTCTGGTGATCTATCTGAAAACAATTACCGGTAGTTGTTTGAAGGTGAACAAGCCCTTTAATGGTCTAAATTGTGTTAAAGTTGGATTGAGACCATTTCCAGTGCTACAGTTTCAGTGGTTTCCCCTTTACCAGAATTTTCCCCAGAGGTTTTATACAGGTACGGGACCGGTTATCCAGAATTCTTGGGACCTGGTGTTTTCCAGATAATGGATATTTTCGTAATTTGGATCTTCATACCTTAAAGCAGGGATCCCCAACCTTTTGAATCCGTGAGCAACAATCAGAAGTAAAAGGAGTTGGGGAGCAACACAAGCATGAAAAATGTTCTTGGGGTGCCAAATAAAGGCTGTGATTGGCCATTTAGTAGCCCCTATGTGGATTGTCAACCTAAATTGAGGCTCTGTTTGGCAGTACACCTGGTTTTTACACAACCAAACCTTGCTCCCAAGCCTGGAATTCAAAAATAATCACCTACTTTGAGGCCACTGGGAGCAACATCCAAGAGGTTGGAGAGCAACATGTTGCTCGCGAGCTACTGGTTGGGGATCACTGCCTTAAAGTCTACTCGAAAATCTTGTAAAACATTTAAAAACTCAATAGGCTGGTTCAGTTTCCAATAAGGATTACTTAAATCTTAGTTTAGATAGAGTACAATGTACGGTTTTATTATTGCATAGAATAAGGAAATTATGTTTAAAAACGTAGATTATTTGGATGAAATGGAGTCTATGGGAGAGACTTTTTCCGTAATTCTGAGCTTTCTGCATAGCAGGTTTCCGTATAACTGATCCCATTGCCTTCTCAGGCAACATGATGCACAACATGCCAAAATTGCTCCCTGTACCATATGCCTTAAAGAAACATCTGTGCAAAAGACCTTTTTCAATATAGTGAGCCAAAAATGTATTCTAGAAATAAGTGAATGTCTAGCGGCTCTAGCCCAATAGCCAGAACAAAACTTCACCTTTACCTCTCGTTAACCTCTTAGTTAGTTGGACTTGAAAGGGGGGACACTACCATTATGTTAGTTTGATCCACAGGTCAGATTCAAAAGCAAACTAACAGAACAGTTATGTCCCATTTGCTGTGAACTATTGCGAAAATTAAAATGTAATAAAAGCTTCCTCACACTGTGGTAAGAAATTACAATTAAAAATTCTACTTTATGTTTCTGTTCACTTTTCCTCTCACAGCATCTGATTCTCTTCAATCTCACTTCATACAGCAGTTGGGTGTCATATGAATGATCCATTATATCTTATGGGGGGGCTCCCTTTCCTAGCAGATGTATTAGTGATCACTCAAATAACTGATTCCAGTACAAACAAAATCTTACAAAATAACTGCCTTTTGCACAAATTCTGCATGTAGAGAGACAGGACTTATGGTGATTTTTAATAGAGTAAGCTTGAATACATGTTCAAGGCAAAAGGAGCTCCCCTATAATATATATTGGATCATTCATCTGACACCCAACTTCTGAATGAAGATAGAATAAAGAGAAACAGATGCTGAGGAATAGTGAACATGAACTTGATTTCAGAAACGGTACAGAATTTTTAATTGATTGTATTTGGATAGTTTCTTATTTCAGTATGCTGAAGCCAATATTAAATTCATTTTCGAGATAGTCCCCCTTTAAAATTATTCCCTCTAAAACCAAAAAGTATGTTTATGTACCTGCACCATGATCACTTCACCAAATGTGCTGAAATAGTCTTTTAAGTCTTGTTCAGTGGTTTTCCACGGAAGCCCCAATACAATTAGATCTGATGTTTTTGTCACTGCGCGTTTTATTTTGACTGCAGATGAAGCATCGGTTTCATCCATCTTCCTTTTGTTATCTAGGGAAAAAGCAACAACTACATGAATGTACAGGTATGGGATCAGTTATCCGGAAACCTAGTTAACTAGAAAGCTACAAATTACAAAAGGCCATCTCCCAAAGGCTCCAAAAAAATTTCTCTGTAATAAAACAGTAACTTGTACTTAATCAAAACTAAGATATAATTAATCCTTATTGGAAGCAAAATCAGGTTTATTTTATGTTTACATGGTTTTCTAGTAGACTTAGGGTATGAAGATCCAAATTGCGGAAAGACCGGTTATCTGGAAAACTCCAGGTCCCGAGCATTCTGAATAACAGGTCCCATACCTGTACATGAATTTACTTACAGAATTAGTTTACTTCTGTTTAACTTATATTTTGAAGAAGTTACCGAATACAATATGCCATTTGCACAACACAGATGTTAAAAAGGGATACAATACCCAGTAAGCAAATAAGAGGAATAAAAAAAGTGTTAGTAGCCACAATTTTGGAACTCCTAATTCTCTAAAGATATTATTCAGTTTGCAGTCAGGGTTGCAAAAGTGAGGAGTTAAATTTTGCCATGAAGTTTTAGTGATTAAATTCCCTTGATGGAGAGGATAAACTACTATATCGCAGGAAGTGTCACAGCTGATATTTTCTGCATCTTATGAGACAAATGTTTATATCATTTGTCAGCTACACCATGTATTCTAGGCAGGCAAAGCACAGCAGGAAAATATACATTCACCATAACTGATGCCACAAAGCAATTAAATTATAAAGAGCCTATAAATGTAATGGTATACGGTCACGTGAAGAACAGAGGCTCCAGAATAAGTAATTCTCTGAACAAACACACTGATGGACATTTTTAGAGCAAAGCTGTCCAGCTTACAGATGTGACCCGCCAAAGAATTTTAACAGAATAGAGTGCCTTTAAATTGAAAACCAAACAGTATGCAATAAACCTTCATACACACTGTTCATCATTCCCAAATCAAGCTGCTTCAGCTGTGGTATTGTGCATAAGTAAAATAGCACTGCTTAAAGAGATACGGAAAGCAGAAATTAAACTCTTTTTACATCTCATTATATTGCCTTTGAAAGTTACTTATAACTTTGCCATAACGTATTTGCAGGATGCTTTTACATTACCAGTCTGATGCCCCATGTTCCTGTATTAGGGGGCTGCCATATTTGTGCAGCAGGAGTCCGCATTAGAATCTCTGACAGACAGAGATGGGACAGTCAGGAATAGAAACTTCAACTAACAATAACTTACAAAAACAAACATCTCCACAAAAAAACGATCAACATGAGCAATAAACTTTTAAAGGGGATGTTCACCTTTGAGTTTATTTTTAGTATTATAGAGTATCATTTAGAGCAGTGATCCCCAACCAGAAGCTCGTGAGCAACATGTTGCTCTCCAACCCCTTGGATATTGTTCTCAGTGGCCTCAAAGCAGGTGCTTATTTTTGAATTCCAGTCTTGGAAGAAAGTTTTAGTTGTATAAAAACAAGGTGCACTGCCAAACAGAGCCTCAAGGTAGCTTTGCAATCCACATAGGGGCTACCAAATCAATCACAGCCCTTATTTGGCAGCCCAGGAACATGCTAGTGTTGCTCCCAACTGCTTTTACTTCTGAATGTTGCTCACAGGTTGTAAAGGTTGGGGATCCCTGATTTAGAGAGATATTTTGAGACAATTTGCAATTAGTTTTCATTATTTAAGGTTTTTGAGTTTAGCTTTTTATTCAGCGACTCTTCAATTTGCATTTTAAGCAACCTGGTAGCTAGGGTCCAAATTACCCTAGCAACCATGAATTGATTTGAACAAGACTGGATTATGAATAGGATAGGACCGGAATAGAAAGAGGAGTAATAAAAATTAGCAATAATAAGACATTTGTAGCCTTACAGAGCATTTGCCTTTCAGAAGGGGTCAGCGACGCCCATTTGAAAGCTGCAAAGAGTCAGAAGAAAAAAGCAATTCAAAAACTACAAAAAATAATGAAAACCAATTTAAAAGTTGCTTATAATTGGCCATTCTATAACATACTAGAAGTTACCAAAAAGGTGAACCACCCCTTTAATGTACTTTATTTTAAAAAAGTAGTTTTTTGTGTCAGTATAACTTTAAGTAAAAAGCCAACATTTTATACCACAATGGGTTTAACTATTTTTATATTGTTTAGATAACTGATAGCTAAAGGGAGTTTTAAGGCTGCTTCCACAGTTTTTAATGTGTAAGAGAATTCTGGGGTATCTGACGTGCGTAAATATTTTTTCAAAATGTATTGGATATTTACATAATAAAGTTATGTGTACTATGTACATTTTGTGCAACTTTTAAATATGGGATTCTTTACATATGTGCTTCTTGCACAAGATGCTCAACTGATGTACATTAACATACGAGCCACGATGTTGTGACATTCTGAGGACCAGTTTCTAAAAGCAGACCTTGCAGGCAAAAGGGTATATTTACACAGCTCTGTAAAATAAAGCACAAACTTTAATTACAATAAGATAAGGTTTTTCAATAGCCTACACATTATCCACAAAACTATCTTCTGAAACATCATGAGACAGAATAGTCTCATAACAAGGAATTATGAATGAAGACTACTGGCTGTAAATTTAGGTCACCATTTTTTGCAAGTAAATTAAGTGGTTAAAGGGATCCTGTCATCGGAAAACTTTTTTTCAAAACGCATCAGTTAATAGTGCTACTCCAGCAGAATTCTGGAAATCCATTTCTCAAAAGCGCAAACAGATTTTTTTTATATTAAATTTTGAAATTTGACATGGGGATAGACATTGTCCATTTCCCAGCTGCCCCTGGTCATGTGCCTGCACTTAAGGAGAGAAAATGCTTTCTGGCAGGCTGCTGTTTTTCCTTCTCAATGTAAATGAGAATGTGTCTCAGTGGGACATGGGTTTTTACTACTGAGTGCTGTTCTTAGATTTACCAGGCAGCTGTTATCTTGTGTTAGGGAGCTGTTATCTGGTTACCTTCCCATTGTTCTTTTGATTGGCTGCTGGGGGGGGGGGAAGGAGGGGTGATATCACTCCAACTTGCAGTACAGCAGTAAAGAGTGGCTGAAGTTTATCAGAGCACAAGTCACATGACTTGGGGCAGCTGGGAAATTGACAATGTCTAGCCCCATGTCAGATTTCAAAATGTAATATAAAAAAATCTGTTTGCTCTTTTGAGAAATGGATTTCAGTGCATAATTCTGCTGGAGCAACACTATTAACGGATTCATTTTGAAAAAAAAAATGTTTTTTCCCATGACAATATCCCTTTAAAATGTGCATTTAGTCGTGCTCACCTTTTGGATAATTGACTACATAAACAAGGTTTCCCCAGCCATTTTCAGGAGCATGGAGAATCCCTTCAACTAATCGAACACCACGCATGCACTGATTCACTGGGTTTCTGTATCTCAGGCCACATGCACCAGGAAACTGGGCAGTTACTGTAGACAACAGAACTGTTCCATCATCTTCAGACGGTATCTCCATTGGCTCTTCATTCTCATCCTCTGCAACTCTTATGTATTCCATCTCCATTTCTGCAAACTAGAGAAATGTTTAGTTAGAAGGGATCTTCAGAAGCATAACTGACCTGTTCTCAGGTGAGCCAACAGTCACATACAAGCACAAGCAGGGGCCCTGGTTTGATAAAGCTTAAAGATATTCAAAAGAACTACAACGATATATAAGTAACATAAAAAGCACAATAAAACAATGACCTTTAAACTGAAGAGGGGGATGGTGTTAGCACAGCTTTTCCAAATGGTATGCGTCCAATTCCAATTTGCTCTGTGCTGCAACTGATCCAAGTATAGGAGAAGGAAGAGGAACTCCAGCGGTATTACTGCAAACAACTTTTTATTCCAGGCAGTGGTAAACACAACATGTTTCAGGTTCAATACCATTTATCAAGTGAATCATTGACTTGATAACGGGTATTGAACCTGAAACATGTTGTGTTTACCACTGCCTTGAATAAAAAGTTGTTTGCAGTAATACTGCTGGAGTTCCTCTTTCTCCTATACTTAAAACAATGACCTTGTCAAGAGCAGATCTCTAGAAGTCTCCATGTATATCCACCTTAAGGCTTGTCAATTTAGATCACTGGTCTGCACATTAAGGACTTGCATAAAACTTGTTTTTTCAACTTAATTTCTTATGGGAGCAAGTATTTTCCATTAACCTTTGGTTTCTAAAGAAAGCCTGCCCAGTATTGTGGGTGGGCCCAAGGCAAAATGCTTTTGTATGCACACAAAGTTACCATGCACTTAAAAATTAGTGAAGGCATTGCGTGTGCATGGCTTAAAGGAGAAGGAAAGCTCCAAGACAGTTTATTGGCAACAGATTAGCCACAATAGTGCAAGCTAGAACGCTATATTTATTCTGCAGAATGCTTTACCATACCTGAGTAAATACCTCTAGAAACTGTTTGTTTTTGATATAAGCTGCCATATAAGCTTGGTGTGACATCACTTCCTGCCTGAGCCTCTCCCTGCTCACTTACAGCTCTGAGCTCAGATTACAGCAGCAAATTGAGCAGGCTCAAGCCCTGCCCTGGAGGTTTAAGATGAAAACAGGAAGTCTGATACAGAAGCCCATGTGTACACAATAAAAGGAAAAAGATGCCATGTTTCTTTTGACAGAGGAACAGGACACACCGGCACAGCATGGGTAAGTTCAGCAGGTTAAACCTTGCTCATTTCTCAAGCAATGCTTGAGAAAGGGGTCACACCCCGAAACGTTGCATCCGCAATAAATGAGCAAGGTTTAACCTGCTGAACTTACCCATGCTGTGCCGGTGTGTCCTGTTCCTACGTTGTTTTTGAGGTTGCCCATTCCCTCTGACATCGAGCACCTGGGAGTCGCTGAAGTCTGGACGGCCAGGGTGTGCGAGTGTAAGTCTTTCTTTTTACAATTCTTTTGACAGAGGACTCAGAGCAGCATTACTTTGAGGGTTTACTGGTGTATTTATATAGACCTTTATGATAAAGCTTACTTACTTTTAGCCCTTCCTTCTCCTTTAAAGGGCTGCAGACATTTTCTCCCCAGGGCAAAAGGCTTTTATTTTTGATAGTCTGCTCTTAAATTTGTCATACACTGCCAGATCCATGTGGGCCCATGTTGGCCACCCTCATAATTTTTATTGGCCTGTGTATAGGCAGCTTTAGTGTTACTTTAATGCACATACACATTTTTCAATTTTATTTGCATTGACTCTTTACGGTGTACCCAAGACAAACTAATATAGTGGTGCGGTCCTAAAAGGTTCCCTGGGGACAAACTAGCCACATTGTAATATTACAACATTTTTCCTAATGAAAGAAAACATAATTCTAAGCAGTTTTGTGATAGATGATTTGCATATGGAAAGCTAAAGGCAGTGTTTGCTGGTCCCTTTCTATTCCCTTCTGTGATGGCTCAGACCAAAACATAAAACAAGGCAGCAGATTGACAGATTTGTCTTTGCTGTGGAATACAAACTTTTGCACATTGTTTAAAAAGTGATAACTGGGAGTTAAGCAAGTGCCGCTATCAATTCCTATTGTATTAACAAATAACTTGAAAAGGCACTGGAGATTTCTAAGAAATGCATATTGGAAAGTTGCTTATTTTTGGGTTGATCTGTACTTTAAAGGGGTGGTTCACTTTTTCAATTTGCCTTCATTTTCCTTTATAGGTTTTTGAATTATTTTTCTGTAAAAGTAAACGTTAACTCAAAGGTGAACAACCCCCTTTAATCCAGCCAACGACAATGTAGCCAATTGGGAAAGCCTAACATTTGAAATCAGTGTCCTTCAGTGTGTTCAATAGAAACACATAAGGCCAACAACTGGACTTGACACTAGGTTTACCTAATAAATAAGGAGCAATGAAAGCTTTAGTGAATAAATGTCTACTTTTGCAAGTAAGAATTAGAAAGGAATACTTCGTAAAAAAAAAAAAAGTTTAGGAAAAGGCCTAAATACCCATTTAGTCAAAGCATCCTAGTAACATTTTCAAAATACATTAAATTTAGAAGCTTTTGTTCCCTACATCTCTTTTTTTTTTTATAGAAAGTCAGCCCATGGAAAATATACACACACCGGCAACTAGGTTTACAAGCACACATTCTACAGAACCAAGTGGGTTGGAGACACGATCCCTTTCTGGTTTGTAGACATCCCACACAAGTCCTTACCCTAAGTGAGGATTATTCTGCAAGTATCCAGAGCAGCGCACACTGACCAACCAGCCGTTACAGAACAAACATAAAACACACTGGATTGTGACGGAAACAAAGAAGCACGTGGCCTCGCAGTCAGACTTGCTCCTTCACTGCGGTCCATTAGTGTACAATACAAAGGAACCAAGTAGCGAACGTACGCTCACATACGCCATTTTCAACTTTAGGCCCAAAACACGCGAACTATGCATTGCTCCTAGATTCAAAATAAACGTACCTGTTTTTGTGGTCAAATAACCAGGCTGCCCCTAATAAACGAGTCAGATTAAATGTGATGTGTAAATCACTAGCGTCAACAAAGTATACGAGTGTACACGCATCCAACTCACATACGTTATCTACCTACCCCCTTTCACAAAATGGCGATTTCGCCACTCTCCAACTATAGGCTCAGTTCGCCTCGTTTTAAGAAGGGGTAAACCATTTGTCTAGTATCAGCTTTATTACCCGAGAAGCGCACACAATCCTAAACCAATATCTATTTTACCAAAGCTTAATCCAGCGCACAATGACAACGGTAAAATCGCTTAAAATGAGAAGTAATCGTGTATTGGTTTTATTCTCCACTCGCATTGTCACGAATGGTACAATCTGTTTCGGCCGGTTAGTATGCGCATGCGCAAACTATTCGGAGTCGTGCAGCGACACGGAAGGGTCTGGATTTCTAGGACTTGTTAGTGGAAGAAAGAAATACAGAAACAATTAAACAAATATAACTTTATGAGAATCCATCCAATGCTTCTGGAAATTATGCAAATGCTAAATATGTAGTTTAATGGATAATACTGACTTGAAGAGGAACTATTGCAAACATTTATATAGGCGTTATCCCATGATGTAAATAAAAAAGTTCTAAATATAATCATGAAAAATTCTGTACCATTCCTGCACTATTCCAGCTGACAGGACTAATGTTGTAGCCTAACATCCTCCTTTAGGGGGGTAGGCTGCTTTATGGGGACTAGGAAAAAAAAGAATCTCCTGTCTGCCACAGAAATTTCTGTCAAATCCAGCAGAGGAGAGTAATTGGTCTCTGGGCTATTGGCACATGCTAGCAGGTCTGGACTGAGAATAAAAATAGGCCCTGCCATTTTAGGTACACAGAGGCCCAAACAGTCCCCCACCAGCCTACTAAGTTGTGACTTTCTATAGCACCTCAGAGCAGCCCCTCTGGAATTTGCCAGAACCCACAGATTGCCAGTCTGGGCCTGCATGCTAGTGTGGAAACTCTCCTGCGCATTCTGATTAAGAAAGGTAGGCTTTTGGGTCCAGAACCTAGTATGGCATGGATCTAAAATATAGTCCTGCTAATACTGCTAATAATGTATAAGGATTAGTGCGAGAGTTGGTTTTTTTGAAAGAGTTAGCTCTAATATTTCTAATATTTTCTAATATTTTCCCATTAATGTATTAACTCCTGAGTGATGAGACAGATTTCTGAGGGAAGGATAGTGAAGATAAACGTGATTATTTGAGACACTTTTCATTAGATTAAGCTTAGAGTACATTTTTGCAATTGTTCCTCTATAAAGATTTGGTATGATTGCACTGTGAACACATGCAGTCAGGCAGTAGCTTGCAGAAAATTGCCTGTCCCACCATCATATGTTTTACCCATAATAATGTATTTCCTGCAGATGGCCAGGTATTTTTGGATGCATTGTTTCCCCTGAAGAAGTGATTTTTTTGTGGGTGGCAAATCACCCCATTCTGTTATCCTTACAAATGTTAAATCTTTTATTATTGACATGTCAGAACAGTGATGTATTCCTTTTTCAATGCAAAATACTAACTTTAAAAGTCTCAGCAGTACAGTACCATATTTTTAAGCTACCACATATTTTAGACTGTAGAATGCAAACAATAGTCGGGGTACCCAAAGACACCATATAAATTACACAACTACAAAATGTCTTTCTTCTCCATACTTCCAAATAGCAAAGCCTTGCTAACAACATTTTTTTTTTTTTTGCAATATTTGAAAAATCCCCTCTAAGCTTGAAATTTACAGTATCTTATCTCTCGCATATCAGACCAGAGGTCATCTGAAAAGTTTGATGCCCAATGACGTGATCAGGTTTAGAAAACCTATGTGGTCTGTGTTTGCACAATTTTCAGTGCAACTCCTCAGGTAATCATATTATCACAAGGTTTATCATTTGTAGCTTCTGCCACAGTGCATAATTTAATACAAGCGGTTAACTACAAATTCTCATACCAATTAAAACTGAAGCAACATTTTAAGGGTAAAGAAGAAGAATCTTTACAAATAGGGACAGGACAGGAAATTTCAAACGTTGGTATGAGACCCAGTATATACTTATGTAGGGGCTAGATTGATGACCAGTTTTTTTTATAAGGTATGGACAGAGGTGGATCTATTGACTTTTTTGATTGATTGAACCAAATGTATCTACATCTAGCATTAATCTGCACTAATTGTGATTGTATAATTTTTTTTGTATGTGATGGTTTATAAAAAATTGGAGGAGAAAGGTCACAGGGAGGACAGAAATGCTGACTAGCAACACAGAGTTTCTTAGTGAAATATTCAAAAGTGTATTGAAAATACATGTAAAGCCTTTTATTTGTTTATAAAGCCTGATATTTGTTCTTGAACCTTGCCTGTCCATGACTTTGCCATTCTGTTGCCTGTTACTGACCATTCTTTGGATCCTGATTTTGTACCACATTACTGTTTGGTGTTGACCTCAGCCTATGACCTTGGCTATTCTTCTGCTCTCTTCCTGTTCCACGTCTACGCTGCCTGCTCCCCTGTCCCTTTGATACGTTTGGCTCCCTAGCCTGCCCAGAATTCTCTCCTTGGACCTCTCACATTCAAGCACTGGCGGCATTTGAGTAGTGGAGGGCTCCTCTCGAAGCCAAAGGCACTGCTACAGGCAGAAGAGTAAGCCGTAACCGGGATCTTGGAGTTAGTTCTGGGTTTGGGATACCCTTTGTTACACAGCCACAAGTGTATTTATGGGCCTGCAAAATTCCCTGCAGTCAATTGCATGGAAAACCCCATTCATGAAAGGTTCTTCTTCAACATGCTCCCCTTGCACTTCTTGCCTTGCCTTTTGGTACAGGGGAACTCTGGAAATACCGTTACCAGGCAGAATCTGCAGGTTTCCACAACACCCTGTGTCAATAGGCAGAGCACATATTTGTCAAAAGAATTGGGCACACACTGGTAAAACCTTCTGTGCAATTCAATTATGTATGATCTTAGTCAAAGTGTGAGCACAATTGCATTAATTTTGATGCACAAGCCACAATTTCATCAGGCGCAACCATGCCTGGAAACTGCAACAATGGTGGAATTGGCTATTGTGTCAAATATTGCTCTTTGCACATTGCAGGTGTGGTGGAAAATTACCCATTCTGAATGCTGAAGCTACTATATATATATATCTGTAATAGGTTTAATGACAGACAAAAGACACCCCTGGCATTTCCCACTGGTAAACATGAACCATTCTGATAGTAATCAACATAAAAGTCAGATTCCAGAATAGATTCATGATGCCACAAAGAATTTCATCCTTTGGGCCTTTCTACATTACCTTTTTAGGAAAGAGATGGTTTAATCTGTCAAAGGCCCTTTCTGCATTTACCAAAAGAAGTAGCGTCAGTTTAGTTGCCCATGGTTAAAGGAACAGTTCAGTATAAAAATAAAAACTGGTAAATAGACCCAAAGCACAGTCACATGAGCTGTAACAGATTCGGTCTACCCCGTCAATCCACAAACATCACCAACCCTTCACTCACAGAGCATCCTCTCCCGGAGACAACATGCTGGAGACAAGCCCCTTATTTTATCATTTATTATTTACATGTATTTATATAGAGCCAACATATTGCGTAGCACTGTAAAGTAAATGTGATTATATAACTAAATAACATGAATTATATACATAGAACATATGGAGTTACGTACATCACAATCAATACCGGTACAAAAGATGAGGAAGGCCCTATGCAGAAAGAGCATATACTCTAAAGGGAAGGGAGTAATACAAAAGGTGTGGGAGTTGGCAAGATCGAATTAAGTGGGTGAGAAATGTGGTACTGTATGTGGTGTTGCATTTGGTAGTTAAGCAGAATGAGGGTAGGCTTCTCAAAAGAGGTGCGTTTTAAGAGATTTCTTGAAAGCAGAAAAGTTCCAGAGTTCCAGAGGAGGGGTGCAGCCCTTGCAAAGTCTTGAATGCGAGCATGTGAGGAGGTAATGAGAGAAGAGTTGAGTAGCAAGTCAGTAGAGGAGCATAGTAAGTGGTTGGGTGAGTATAAGAGGATTTCAGAGATGTAGGGTGGGGCAGAGTTATGAAGTGCTTTGAATGTCAGGGTCATTAATTTGAATTTGATTCTGAAAGGTAGTGGAAGCCAGGGCAGGGATTGAAGGGAATGGCATGGCAGAGGAGGAGCGGTTGCTTAGGTGTATAAGCCTCGCAGCAGTGTTCATTTTGGACTGGAGAGGTGACAGTCTCTGGAGGGGAAGGCCAATTAAAAGAGAGTTACAGTAGTCTAGACGTGATATGATGAGAGAGTGAATAAGAATTTTGGCAGCATCGTGGGTGAGAAATGATCATATTTTGGATATGTTCCTTAGGTGGAAGTGACATGATTTAATAAGTGACTGGATATGAGGAGTGAATGACAGGGCAGAATCTAGGATAACCCCAAGGCACTGGGCCTGGGGAGAGGGGGTGATAGTGGAATTGTTAGCTATGATGGTTACTTCCGGGGTGTTACTGGTGTTAGTTGGAGGAAAGAGAACCATTTCAATTTTAGAGAGGTTTAATTTAAGGTAGTGTTGTGACATCCAGGTAGAGATAGCGGACAGGCAGGTGGAGTCGCGGGTTAAGAGTTCTGGGTTGAGATCAGGAGATGAGAGATAGATCTGAGTATCGTCAGCATAGAGGTGGTAGTGGAAACCATACGAGTTGATTAATTTGCCGAGTGAGGAAGTATAGAGGGTGAATTATAATGGTCCCAGGACAGAGCCTTGAGGAACCCCAACAGAAAGATGTAGGGGAGAAGATGTTACTCTGTTGTAGGAGACACTGAAGGAATGATTGGTGATGTAAGAAGAGAACCAGGACAGGGCTGTGTCACGATGGCCAAGCGAATGGAGGACTGGAGGAGGAGAGGGTGATCTACAGTGTCAAATGCAGCTGTGAGATCAAGCAGTATTAGTAGTGATTAATGATTGTTGGCTTTAGCGGTTAAAAGGTCATTAGTTAATCGGGTCAGGGCAGTTTCAGTGAAGTGTTGTGGCTTAAAACCAGATTGTAGGGAGTCCAGCAGGTTATTGTCAGAGAGGAATGAGGTTAGTCGGTTGTAGACTAGGCGCTCAAGTAGTTTAGAGATGAAAGGTAGCAGAGAGATAGGTCAGAGGCTGTATGGTCCCTACACCACTTATGATTTTTAGTGATGGGAGAGGGAGGTTGGAATCCCAGGTTTGCCTTGGAGAGTGGGGTAACAGAATGTTTAGTTAGCGGCCTGAACCTTATGGCCTCCTTCTTCTTTTTTCCCCCATACTGGGGTATTAGTGTCTTTTTCTTTTTTCTGGAGGAATTTAGGTTTCAGAGCCAGCTGCCTCCCTCACAAGTCTTTCCCAAGGTTGAGGTAGTTTACATATATTAAAAATAAATAAATAAATAAAAAGGGGGGCCTTTGATCTACTAACAGTTAAACATTTAGGCTAAGCTGATAATGCCATCTTGATGCTGGAGTCTCTTAACTCTAAGGGTAAGGCCAGCCGAGGAGATTCGGGGAGATTTTGTCGCCTGGCGACACGCATCGCCGCGTGTGCATTAGTGCAGGCGATTTTGCGCTGTAGCCTATGGGGAAAAGACGCTGAGGTAGTTCGGGGAGATAGTCACGCAAAAGACGTGGCGATAAGTCGCCAGGCGACAAAATCTCCCCGAATCTCCTTGTCCGCCTTACCCTAAGGGTAGGACTCCACGAGCGATTTTGTCGCGATCCGACGCGCTGCGACAAAACGCATGCTAATTGTTGCATGTGACAAAAATAAGTTAAGAGATAGAATTGTCGGATGATGTTGCAGCGTATGATCCGACGCGATACGACTGTCAAATGCAGACGCAGCACGTGCAAAGTCTTGAATGTGAGCATGTGAGGAGGTAATGAGAGAAGAGTTGAGTAGCAGGTCAGTAGAGGAGCATAGTAAGTGGTTGGGTGAGTATATAGAGAGGAGTTCAGAGATGTAGGGTGGGGCAGAGTTATGAAGTGTTTTGAATGTCACGGTCATTAATTTGAATTTGATTCTGAAAGGTAGTGGAAGCCAGGGCAGGTATTGACAGAATGGCATGGCAGAGGAGGAGCGGTTGCTGAGGCGTATGAGCCTCGCAGCGCTCTGCATCCGACAGTCATGTCGCGTCGGATGAAAGCTGCGACACCATGCGACAATTCTATCTCTTACCTTATTTTTGTCGCATTATACAATTCGCGTCCGATCGTGACAAAATCACTCGTGGAGTCCTACCCTTAAGAATGGATGGACCAGATTGGCTATTGTGGGAACAGTGGCTGATCTGTATGTTCTATGAGCAATTCTAATGTGATACTGTGTTAATGCAATGCTAAGTTACATGTTCTATACTGACCTGTAGAGATGGCGCGAACTGTTCGCCGGCGAACTTGTTCGCGCGAACATCGGGTGTTCGCGCTCGCCGGAAGTTCGCGAACGTCGCGCGACGTTCGCCATTTTGGGTTCGCCATTGTTGGCGCTTTTTTTTGCCCTCTCACCCCAGACCAGCAGGTACATGGCAGCCAATCAGGAAGCTCTCCCCTGGACCACTCCCCTTCCCTATAAAAACCGAAGCCCTGCAGCGTTTTTTCACTCTGCCTGTGTGTGCTGAAGAGATAGTGTAGGGAGAGAGCTGCTGCCTGTTAGTGATTTCAGGGACAGTTGAAAGTTTGCTGGCTAGTAATCGTTTTGATACTGCTCTGTTATTGGAGGGACAGAAGTCTGCAGGGGTTTGAGGGACATTTAAGCTTAGGTAGCTTTGCTGGCTAGTAATCTACCTTCTACTGCAGTGCTCTGTATGTAGCTGCAGTGGGCAGCTGTCCTGCTTCTGATCTCATCTGCTGACTGCTGCAATAACAGTAGTCCTTGTAAGGACTGCTTTTATTTATTTTTTTGTTGTTTTACTACTACTACTACTACTACTATAAGAGCCCAGTGCTATTAGTCTAGCAGTGTTGGGGAGTGGGACTGGTGTGCTAATCTGCTGCTCCTAGTAGTTCAGCAGCACCAACTTTAATTTTTTTTTTTTTAATATTCATTTTTTTTTTATTTTACTTTTTTTTATTTTACTACCGCTGTAGTAGTGTATAAGTTGACCTTTTAGGCATTATTTGCCCTGTAGGCATTTTTTGCCCAGTGTGTTATTCAACCAACTGCCATCTAGCTGTGTGACCTTGTTCACATTCTGTCTAAATATCCATAATATTACCGTCTCCAGAAAAAACACCGGAGTGACTTTTTTCAAGCAGCCATAATATATTTTACGTAATCCGTATCCATCGCTGTAGTAGTGTATAAGTTGACCTTTTAGGCATTATTTGCCCTGTAGGCATTTTTTGCCCAGTGTGTTATTCAACCAACTGCCATCTAGCTGTGTGACCTTGTTCACATTCTGTCTAAATATCCATAATATTACCGTCTCCAGAAAAAACACCGGAGTGACTTTTTTCAAGCAGCCATAATATATTTTACGTAATCCGTATCCATCGCTGTAGTAGTGTATAAGTTGACCTTTTAGGCATTATTTGCCCTGTAGGCATTTTTGCCCAGTGTGTTATTCAACCAACTGCCATCTAGCTGTGTGACCTTGTTCACATTCTGTCTAAATATCCATAATATTACCGTCTCCAGAAAAAACACCGGAGTGACTTTTTTCAAGCAGCCATAATAAATTTTACGAGATCCGTATCCACCGCTGTAGTAGTGTATACGTTGATCTTGTGGGCAGTATTTGCACAGTGTTTTCTTCAAACCGCCATCTAGCTGTGTGAGCTTGTTCACATTTTGTCTAAATATTGATAATATTATCGTCTCTAGAAAAACCACTTGAGTTACTTTTTTTCAAGCAGCATTCATATATTTTACGTAATCCGTATCCACCGCTGTAGTAGTGTATACGTTGATCTTGTAGGCATTATTTGCACACTGTTTTCTTCAAACCGCCATCTAGCTGTGTGAGCTTGTTCACATTTTGTCTAAATATTGATAATATTATCGTCTCTAGAAAAACCACTTGAGTTACTTTTTTTCAAGCAGCATTCATATATTTTACGTAATCCGTATCCACCGCTGTAGTAGTGTATACGTTGATCTTGTAGGCATTATTTGCACACTGTTTTCTTCAAACCGCCATCTAGCTGTGTGAGCTTGTTCACATTTTGTCTAAATATTGATAATATTATCGTCTCTAGAAAAACCACTTGAGTTACTTTTTTTCAAGCAGCATTCATATATTTTACGTAATCCGTATCCACCGCTGTAGTAGTGTATACGTTGATCTTGTGGGCAGTATTTGCACAGTGTTTTCTTCAAACCGCCATCTAGCTGTGTGAGCTTGTTCACATTTTGTCTAAATATTGATAATATTATCGTCTCTAGAAAAACCACTTGAGTTACTTTTTTTCAAGCAGCATTCATATATTTTACGTAATCCGTATCCACCGCTGTAGTAGTGTATACGTTGATCTTGTAGGCATTATTTGCACACTGTTTTCTTCAAACTGCCATCTAGCTGTGTGTATTATCGTTTCCAGAAAAACCAACTGAGTTTTTGTTGTTGTTGTTTTTTTAAAAATAATGCCAGGCAAAGGCAGGCCGCCACGCAGAGGCCGTGCTAGGGGCCGTGCTGCTATGCAATCCTGTGGCCCTAGCAAATTGCCCAGTTTTAAAAAGCCAATGACCGTGAACTCCCAAAATGCTGAAGAGGTAGTTGACTGGCTTACACAGCACACCCCATCCTCTACCGTTTCTAACTTTTCCACAACATCCTCCTCATCCTCCACTGCTATGGCCACCCCACGTAACACTTCCTCCACCACCGGTGCCCCTTCTTCACTGGAGTCAGAGGAGTTATTTTCCCATGAGTTTCTTGAACTGAGTAATGCGCAACCATTATTGCCAGAAGAAGATGAAGGAGATGAGGACGTTACACCAGATTTAATTCTGGCAGAGAACACGACAGAGATGGACATAATGAGTGATGAGGAGGAGGTCCCCGCTGCTGCTTCCTTCTGTGATGTGTCAGAAGAAATTGATGCATCTGAGGAGAATGATGATGAGGAGATTGATGTTTTGTGGGTGCCTAGTAGAAGAGAGCAAGAGGAGGGTAGTTCAGATGGAGAGACGGAGAGTCAGAGAGGCAGTAGGAGAATAAGACTTAGAAGAAGCAGGGAGGACAGCCCGCAGGGATCAGTAGGGCAACAACATGTATCGGCACCTGTGTTCAGCCGGCCAACGCACCCGCCATTGCCGCCAATGCCGCCAAATTCTACTGTTACCGCCAGATCGCACACTTCCAAAAAGTCAGCAGTGTGGGATTTTTTTAATGTGTGTGCCTCTGACAAAAGCATTGTAATTTGCAATGAGTGCAGTCAGAAACTGAGCCTTGGTAAGCCCAACAGCCACATAGGTACAACTTCTATGCGAAGGCACATGAGCGGCAAGCACAAAGCACTTTGGGAGCAACACCTCAAAGGCAACAGGCAAACTAAAAGCCACACTCCTTCTGGTCCAGCATCTTACTGCTCTACCTCTGCTCTCCTTGACCCGTCTGAACCACCCTCCACTCCGCCTTCCACCTTGACCACCTGTTCCCATTCCCAGTCATCTGCCACCAGCCAAGTTTCTGTGAAGGCCATGTTTGAGCGTAAGAAGCCAATGTCTGACTGTCACCCCCTTGCCCGGCGTCTGACAGCTGGCTTGTCTGCACTCTTAGCCCGCCAGCTTTTACCATACCAGCTGGTGGACTCTGAGGCCTTCCGCAAATTTGTAGCAATTGGGACACCGCAGTGGAAGGTACCCAGCCGCAATTTTTTTTCTAAAAAGGGAATACCACACCTGTACCAACATGTGCAGAGCCAAGTTACCGCATCTCTGTCACTTAGTGTTGGGCCAAAGGTCCATATGACTACTGACGCATGGTCCTCCAAGCATGGTCAGGGCAGGTATGTCACCTACACTGCCCACTGGGTGAACTTGGTAATGGCTGGGAAGCAGGGAATGGGTAGCTCAACAACAACAGTGGAGTTGGTGTCACCGCCACGGATTGCACGCGGTTCTGCCACCACCTCTACTCCTCCATCGCTCTCTACCTCGTCTTCTTCCTCTTCTTCTTCTTCTTACTCTGCTGCTGGGTCCTCCTTCTCCTCCTCCACACCTGTGCACCCCCAGCTCCCCCTAGGCTATTCGACGTGCCAGGTACGCCGTTGTCACGCTGTCTTGGGGATGACGTGCCTGGAAAGCAAAAACCATACCGGATCTGTACTCCTGTCATCTCTGCAGTCACAGGCCGATCGGTGGCTGACCCCACACCAACTGCAGATCGGAAAAGTGGTGTGTGACAATGGAAGCAATCTGTTGGCATCGTTGAGACTGGGCAATTTAACACATGTGCCCTGCATGGCACATGTGTTAAATTTAATAGTCCAACGTTTTGTCTCCAAGTACCCAGGATTCCAGGACGTTCTCACCCAGTCCAGAAAGGTGTCGGCCCATTTCAGACGTTCCTACACAGCCATGGCACGCCTTGCTGACATTCAGCAGCGCTACAACATGCCAGTCAGGCGTTTGATTTCTGACAGCCAGACTCGCTGGAATTCAACGCTCCTTATGTTGGAACGTCTGCTGCAACAACAAAGGGCCGTCAACGAGTACCTTTTTGAACTGGGTGGTAGGACTGGATCTGCAGAGCTGGGGATTTTTTTCCCCCGTTACTGGGTGCTTATGCGCGATGCCTGCAGGCTCATGCGACCTTTTGAAGAGGTGACAAATATGGTCAGTCGCACCGAAGGCACCATCAGCGACCTAATACCCTTCGCTTTCTTCCTGGAGCGTGCCGTGCGACGAGTGACAGATGAGGCTGTAGACCAGCGTGACGAGGAGCTGGAAGCGCACGATTTCTGGTCGGAATCACCAGAACGAACCCAGGCACCTGCTGCAACGCAGGGAGAGGTGCCAGAAGTGGAGTCAGAGGAGGAAGGTGGCTTTGTGGAGGAGGAGGAGGAGGACCAACAGGAGCAGGCTTCCCAGGGGGCTAGTGGTGACCTTTTGGGGACCCCTGGTCTTGTACGTGGCTGGGGGGAGGAGACCGTGGATGATGCAGTCCTTGATAATGAGGAAGCGGAGATGGATAGCTCTGCATCCAACCTTGTGAGAATGGGGTCTTTCATGCTGTCATGCCTGTTGAAGGACCCCCGTATCAAGAGGCTTAAGGAGAAGGACCTGTACTGGGTCGCAACGCTACTATACCCTCGGTACAAGCATAAAGTGTCAGAAATGTTACCAACATACCACAAGTCCGAAAAGATGCGGCATTTACAAACCAGCCTGCAAAACATGTTGTACAATGCTTTTAAGGGTGATGTCACTTCAGGAACTCATCAACATTCCAGGGGCAGAGGTGCCAGTAATCCTGCCACGAGCACACCTGCAAGGACAAAGCCCTTTGGCCAGTCTGTAACGTCAGACATGCAAATGTTTTTCTGTCCAAGGCAGCGCCACAACCCTTCTGGATCCACCCTCAAAGAACGCCTCGACCGGCAGGTAGCGGACTACCTGGCATTAACTGCAGATATCGACACTCTGAGGAGCGATGAACCCCTGGACTACTGGGTGCGCAGGCTTGATCTGTGGCCAGAGCTGTCACAATTTGCCATGAACCTCTTGTCTTGCCCAGCCTCAAGTGTGCTCTCAGAAAGGACCTTCAGTGCAGCAGGAGGGATTGTAACTGAGAAGAGAACTCGCCTAGGTCACAAAAGTGTCGATTACCTGACCTTTATTAAAATGAATGAGGGGTGGATCTTGGAGGGTTACTGCACGCCGGAAGACTTGTTCTGACTTCTATGCAGCTGTCCTTCTCTTCAAGCCTCATGACTCCACACACAGCTGTCCTTTAGCGTCCTCCTCCCTCCGCCACCGTTACAAACTAGGGTGCAAACCCTACTGGTTTAATTTTTTCTGGCCTCTGTGCTTCAGTGGCTGCAACCAAAAAAACTGGGCAAACAATGTCTACAAGGTCAACGTATGGCAAAAAATGACTATTTTCAGCATTTATATGGCATATTTTTTCTGGCAACTGTGCTTCAGTGGCTGCGTCCAAAAAAATGCATATTTTCTGCATTTATATGGCATAATTTTTCTGGCCTCTGTGCTTCAGTGGCTGCGTCCAAAAAAATGCATATTTTCTGCATTTATATGGCATAATTTTTCTGGCCTCTGTGCTTCAGTGGCTGCAACCAAAAAAATTTATATTTTCAGCATTTATATGGCATATTTTTTCTGGCAACTGTGCTTCAGTGGCTGCAACCAAAAAAACTGGGCAAACAATGTCTACAAGGTCAACGTATGGCGAAAAATGACTATTTTCAGCATTTATATGGCATATTTTTTCTGGCAACTGTGCTTCAGTGGCTGCATCCAAAAAAATGCATATTTTCTGCATTTATATGGCATAATTTTTCTGGCCTCTGTGCTTCAGTGGCTGCGTCCAAAAAAATGCATATTTTCTGCATTTACATGGCATAATTTTTCTGGCCTCTGTGCTTCAGTGGCTGCAACCAAAAAAATTTATATTTTCAGCATTTATATGGCATATTTTTTCTGGCAACTGTGCTTCAGTGGCTGCAACCAAAAAAACTGGGCAAACAATGTCTACAAGGTCAACGTATGGCGAAAAATGACTATTTTCAGCATTTATATGGCATATTTTTTCTGGCAACTGTGCTTCAGTGGCTGCGTCCAAAAAAATGCATATTTTCTGCATTTATATGGCATAATTTTTCTGGCCTCTGTGCTTCAGTGGCTGCAACCAAAAAAATGCATATTTTCTGCATTTATATGGCATAATTTTTCTGGCCTCTGTGCTTCAGTGGCTGCAACCAAAAAAATTTATATTTTCAGCATTTATATGGCATATTTTTTCTGGCAACTGTGCTTCAGTGGCTGCGTCCAAAAAAACTGGGCAAACAATGCCTACAAGGTCAACGTATGGCAGTTGTTTAAAGAGAACAGTAGATTACTAGCCAGCAAAGCTACCTAAGCTAAAATGTCCCTCAAATCCCTGCAGACTTCTGTCCCTCCAATACAGAGCAGTATCAAGCAGATTACTAGCCAGCAAACTTACTATCATCTGTCCCTGAAATCACTAACAGCTCTCCCCCTACACTATCTCTTCCAAGCACACACAGGCAGATTTTTCAGATACATTTTTGCCCTTGATCCCCCTCTGGCATGCCACTGTCCAGGTCGTTGCACCCTTTAAACAACTTTAAAATCATTTTTCTGGCCAGAAATGTCTTTTTTAGATGTTAAAGTTCGCCTTCCCATTGAAGTCTATGGGGTTCGCGAACCGTTCGCGAACCACTCGCATTTTTGCGCAAGTTCGCGAATATGTTCGCAAACTTTTTTTCCGACGTTCGCTACATCCCTACTGACCTGTACTGTAATGTGGATCTGCTGGTTCTGTGAGCAGTAGCTGTAGGTAATTAGATAATTACTTTGGAGGTCAGTGTCAGGTGCAGTTAATGAACAGGTATTCCCCTCTCACTCCCTCCCTTAGCAGCTCAGAGTGATTCTCAGAAGCATTAGGTAAGATTCTGTGTTAGAACTCTGTTCTATTGTTATAAAGTTTTGTTAGTTATATTATCATGTACTTCTTTTATTCTGCTTTTGTAGGGGAGTAGAACAGAGTGTGTGTGTGTGTCTGCATAATGTCATGTTTGTTTTATATAACTTTTGAGTTAAGTTATAAGCATGGACTACTCTTGCAAACCAGCAACTTGTGTATCATAGGCTGGCTTAATGTAGCACTAAGACTTAAATGCGGGAGTCAATATTGGCTTAAGGGACAGTGCCAGGGAAAGTATGACCCAACCAATATATTAATTATAGATGCATTAAAGGTAGGTCCCATTACATATGACGTGGAGGTAATTGATGTAAACATATATCTGGTCTAAATGGATTGTCCGCGGCCAATTCTGACTTATATAAGGGCTATGTAAGATATAGTATTGACAAAGGTCAATATAGGCATGTGTATACACTGGTTTGAGAGTAGTGGTCAGTTCTGGTTCAAATGCAAATGGCTATACGGCACTTGCGCTTATGCAGCAGCCAAGGAGTAGATAGTTATACAATTGTTGTATTATAACAGCTGACTTGTAGACCACAAGCATTGAAGTACAGGTGGTCCATATTTATTACATTCACACTGGTTGTTGGCAATAATCAGCCATGATGAAGTCACTAATTAGAATAAGTGGTGTATGACTGGACGTATGCCTGCTTATCTTAAAAAGAAGCAGTATAATGTATGATGTATATGTATATATATATATATATATATATATATATATATATATATATATATATATATATATATATATATATATATATATAGATATTCCTGTGTAGGTATATGATGTAGGCATGCATGTATAAATATTATACATGAATGTATATATAGATATGGATTCAGCAAGGATTCTAATACTACCTGAGCCTCAGGCAGATAACTTATTACTCCTTGGGAGTGGCAAAGGCTCCGTATGTTCAGAGGGTAACCAAGGTCTATTAACATAACCGGTATGATATTCATCAGGATCTCTTACTTTGGCTACGGGTGTTCAACTTATTATCTGGCCTCAGTCCAGAAGACAATGGGCACAGCAGTCAGTGAAAATTTAGTTACTTTTGTATGCATTGGGTTCACTGCTGCCTCATGGTTTTAGAGCTTTGGTAGGAGGTATACCATAGCAGAGATCTATCCAGCCTACCTCAAGTACAACAAGGGACCAATCGGCTCGCTGAAGGATTATTCATTGGCTATATTATATTAATGGTTGCCATATAGAGTGGGCCATAAAAATTAGGTACACACCATCAATGGAGCTGTAGCCAAGGTCGCAGACCCATGGTGGACAAAAAAAACATGGTTTTCATCCAGTTTATTTTTCACAGTGTCAAGATAACAAATTATTCTTCTCTCTTGATAACCCTTATTGATGATCGAAGGCATGCGGTATTTTTTCTTTTTCGCGACTTTGCGACTTGCATTTCAGACTGCCATAGACTGGCCTGGCTAGTTGGGGTTGGTATCCCATAGGTTACCATCAGGTCAGGATGTTTACAAACATTGTCTTATTGAAATTATGCTTTCTGAACTAAGTCTGCAGTGTGTTTGCCTTTAGGAAAGGCGCTGGTTATGGCATGTCTAACTATAGACGTATAGGTAGTAGAGGGGTTCCAATCTAGACTCATGGGAGCTTGCCAAACAGATTTGGTTCTAGGCCCAATCTGGGGTATATGGTGACTTCAATTATGTCTATGTCACATCCTTGAAGGCTCAAGAGGACTGTATCATTGCAAGGTTATGCATATCTGCATGTATTACTGTTATGATGCCCACTCCATAGGGCATGCAAATCTCTAATATCCAGACTTGTTTGGTGGAGGATCATGAGCTAATGATAAGAACAATTTTAACCCGCACAGGAAGATTGCCTAGGTTACCGTATGCTCCTAGATACCTCACATGGCAGGTAAGGTATGCCTATAGTGGCGGCAGTCGTCTCCATGAGTCACTCTATAGACTTTTCATTGATAGAATGCACGGGTTATGGTCCAGGACAAATACCCTTCCTTATTTGCCCTGTAGACTTTAGTATCGCTGAGACAGGGAGCTCCACTAGGTGGTGCCATGTATCTGTAGTGTTCTGCATATCTGGGGCATGTAGAATACTAGTGATTGAATGTTTCTTTCCCCTACTAAGTCATCTTTTACAGGTACCATGGTTTTGAGCTATTTGAGCTTCTGGGCACTCTTGGTTGGTACATGGTTGGCACAGCTGTGCTGGTAAGTAGTGGGAGTGAGACGCTGGAGAAGTTACTCTGGGTTTCTATCCACTTCTCTTTCAACTTCTTTCAGTGGAGTTGGTTCTCTCCTTTCAGGTGGAAGTGTCTGGCTGGATTCACACTCCTATCTTTATTTTGGTGTGGGTTCTGCCTTTTAAGAGTCCTGTTTCTTCTTTTTCTCTGGCAATCCTATTCCTCTGAAGAAATAGAGTTCACAGGTTTTCTACAAGGGGTTCTCTGTTCACTTGTAGAGTTTTCATTCTTCTAAGTTTTATCTGGAATAGATTACACTTGGCCAGGTGTCTTTTTGTGGAACAATTACCCTCCCATTTGGCATATTAGCTTGCTACATCCTATTACGTATGACATGGAGTTGTCCAGTGAAAAAGGAAAATTATATCATACTTACCGTGATTTTCCTTTCATGGACAACTCCATGTCATAGTTCCCATCCCGTTGTCGGTAGTTTCTAGAAGCTTATTTCGAGACACCGTATTGGGGGGTGGGGTTGGGCTTTTAAAGCTTTGGGAGGGTCCTTCTGACTGGAGCAATGGGGTGGGGGCTATCCCATTACGTATGACATGGAGTTGCCCATGAAAGGAAAATCATGGTAAGTATGATATAATTTTTCTTTTTAAAAGTACAGCGGGGAGAGAGAAGCAAACCTACCCCACCTCCAGGTCTGTTACCAGGCCTGGGAGTATGAGTAATGCCGACACCCTGCCTAACCGGTTAAAGGAACAGTAACATCAAAAAATTAAAGTGTTTTAAAGTAATGAAAATATCATGTAGTGTTGCCCCGGCACTGGTAAAACTGATCTGTTTGCTTCAGAAACACTACTATAGTTCATATAAACCAGCTGCTGTGTAGCAATGGCGGAAATTGAAAAACAGCTATATGGCACAGGTTAACTAATGGATAACAGATAACACCATTAGACAGACAGAGCTTATTTGCTATCTGCAGTGTAACCTGAGACTTTTCTCCTTTGAAGGGCTGCCCCCCATTGCTACACAGCAGCTTATTTATATAAACAATATTATTGTTTCTTAAGCAAACACAGCAGTTTTACCAGTGCAGGGCAACACTGCATTATATTTTCAGTACTTTAAAACACTTTTATTTTTTGATGTTACTGTTCCTTTAAGTTCTACTAGAACAAGGGGCTTTGATATCTCCACAAAACTGGGAGGGGTTACTACTGTATGTGGGTGAAGGGGTTGGGGCTACAAGAACGGGTGGAATTAATTGATTTTTACCAGCCACTGGAGGGTGCTTCATTGCAGGAAAGGACAACAATCAGTTAAGCAGGTTATCCGATTTCACAGCTAACCTTTTAGACTACCAGCGTGTTGTCTCCGGGAGGGGATGCTCTGTGGTTGAAGGGGTTGGTGATGTTTGTTGGTTGAAGGGTAGACCGAATCTGTTACGGCTCATGTGACTGTGCTTTGGGTACAGAAGAACATACTGGTTAGGCAGGCAAGTTACTCCTTTTACAGGAACACGTCTTTACTAAAAATCTCTTGCCTCTAGTCATTCTGACCCCCGGCCTTTTACCTTTATTTTAATTTATTTTTCCTGGACCTTGTTTTAAGTAAGGATTAAAAGTTATGTTTTAATTGCTACATATGAGTTTTTGGAAGTAATAGATGGGTAGGTGCAATTATATGGGCCAATCCATTTCTCTTCCATTTTTCTTTCTCCAGAGTTATCACAGTGGTTGTGTGCTTTCTTCACATTATCAGCTTGCTGGAGTAACCCCATCTGTGCAGCATATTGTGCAAACATTTCTATTGTAGATGAGAATTCCTGCCTGCCTTTAACCGTCAGCGAGAATAAGCCAGGGTACACTGTGCCATTTTTGGGGTTTACATTGTCATTCTGCATAAGCTTCCCCTTATTGTGATAAAAGTATATGATATCCTTAGGGCAGAGGCAGGGAAGTGCTTTAGGACCAAGTGCAGTGATCATCACAATTTTAGTTACTTTACAGTGGCACTGTGACAGGTTTAGCAGTGACCTGGTCTGGTGGGTCTGGTTTGTTGTTGGAAATGGACCTGGTACCTTGGCACTCAATATGGCATCATGAAATCTGCAACCTACTATGGGCAAGTTAGGTGAGAGCACTATAACAATAGCGAATGTGTATGTTCCGAATACAGGGCAAACTGCATATCTGTGATACAAATGTGATGTGTGTGTCTATGACTGACTAATTGATTAGCCAGAATAGAAAGGACTGGGGTCAATATAATGAAGCATAGGCAATAGAGATAATGATTAAGGCTCCTGTAGGTTACTAAAAGTCAAAAGAACAATTCATATAAACATGTTGTCACAAGCGTGAATCATAGTCATGAGACTGATATTTGCTGCCAAATTCAATAGTTCCTGTAGGTTACTAAAAGTCAAACTCGCCTGATGTTGTTGTGCAACATCAGGCCCAATCAGTAATTGCCTTGTGGGATCAACCCCACGAATGAAGTATAAGGCTTGAGATTTTCCCATAATATCCAGGGACTTTGCCACTGCTGACGAGCTGTGTGATGTTGTTGTTTATGCTGCCTCCAAGTGCCGTGTCCCCCGGTTGGAGTGATGATATGATATCTAGGTAACTTATTAATACATTAACTCTGTATATATTAACTCTTTTCACTGATCATTGTAAATAATAAAAAGTGTTGCATGATAATTGATTTCCTGTTTTAATACAGTGAGGTGTGGGTGGGGTAGGTTAAGCTACCAATCATAGCAATACAATATCTCAATAGGTTTTAGAAATTTTTGGAACAAAAAAGGGAAGGTCTCCTAATTTGGGGGGGGGGACTTAAATATCAAACTCGATCCCTTAATAGATTCCTCATCCAGATTATTTAATGTGTCATAAGGGCCTAGAGGAGATTAAAAAAACCTTATGCGATATGCAATTAATGGATGTATGGAAAGCATTAAACCCTGAAAAAAGAGACCATACACATTTTTCTAAAATCTTCTCTGTTTACTCAAGAATAGATGATGTGTTTACAAATCAATATTTATTGCATGTGTTTACAAAAGCAGTTATTTGTTCTTACTCATTTTCTGACTATTCTCCAATTGTTACAACATTTTTAATTCCACAAACACTGAGACCAGAAACCCAATATCGTATGAATGAGACGATTTTGCATGACAAATCTAGGAGAAAACAGATTAGAGATTGTATTATCGAAACAATAGTGATTAACTTTAATCCTGGAATCTCTCCTGCTACTATTTGGGAGACAGTTAAATGTGTTATTAGAGGTCTCTTGATATCCATGAGAAGTAATTTAAAAAAATAGAAATATCTCCGCACTCATAAAAGAGATCGCCATCCTTGAACAATCTCATAAAGAAACTTTGGCCCTAGCTATGCTTTCCACTTTGGAAAATAAAATAATTAGTTTAAAAAGTCTGCATAA
The DNA here is from genome assembly GCA_038501925.1 of Xenopus petersii. Classification (NCBI taxonomy): domain Eukaryota; kingdom Metazoa; phylum Chordata; class Amphibia; order Anura; family Pipidae; genus Xenopus; species Xenopus petersii. Next base: position 49,903,123 of record CM076685.1, read on the forward strand.
CCAGAAGGCGCAGAAAGCCTAAATGAGAAGCAAACAAATATATTACGAACTCTGCGACAAATGCAATAAATATTTTGCTAATACTATCTAGAATATACATCTCAAAACTCAAATCCAATCTATAAAAGATAAAAATAATCAAATACATTCTGATACAAAGGGTATTGCAAGCGCATTTCAAGAATATTACCATTCATTATATAACTTAAAAAACTCACTTCCTCACCTAGGTTTATTAAAGGTTTATTAGTGAAGACGTATTATAGGAGCTTTCACCTGAACAATAACAGATTAGAAGCCCCTTTTTTCTTTTCAGAAATCATGGATTGTATTGATTCTTTACAGGTCAGTAAGAGCCCAGGACCAGATGGCTATACTGACTTATTTTACAAGGCATTTAAGGCAGAATAAATACCTTTATTGTTGGAATATTTCAATTTAATATCTGATGTCAATGGATTCTATCAACAATCTCAAGAGGCACTTATCACAATACTGCCTAAACCTGGTAAAGATACCCAGCTTTGTTCAAGCTATAGACTTATAAATATTGACATGAAAATATATGCTAAAATATTAAGTAATAGAATAAAACACTACCTTCCAGATTAATCAATCCTGGTCAAGCTGGTTTTGTTCCAAAAAGGGAAGGTAAAGCTAACGCAGCTAAAGTAATTTCTCTAATCTACCATGCACAAAATAGGAACATTCCCTCAATAAAACTCACAACTGATGCAGAGAAATAATTTGATAGGATATCTTGGTGTAAGGCCCATTCGTGCACGAGCGTCAACATGGACGCGGACGCAGGTGCGTCGAAAACTGTCGCGCGCCGGGTTGGACGCGGGCGACGAAACGTCCGCTGACGCAACGGCGTGCGGCGTAATGACGCTAGCGTCCTCACGTTTGGCGCCAAAACATTACTTAAAAGACGCTCTGGAAAAAGGATCTTTGCTTGGTTATAATCCTAGCTCCTGGATGTGACTTGATTACTGATTTCGGCTTTGACCTTCGGCTTGTTTCCTCGGACTTCTGATTGACTTCTTCCTGCTTGACCCCTGCCTGTTTCTGGACTTCGCTTGCTATCTGCCTGCCCCCGGCCCTGCCTGTTTCCGGTTACGCTCGAATCCTGCCTGCCTCGACCTCGGCCTGTCCCTGACAATTCTTCTGTTTATTCCTTGGTACCTCGTTTTCGGCTAAATCTGGGACTATTGATCGCTCCTTGCCTCCTCACATCTGGACTTATTAACCCGGGCTTAACACTTGGGAATTCCTCCAAACGTACACTGATAGGCTTTGGCATGGGTATCAATACAAGCTAATGGCATACTTCCTTCTAAGGTACACATCGCTAATGGTACGAGACAGGGATGTCCACTATCGCCAACTTTGGAGGTGTGTCCAATTTCAAAGTTAACTATGCTAAATCAGAAATTCTAAATATTAATAATGCAGAATGTGTAGTAAGACATTTGAAAGATAATTTCCCCTTTAAATGGGCAAACCCGAGTCAAATATTTAGGCATAAGGATCCAAGCGGACATAACAAAAGCCTACCAAGAAAATGACCTAACTTTGTTAGTTTATTTTCAAAAAACACTGGGATAAACTAGGACTTTCATGGTTGGGAAGAATTCAAGTTATAAAAATGTTTATTGTCCCTAAATTCTATATTTGTTTCAGGCACTCCCTATAGGTATCCCTAAATCCTTTTTTACTTCAGTAAAATCCTCAATATCTAGATTTTTATGGAAGGGGAAAACCCCAAGATTAAAGCATGAATCTTGCCTATAGAAAAAGGAGGACTAGGCTTACCAGCCACATACCTTTATTTTATTTCTGTTCAACTTTGCAGGATTCTAGACTGGTACTCTATTAATAAAGAAAAAGATTGGATCATTCTCAATCAAACTCTATTTAAATACCCAATTGAAAATACTATTTGGATAGAAAATAAATCTTTGGTAAGGAGTATCCCAGATCACTCTCTTATCAAGGCGACATTAACAATTTGGTCTCAAAATAAAAATCTGTTTAAGCTATCACATTCCCCCAATATACTACAAACTCTGAGGTATAACCCTGATTTTGCTCCTAGCATGGAACCAGGATCATTTGAGAGATGGAACTGCTGGGAAAATAGACCAATGAGAATCAGTGATTTTATATCAGATAAGATAATATCTCTCTCAGAGACTCAAAATTGATGGGGATGCCATCCTAGGGATATTTGGGGCTATAATCAGTTATACTTCTACATACTCTCATTTAAGATGAATAATTGGAGTAGGCCCATGACACTTTGGGAACAGATGGTAATATCTCCGACAAGAGTCATTAAGCCTCTATCAAACATTTATAAATTACTCATTGATCGATTGTCCAGAATAGAGAAGCCTTTTTGCAGTAAGTGGGGATGAATTAAAAGTCAATTAAAAAGTCAAAATTACAACATCTATGTGGGAAATTGTTTTTATAAATACTTCTGAATCTACTAGGGCAGCAAGGACAAGATAAGCCTCTTATAAATCAATTACAAGATGGCACTACACCCCAGTAAGATTAAATAAAATGTTTCCAAATATGTCGAAGATGTGTTGGAGGTGTAAAGATAAAGAGGGTAGGCATTCCCATATATGGCTTACATGTCCAGTCCTGGAACAATTTTGGAAGAATGTACTTTTTATATGGCAGCCAAGAGAGAAGGGTCAAAGAGAAGCTTGTTGGGAAAAAAATGCCATTCTGGTTTGTCAGTAGATTACACACTTTCTGATATTAATGAGCAACAAATACAATAAATATATTTTTGGATAATGTTATCCCATGTGTCAAAGGATTATAGATGATTTTCCTTTAAACATGTAACAAAATGCAGAAAGAATCATTATGTTTTGATAAAAGCAGGGTTGGGTCAGGAAAGAATAATACACTACCAAGTCCCACTTCAATCAAAAGCATGTTGAATTTAGTAATGTTTTCTGAACGGAATTTTTCAAGATAATGAAAATTAATTTCACAAGCACTATCACTAGATGGCAGTATGTACAAATATATACAAGTTGCCTTTTAAATTGTAATCTTTAAGTTCTAATATTTCCACTCTGACTTCCAGTATTAGCAAAATAAAAATAAACATTTCAGGACTGCAATACATATAAGTAAAGTGGCAAATCAGAAAGGGAAAGAGTATGCAGTGTAAGATTATGTTTGCATGTATTTTATTTCTTGGGTGGATATACAGGTATGGGATCCCTTATTCAGACAGCTCCAAATTATGGGAAGGTCATTTCCCATAAACTCCATTTTAATGAATTTTTACCTTTACCTATTTGTCTGTAATAATAAAACAGAACCTTGTACTTGATTCCAACTAAGCTATAAGTAATCCTTATTGGTGGAAAAGCAATCCTATTGGGTTTACTTAATGTTTAAATGATTTTCTAGTAGACTTACCCCAATATGTAATAAAATACACTATTTTATCCAGGAGCAGTAACCTATAGCAACCAATGAGATGTTTACTTTAAAACAGGTGGCCAGTAAATGCAACCTGATGATTGGTTGCTATAGTTACTGTTCCTGGGCAAACAATGCCTTTTATTACATAACTCCAATAGGGGGTATTTAGTAAAACTTGACTTTTTCTCACTATAATTAAAAAAAATGACCAAACTCCCAAACCCGAATCCCGTAATTTAAAAAAAAAAAATCTAAAAATGTGGGAAAAAAGTTGTGACAAAATCGTGTCAATTCTAATCATGCAACTTTTTCGAATAGAAGACCGAAAACTCAACTTTATCGAATTGTCGCCATGACAACTGAATTAAATTGATAATCGAACGAAAATCAGAAAAAAACAGCATTGAAACTATGAAGAATCCTGAAGGTAAAAAACATGTACCAATTGTAAAAGGGACCGTCTGCCATTGACTTCTTCATGGTTGCGACAGATTTTTACTAGAGTATTTTCAGATTCAGATTTTTAGCATCTGCAGCGCATAATATATCTTGAAAAATTGTTTTTTTTCCTCTAAAAATTTGAGTTTTACTTGACCAGAAAAATATTAATAAATAGGCCCCCTAAAATATGGAGATCCAAATCACAAAAAAGACCCCTTAGCCTAAAAACCCCAATCCTGAGCATTCTGGATAACAGGTCCAATACCTGTTTATATATTTATTGTCACTGCTCAGAACTGTTATATCATAATTTATATGTAAATTAGTTAATGCTTATGATAAATATAATAATACATTTTCAAAAGCGCAAACATCATACAAGTTGTTGTATAAATTACAATTAGAATATTTTGGGTCTGGATGTGGCATATTGGAAAGTGTCCCTATCCCTGAAGATGGCTTCCAATCTAATAAAACAAGTAATTATTCCAGCAATCTTCAGATATTGGCTATTTTTTCTGCAGATGCTGGGTTTTAAAGAATCAGGGCTGGGCCAAGTCAGCTGGACTCCCTAGGCAACCAAGCTAGTGCTACCTAGGGGAGAAGGGGATTGCTTCAAATAAGTGGGAGCAAGGTCTGGGGAGGCAGAAGAGGCCTCTTCTGCTTACCCCTAGTTCCGGCCCTGCAACGAATACAGCTATTGAGCTAGCTGTCAGAGCCTCACAGCCCAATTAGTGGAGAAGTCCGGACCAAGGAGGAAACACTAAGTACAAAGTCCAATTCATGATAGCCAAAGGGTAAAGAAGGCTTGTGGTCAGGATTCAGGCAGAAGGGTCAAAGGCAGGCAGCAATCGGTCATGCTCAGGTACAAGGCAGAGGGTCAAAAGTCCAAGAATCAGGTAATTAATAATTATATTGCACCCAGGAACGCCAAGAAGTGCAACTTATTTTTGGGCATTGAACCTGCATCTTGGCAGTCCTTTAATTTTGAATTTTCACACAGTTTGTAGCATGATGATGTTACATGCGTGGCACATTGACAGATGATCAGTGTACTGCCATCTTGCCGCTGAAGCGGAGTGTTCCACAATGGAGCACTCCTGACACTAGCCAAATAAGCTAAATAATATATAACAGCTTCATAGATGGTCTTCTTGACACAATGTGGTCCCCAACTATAGGATGACATATAATCTCAACTCCACTGTATTTAAAGGAGGATGTTCACCCCTGTGTTTACTGAACCTTGGGTAGTCCTTAGACTGGATGTTTTCTGGCTTAGATGGGGGTTGAAAATGGTTAGGCTGCAGAAATATAATCTTTTGGTTTCTCACAAATAAGTCCTGGTTTAAGTCAAATGTAAAGATCTAATGAATCAAGGGTGCACCACGTGTCTTTTATATTTTAGTATGTAGAACTAATTTTTCTGTGGTCTTGTTAGAATTTGCATGTTTGGTCAGCCATTTATATTCCAGGGCTCTTTAACTGAAGTTGATTCTTTTGAGTTCCTGTTCCCTGGAAAAATACAAGTGGGAGTTGTGCCTTCAGTTGTTTCATTATTTAATGAAGAAATGGGCTTCTTCAGACAATAGCAAATAAAAAGTTTTCTTCTTGATGGGTTGATGTTTTGTGTCAAAGCTGGAATCTACAGTTGTGCTTATGCCCTACCTCCACTGCCTTGCAATTAAAAGTACTGGAGAAGATCAGTCAAGACAAGGCTTGTTGGTGGCCAATAAGTACACAGTTGCACCTTATTTGTATTTATAAAACTGCCTTCTGTTAAACTATTCTGCCTCCCCATCTGTAGTACCAATTCCTTGCAACCTCAGACTACTACTAACATAATCTCAATTACATGCCTAGCCATTTCCCAGATTAGAGGTGTGGGCTAATAGAGCTCCCTACTCCTCTTGGGGAAACAATAGTATGTCAAATGTCCCCCCCCCCCTCTTAATTTTGACTACATACAGTGTTTTTCGTTTGGGTCAAACCATTTTCACAGTTAAAGTTCAAAATTGCTTTTTTTTTTTCCAAGTCAAATATTTTCATCTTATTTGGCATAGTGTCTTTATATTTTTAGAAAGGTAATGGATGGCGACAGACAGCAGGTAGTTGCAGGGGGAGGGGGATTTAGGGGCAGTTGCAATTTTGGTCCGGGCCCATCCACATCTAGTTTCACTACTGAGTCTGTGACACTTGTTTATTTATTAAATTGAAATTGGTCATTTACTACACATAAACTCGAACACAAGTGCAAAAGCACTAAACGGTGCAAAAGTGTGCCTATAGTGCTCAGTTAAAAAGTACTTGCGATGGGTAAAAGCAGCCATGTCCTTATACCCACCGGTGTTCCCCTACTTGAGCATCTACATGATGTGCAACTTGTTGGGGGAGTTTGAATGAAGAGTTAAATTATTGTGTATCAGAAAGGTAGTTGGAATTTAATTTTCTTTTAAAATATAAGCATATATGCCTTTATCAGATGCTGGGCATATTCAATAAAAAACTGCTAAATAGTAATATTATAACACAGCAGTTATCAAATCAAAGTTTTTTTTTTTCCAAATCTTATTTTTTATTGATTTCAAAAGAGAGGGGAAGGGGGGTACAGAATGGAAAAAAAGGAGGGGGAAGGAGGGGTACCAAGTTCAAAACAAAGCATATACATGTTGAAATGTACAAAGGGAAACAATGAGTCATTTCTATATAACCTGTGAGACACTTTTTGCAGAACCAAAACTGATATAGGCAAAATAAGTAGAATAGGTAGAATAGATAGAATAAGTAGAATATCCAAGAGATCAGTCAAGGTGAGGTGATCGTAGAGGTGGTTAACAGAAACATTACTCAAGGCGGTAAATTCCAAGAGTCAATCCAAGGTTTCCAAATCAAATTGTATTGAGGAATGGAATTATGAAGGATACTCGTGATTTCTTCTAGTTTCCTAGTATCTTCTACAAGATTACACCATTCAATTTCTAGAGGGGGGGTCAATAGCTTCCATTTTTTGGGAATCATAGCAATAGCTGTGTGTAATAGGTGAAGAGTAAGCCTATCTGTTATCATGGAATTTCGTTTGGAGTCGTACTGAAACAGTAACATATTAATATCAGAGTAATGCAATTTAGTGCCCGTTAAAGTAGTAACCCGATCACAAACTTTTCTCCAGTAGGGAATTATAACTGGGCATGTAAACCATATGTGCGTGTATGATCCCAGCTCTGATTTGCATCTCCAGCAATGTTCAGGTGTAGCTGGAAAAATTTTGTGCAGCCGTTCAGGAGTGTAATACCATCTAGTCGTAATTTTATAAAGCATTTCCCTTACTCGTGAGGCTCTAGGAGTTTTATGCACATTGTGCATTATTCTCCTTCGAATCCCATTAGGGAGAGTAGTTCCAAGTTCTCGTTCCCAAGCTTCAAAATAATTTGAGTGGGATAAAGTGTTGTTTGATAGTAACAATTTATAGGTTGATGAGATAGGTCTATCTGGTAGTTTATTAAGGTCTAATGTGGTTTCCCATATTTTTGGTTGGGGTTCTGCATGGTTGAGGTGTAGTGAATTGAAAAAGTTGTGTAGTTGAAAATAGCACCAAGGGTCTCTTGGATGGGGGCCCCAGATTTTCTGAATATCAGCTAGTTGGATCAGTTTGCCCTTATTGAGGAAGTCGATCAGTCTAGTGTTCCTGCCTCTAAATTGACCCCACCTTGAAAAAGCTTTGGGATCAAGGCTTGGGGGGAAATTTGGGTTTTGTATCAATGGTTGGAGAACTGGGAATTCTGACATCAGATTAAGCCTAGTTCTATGTTTGTACCAGAAAGCCAGCGTGGCGGATATTGCAGGATGGGATGAGACTTCTTTGGGTATGAGAGTAGGTCGAGACCATAGCAAGTTACCTAAGGGAATGGAGGACATTGCTTGTTCAATTTCTATCCACTGTTTTCCTTCGCTGTTCCTATACCAGTGAAGGGATCGTACTAAGTGTATGGAGGTATAATATAGGTAGGCGTCAGGTAAAGCTAGCCCTCCCCTGATTTTGGGTAAGGTTAGTCTGTCAAATTTGCATCTAGGAGTTTTACTTTCCCAGATGAAGTCGTTGAATAAAGATCTCACCTTGGAGAAAAACAATCCAGGTATCTTAATAGGTATGGTTTGTAGGAAATATAGTATTTGGGGCATTACCGACATTTTGATTGCTTGGATCCTACCAAACCACGAAAGTCCTAAGGTCTTCCAATTGTTAAGTTGTGCAGACAGTTTAGTAAGAAGAGGAGGGAAATTAGCGTGATACATAGCTGCAGGGTCCGATGTAATTTGGACTCCTAGATATTTTATCTTTCCCTGCGCCCAACGGAAGGGGAAATTCTGTTCTAGTGAAGTGTTTGTATTTGAAGGGAGGTTTATATTCAGTGCTTCGGACTTGCTTAGATTGACTTTAAAATTTGATAATTTGGCAAATCTAGAGAGGAGAAGCATGAGATTGGGGAGGGACAGTAGGGGTTTGGTAATGACCACTAAGAGGTCTTCTGCAAAAGCAGCAATTTTGTGTTCATTAATACGTACTATTAGACCCGATATATCCTTCAGTCGAATGTGAGCAAGAACAGTTTCCATCACCATAACGAAGAGGATAGGGGAAAGTGGACAACCCTGTCTCGTACCGTTCTTAATGTGAATCAGGGGGGATAAACTGCCGTTTATTCTGATTCTAGCCGTGGGGTCATCGTACAATGCCAAAATTCTACCAATAGTCGTTTCCCCTAGACCAAAACCTTTGAGAGTATGCCTAAGGAAATCCCATGACACCCTGTCAAAGGCTTTTTCAGCATCCGTCGTTAGAATCATTGTTGGAATTTGTTTCTGTCTAGCCCAATGAATGAGGGATATAATTTTATACGAATTATCCTTCCCTTCTCTACCCGGAACAAAACCTGATTGGTCGGGATTGATAAATTGAGTAAGCATTACTTTTAATCTATTCGCTAGAATTTTAGCATATATTTTGATGTCCACGTTAATAAGAGAAATGGGCCTGTAGCTAGCGCAACATTGTGGGTTTTTACCTTGCTTGGGGATGACTGTGATGTGGGCTCCCTTAGCTTGTGCAGGGAAGTTAGAAACTTGGTCTATGTTATTAAAATATTGCAGCATATATGGCACTAGTTCCTGGGAGAAAGCTTTATAGTAGAGGGAATTATATCCATCTGGCCCCGGACTTTTATTGATAGGAATAGATTGAAGAGTATCTAAGATTTCTTTTTGAGAAATTGGTTCATCTAGTGATTGTCTCTGTGCTAAAGAGATCTTGGGCAAATTGGCCTCAGTGATAAAATTGGCTATGTCTAGCTGTTTGGAGGGAGGCGAATTCGAATCTGGTAGGGCATAAAGCGCTTGATAAAATTGCTGAAAGCAGCTGGCTATTTGTGGGGTGGAATGGCATAACTGTTGATTCCTATCCTTAATGGATGGGATAAATGAGTTAGGCTGTATCTTCTTCAAAATAGTCGCAAAGTATTTAGTACTTTTGTCCCCTAATTCATAGGTTTTCTGTTTACAACGCAGATATGCTTTGTAGGAGTACTGGTCTAATAGAGACTTCAATTGCATTCTCTTCCCCTCTAGTTGGGCATAAGTATCTATTGCTATCGTTTGCTTGTGTGACTGTTCTAGTTTGGCGATTTCAGCTAGAAGCCCCTGTACAGTACGTTCTCTCTCTTTTTTAATTTTGGAACACATAGCAATCAGCTGACCTCTTAACACACATTTATGGGATTCCCATAGTATCGCTGGCTTTGTACCAGGTACGTCGTTTTCTAGGAAGGAGGTCTTTAACCATAGCGTATCTGTTCCTTATTTTTATCACTAAGGAGTATAGTACTATTCAATTTCCAGTTGCATTCTGGTTTGGTAACATTTGGAAATTGAAAACCAGTTAATACAGGGCCATGGTCCGAAAGGGTGCTTTGCACTAATTTAGCATCTTGACAAAACTGTATCCATTTATGTGAAATAAAGATGTAGTCGATTCTTGAGTAACAAGAATGGGTCTTGGAGTAATGAGAGAAATCAGTTTTATGGGAGTTGAAGCATCTCCATACATCAACCAGTTGTATCTCCGACAAAGCTTTTTTAATCTTTTTCAGATATCTATAGGAAACATTATTCTTCTTGGTGGAGGAGTCAACTAATGGGTTGAGGGAGACATTAAGATCACCTCCCAAAAAAACAATCCCTTCAGCGAAAGAATTCAGAGTAGAAATAAATTTCTGTATAAATTTAGCCTGATCCGTGTTGGGTGCGTACACATTGGCAATGGTAAATTTTACTTCAGCTATCTTACCCTTCAGTATTAAATATCTCCCCTCCGTATCCTTCTTCTGTTCCAATAATGTAAAGGGCAGATCTTTGTGGATTAAAGTCATAACCCCCTTAGATTTCTTAACTGGGTTATTACTCGTGGCTACTATGGGATAATATTTAAACTTCAGCTGGGGAAGCTTCCCTTCCTGAAAATGGGTTTCTTGTAACAGTATAATTTTAGCCTGTAGTCTTTTGCACTCACCTATTACCTGAGATCTCTTGGCTGGATTATTTATACCATTAACGTTATAACTAACCAAGTTGTACTTCATCATAAGCAAAACAGAAAATCAACGTTTGCATTTTAACCTTTTCACAAGTATATTCAGTATAATCATTTATTGTATCACTCATTGTCACCTTAACTGGGATGGGGTAAGGGGGAGAAGAGGAGACAGGGTAAGAAGATATGGGAACTATTTGTTCGCGACCGGCCGAACCAGGAGGTTTGGGGGAAATAACCCCTTTCTGGTTGCACATAAATGGCCGTAGTATGGTGGGGTGTGATTGTCAGTCGAGGTTGGGCTGAACAGGAAGTGGTAGCTTAGCAGAGCTGGGCACCGGAAGGACCTCTTTAGTAGAAGGAAAGATTGCAAGGCATAGAATGGGAAAGAGCATATTGTAACACCAACCGTAGGATAAACATAATAAAAACATATTAAACAGTAAGAAAAAGCTTCCCACTTTAGTATTGGTTAAATTTCAGTCTGTGTATATACCGCTCGGGTCTCTTTTGCCATACGGCATTCATTAACAAGGGAAGTTAAGAAGCACTTCTTGTATTGCAAAGGTTATCTGTAAATAGACTGTCCTCCCCAAGGAGGGGAAGGGCCTTATACTCCCTGAATTAGACACTTAGGGATAGTCACAACATTGTGAAAAAAAAAAGGTATTTCAAAAAGAAATATAAAAGACCCCCCCCTTTTTTTTTTTTTTTAAATTTTTATATATTTTTTATTTTATTTATTTATTTTTTTCTCTTTCCTTTATCCTTCCTATTCCTTCCTATAACATCATATATTGAACAACATCTATTGTTAAACAACTGAAAAATCTGTCCAGAGTAAGCCGAGTAGAAAACCAAGAACGATATACTTATCAGCGGTAAATGGTCTTAATGGGAAATTCCTCTGGGAGTGGAATTTCTGTCCCTTGAAGCAAAGCCTTTCATTGATCTTGGTGTGTGTCTGGGCGTGTGATGGGTCAACCATTCTCCCCGTAGGACGAAGTCAGGTGACTGGGAAAGATCGCTTTCAACTGACCATCCAGGCAGATCAATCTGTGGAAGTTGCAACTTCTGCAGGAAAAGTGGTGTGTCAGGAAGCCTGAGTGCAACTTGTGTTCCGTCTTTTGAAACCATCGGGGAAAATGGAAACCCCCATCTGTAGGAGATGTTCTTTTCTCTCAGAATATCAGTTAAAGGTTTCAGGGCTTTCCTTTTCATCAGGGTAGACCGGGATATATCTTGAAAGAGTTTGATGGTGGAATCTTCATAGGAGAGATTGCTGACATCTTTAGCCTTCTGGAGAATCTCCTCCTTGAGTCTGAAACTATTCAGGCAGCATAGCACATCCCTTGGAGCATTTAAGGGGGCAGCTTTAGGTTTATAGACCCTATGGGCCCTTTCAATTTAAATTTCTGTGCCAATGTCTCTGGAGAGAATACCATTAAAAATGTGCTTTAATGCAGGAAGAATATCAGAAGTAGTAACAGCCTCTGGAAGACCCCTTACCCTGATGTTATTCCTCCTGCTCCTATTCTCATTGTCTTCCAGCTGTCGTTGCATTTCAGCCATCGTGCGAGCTTGAGCAATGATCAGAGCATGGAGAGATTTCTCATTCTGTAGGAATTTGCTTTGGTTACTTTCCAGATCGTCTGTGCGAGTAGCCAGGCTAATCATGTCTTTTTTGATATCCTGCAGCTCCTCTTTGAGCGAGCAAGTCATTTCCTGCAGCATTGATTTCAATTCTGACCTGGAAGGTAGATTCGCCAGGTAGGAGTGGATGTTATGTTCTTCCTCACCGTCGCTCTCTTGATCTGAGGTATCACGCGCTGCCTCCTCATATCTCTCAGGATGATCGTGAGCCGCCGCCATCTTGGATATTGAGCGGTCCGGCTTTTTCTTTGCAAATAGCGGAGCCAGCTCCTGTTGGGACAGCGTCGTCTCGCTGGAGTGTTCTCCTTAGTCGCCCTTAATTTCCCGGTTTTCCCCATGATTTTAGCTGTGCCAAACGTCCAAACCGGTGTTCGCCTCACGAGCTACAGTTTCAAGCGGCCATTACCCTCGGCGCCAAGCCACGCCCCCAACCTGGGGTCTTTTAGATATTCATAGCTGCATGCACAGATTGATTGGAAAGCCAAATCAAAGTTATTACATTAAAAATACATGGTTAGATACAGCTGTGCTTAAATATCACAATCATACTATAAAACGTGCCTTGACACCGTAGCAAATATAAACTTTTGAACAGACCTTTATTATTCCATAATTTACCTTTTTAGAGGATATGATTCATCCATTTCCCTTAACCCTTTGAATGGTCTGTGTTATATCATTATTACCCAACCTTTGTTATATTCAGACTGGGGCCTATAAAATTGAATTAAATTCTTCTAATACAAACATAAGCCGGACCATCAATTTTATTACACCTATATGGCAGGTACTAGGACACACAATTCAGTCATTTAAAATATTAAAAAGAAGGAAAATCCCCCAGTCTGTGCTGAAAAAGCGATTCTGCTAATTAAGTCTTATTACAGTTCCTAAAATGTTTTCATATTTTTTAATTTCTTAAATAATGAGACAAGTGATTGCTGGGGACACAGGAGGGCACTATGGTTGATATGAACTTGAGGGATGCTGATGCTGCATAGTAAAGAGGAATAGAGACATTGATATTTAAAGAAAGCTTCTCTCTACTTTCTCCTAGGACGAGAACTTCATTTTTTTATTACTAAATATGGGCTTCTGTGATTAAAACTTGGGGGGGCACGCTTATTTTGTCTTCTATGAGGTTGAATGCTCTACTCCAGCATTCAGTTTTAATAAGCTTGATGGAACCGATGATGCAAAAAGCAAAGCTGTAAGATAGCAAGTTAAAGCTTGCAGAATATATTTTTTCACAAATGTTTTTATTTATTTTCTCAACATATTAATAAGATGAGTTAAACAAAATCCTAACAAGAAAAATAAAATTAAATAACAATGTCAGTGTCAAGTTCAGAGTAAAATGGTATCAACATTTTTAGTTTTTGTCAAGTGACCATAGGAAAAGGGCCGGAAAGATATTTCTCTATCCACAAAAGCTAGAAACAATTCGTTGTTCTATCTGTATACAAAATGGAAAGTCTGTAAAGTATTATACTCACGTTAAGTGCTTGTTAGTATTCGATTAAGGATGTGACTCCTGGGGGGTCCTGTCGGAATTAGTTGTGGTGAATTACCCATATTCATCAGCTGCAGCCCCGCCTCACGGACTAGATCGGTTAGAATATATTTTTGCAATAACTGGAGTGTTCTGGGCATGAAGATCACACACCACAAAGTGGCCTGAAAACTTGGGGAAATTTGCAAAGCTGGAAACAACTTTTTACTACTTACAACCACTGTGATGTTGGATAGATCTGTGACAGATGAAATGATTGTATTTGCCTTTGTGTGTCACTAAAGCATGAGAATACTGGAGACTTTTTTTTAAATAAACTGCTTTCTTTAGTTAAAAAAACTTATTTTTGCTGATCTTTTGAGTCTTTGAGAACTTACTTATCAATTGCAAGTGGCAAGCTATTAGGGTTGGTTAAATGAATAAAATTAAATTTTTAACCAGAAAGACTTCCTGTATATACAAACTGTTATATATATTATGTAGTGCAGGTGTAGGATCTGTTATCCAGAAAGTTCCAAAATACAGGAAGCTCATCTCTCATAGATTCCATTTTAATTAAATAATTCAAGTTTTAAAAAAGTTTCCTTTTTCTCTGTAATAATAAAACAGTTGCTTGTATTTGACCCCAACTAAGATATACTGTAATTATCCTCGATTGGAGGCAAAACAATGTTAAATTTATTTTTCAACAGACTAATGGTATGGAGATCCAAATTCCGGAAAACCCATTGTTCCAAGCATTCTGGAGAACAGTTCCCAAACTTGTATGATATGTGAAAAAATAGAATAACGGCACTGTGGTATTTTCTTAATTTAACTGGCAAAACTGTATATATTTGGATATTTGATGCATAAATTTAGCAGAGCATCATGAACTCAGCATCGCCTACTGCAGTGGTCCCCAACCAGTAGCTCGTGAGCAACATGTTGCTCTCCAACCCCTTGGATGTTGCTCTCAGTGGCCTTAAAGCAGGAGCTTATTTTTGTATTCTGGGCTTGGAGGAAAGTTTTAGTTGTATAAAAACCAGGTGTACTGCCAAACAGAGTCTCAATGTAGGCTGACAATCCACATAGGGGCTACTAAATGGCCTATCACAGCACTTATTTGGTACCCCAAGAACATTTTTCATGCTAGTGTTGCTCCCCAACTCCTTTTACTTCTGAATGTTGCTCACGGCTTCAAAAGGTTGGGGATCCCTGGCCTACTGTGTGCAGTTGGTGGCAGCAGTGTTATGCTGTGCTCCTGTTTGTCATTAGCAGGGGCTCAGAAGCTATTCACGGCTGAAGGGAAGAGTAAAACCTATGAGTAAAAGCTACCTCTGTCTTCTAAAACTAAGATCATATTCACAAAGCCACAGCTACACTGATCTTATCAATTTCAGACCTTGTTCTACTGATTCTCTTTATTTGATATGGCATACTTACCTCCTCATTCCCAATTTCATGCTGAAGGACTGAATGGAATGCTAAACATTTATGTATGTACATGTTTTTTTTTTTTAACTTTATTGATATCAGTCAAATATGTTTACAGCAGCACAGAATGTAATATTGTACAGACATTGTACCTTTCACACCATAATCAAGGTCACCATAGTAGCTGAACGAAGCATTCTGTTAAACAGCAGTATCAGGAATAAACATGTGCAATAACACATATCCGAAATATAGCCAAACTGTAAGTACGAGAAATAAAAAAACAAACAAACATACGGAAGGTTTCCCAAAAAAAAGGGGGGGGGAAGGGAAAAGGATCAACCACACCATGTAGTGGAATCTGCCTCAGCTTGAAGTGAGAATCTTGTTTTGATGCAAGTTGAGAGATGAGAGAGAGGGCCATAAAAAATCAAATAGAAAAGTGTCCAGACTGTGGGTCCTCCAAGCCTATTGAGTACTTTTTCCTCTGTAAGTTACCCACGGCTGCCAAATGGCATCATAAGTGGAGACTCGATTTTCATTATGCGCCGCCATTAATTCCATATCTGCTCTTACATCCATTGCTGATAATATGTGGTCAATTGAAATTGGTCCTCCAGGTTTCCAAACCTGCCAGTGTTAAATAGGTGAAAAAGTAACTTTTTCGTAAACTTAGGCACATGGTCCGGGAACATCAGTAGCAACGCCACTTGTGGTTCGTAGGGGATGTCTAATTCAAGACCAACCGTTATAATAGTAAACACAGATTTCCAAATGAGCTGTCAGTGGGCAGTCCCACCACATATGAAGCAGAGTTCCAGACTGACCACAGTTTCTCCACCAAAGTGGGGAATGAGATTGTGAAATTTTATGCAAAGTTGCTGGTGTAAAATGCCACCGATAAATCAATTTCTTGTGGGACTCCAAGTGGTTAGTGCATCTGGTTGCACCTGATAAGATTTGTGCCGCTGCTAACCACTTATCAGGATGGAGTGATAATTAAAGATCTCTGTCCCATTTAATCATATACGGATATTTGTATTCTGGAGGATCTGAAAGAAGCAATTTATAACAGGTAGAGAGCACTCCCCTCATGGACCAGCCAGTAACCGAGAGTCTCTCCAGAAATGAAGGCAGAGGAGTAGATCTGAACCCCGGGATGTGCGATTTGAGCAAATGTGTAAGGCGTAAATAGGTGAAATAGTCTCGGTCATCCAAATGGAATTTGGATTGCAAGTCTGGGAACGATAAATATGAACTGGGACCAAACAGGTCTTTAACAATTTGCACTCCATTAGCAATCCAGGTTTGCAAAGGTAAATCACTTATGAAGTAATGGAGACTTTGCAATGGCGTTCTTAGGGAGATAGTCGAGATGATGCCCAAATCAGACCTTGCTTTGTCCCACACTTTGAGGATTTTTGCTGTAGGGGGCAACATCAGAGAACGTTTAGGTCTTAAGCAAGGAGGAGTCCACAACAGTTGGGGAATGGTAAGTTGGGGCATTTCAAAAGTCTCCAAGTCTAACCAGTATCTGCAAGATAACGGGCTATGCATTTTCACAGCAGTGTCCAAAAGAGAGGCTCTAAAGTAACAAGATAGGTTAGGCATTCGAAAACCACCCACAGAAGTTGGACGTTGTAACACCTTAGCAGCTGTATGAGGCTTCCCCCCTCCCCAAGTCACTCATTTGTCTCTGTAACAGTTTAATTTATTGTGGCGGGAGATCTACTTGAATGGTTCGAAATAGATAAAAAAAAATTCGGCAAGGCCGTCATCTTTACGGCATTAATTCTGCCAGTCCATGAGATTTATTAAGGTTTCCATTTAAGATACAGTTCTTGAAGAGCTTTCTGCAGGGGTATATAATTGTGCCTATACAACAACTCAGGGTCTTTAGGGACCCAAATGCCAAGATACGTGAGAAAGGACTCTCTCCACTCAAATAGATAATTACTTTTAAGAAGTCCCACCTCCTGAGCTGAGACGTTAATTGGTAGGGCCTGTGTTTTTTGAGGATTAATTTTATACCAGGAAACACGATAAAAGGAATCAAGTTCTCGGAAAACATTGGGAAGTGTAATGTGTAAATTAGTCAATGAAAGAATCACGTCATCGGCAAAAAGTCCAATAGTACTGTTGCCAAGTTTTGTTGGGATTCCCCTAATATCCTGATTTTGTCTAATTCTGATAGCCAGTGGTTCTACTAGGAGGACAAAGATCACAGGGGATAAAGGGCACCCTTTTCTTGTACCGTTGGTGATAGTGAAGGCATCCGACAGGATCCCCGATGTCAGAACTTTGGCTGAAGGCTTTGAATATAGTGGTACGATTGCCCGCAAAAAGTTATCGCCTAACCCAAACTTATTAAGTGTTTGCATCATAAACCCCCAATGGATCCTGTCGAAGGCCTTCTCCGCATCTAATGACAACAGTAAGGTTGGGAGTTTATTGCGTTTAATAATATGAAGTACCTGTAGATTATGAAATCTTCTAGTGTTATTGGGGGCTTGTCGTCCAGGGACGAATCCCACCTGATCATAATGGATAAGGTGTGGTAAAACAGTATTCAACCAGAGTGCCAACATTTTAGAATAAAGTTTGAGGTCAGTATTTAATAAATATATAGGCCTGTAGATACTGCAGTGTTCTAAAGCCTTACCAGGTTTGGGGATAGTTGAGATGTGTGCTTGGAGGAATTCAGGTTGTATTTTCCCTGTATCCATAATAGATTGAAACACTTTTAATAAATGGGGGACTAAAACAGCAGCATAATGTTTGTAATAAAAGTTGGTGTAGCCATCAGGCCCAGGGGCTTTACCCAATTTTAATAATTTTATAGCTTTGAGGATTTCGTCTGTAGTTAGGGGGGCGTTTAGTAAGTCTAGTTGAGATGCAGAAGGTCGTGGAATGTGAATTGAGTCCAAATACTGTTGTGTAACCTCTAGTGTAGGTTGTGGTTCAGCGGTATTACTGGAGAGGGTGTACAGGGAGGAGTAGTAGGAGGCGACTGGTTAGCTATCTGGAGCGGATCAGTAATCTTGAGTTGTCTCACTTTTAGATATTGAAGTCTCGTACAGGCCTGTTTTTTACGTTATTGTGAAGCTAAAAGCTTGTCTGCCTTATTACTTTTGGTGTAGTATAGTTGCTTAAGAAGTTTTAATCTGTACTCAGTCTTAACGTAAAGAAGCTTTTGTAACTCAAGTTTGAGTGCTTGGATTTTGTCCACTAGGACTTGAGAAGGATGTAAGTAGTAGTCATGTTCAGCCTGCTGTATTTGGTGTTGCAATCCCCGAGTGTGAGATTCTCTCTTCCTACGAAGATTAGTATCTTGCGAGATAAGCTCCCCACGCATTGTAGCTTTATGGGCTAACCAAATGGTTTGGAAATCCATCCCTGGAGTGACATTGTTCACAAAATAAGATGTTAAGGAATGTCTCAAGTGTTCCTGAATATCTGGATGAGTTAGAAGAGAGTCATTTAATCTCCAGGGGGAAAAAGTTTTCCTGTCTGGGGACAAAGTGAGTTCAATTCCAACGGGGGCGTGGTCTGACCAAGCTTGTGTGCCTATCCATGCTTTTTTTGATTGGACTGTAGTTTGGGGGTCTAGCAAAATTAAATCGATTCTAGAATGAGTTAAGAATCTGGGAGAATGAAAAGTGTAGTCTCTTTCTGTCGGCTTTTGGGCTCTCCAAATATCTATAAGAGCAAAATTATGTAAAAGGTCTTTAAACTTACGGGCCTGCGATAATTGTTGACGCGTAAAGGGGTGCTGAGATGTTCTGTAGATATCCATAATAGGATCAGGAGCAAGGTTGAAATCTCCCGCCACAACACATCTACCTTTTTTAAAGTGCATTAGGTGTGCCAAAGTCTTTTCAAGGAACTGCAGCTGGTTATCATTAGGAGCATAGACATTTATCAGTGTATAAAGCTGGTTGTTCAAAGTACATAGAAGCAATAAGTATCTGCCTGAGGGGTCAGCAATCATGCGATGCATACTAAATGTGACCTTAGCACCTATTAAGATGGAGACACCTTTAGATTTAGTAGGAGAGAGAGCATGAAAGTCATGCGGGTAATGTCGATTACGAAATGCTGGTTGGTGTGATTTTTTAAAGTGGGTTTCTTGAAACATCAACACATCTGCTTTAAATTTGTAAGCCTCGTTAAGTGCAAGGTTCCTCTTTTGAGGGATGTTTAGCCCTCTAGTATTCAATGAATATAATTTAACCATAATATGCATGACATGATTGCTTCACCACAAGTTGGATCAACAGTACATCAAAAGTCAGAGCTGGAACCCATATATACAAACATTGCAAGAACATTATTATGCTAAGATCCTGTGAAATAAAAAAAAAATAAAAGTGGTCTAGATAAGGCGTGAATTATACAGTGAGAAACCTGTAAAAAATTTTTAAAAAAATGGGAAACCTTCCGTAAAAAAACTGTGATTAAGCATCTTCGGATGGCGCATATAAAAAAGCAGAGCTGCACCCAATTAGATCCCAGATGATGTTTAAACTGGGAATGTGGGGGGAGGAAAAGAGAACTGTCATCCGTTAGCAATGCCAGCAACAGTGCTGGTATCAGCCAGAGAGGAAACAGGCGAACTAGGAGAAATTATGCTCCAACCTCTTGAGCCATAGTTGAGGTAGATGAGGAGAGAGAGACATGTTGATCAGGAGAATAAGTAAAGTTAGCCAAATACATTACACCTCCTGCCAATCTTTGCGCAATCATTGGATTTGTTTAGGTGGAGGGGATTTTGGCGGAGAATCCAAAGTGTTAAGCAGGTTCCATCTGCGCAGGGCTTTTCTGGCTTCCTCTGGAGAGGGCAAAGATGTAACCGTGCCATGCCTGTTGATCAAAAGTTTCACTGGAAATCCCCAGCGGTAGGGAATACTGTTGTCCCGAAGGATTTTGGTAGTTTCCAGGAATGCCCGTCGCTTTGCCAGAGTAACTTGGGATAAATCAGCATAAATTTGTAAATCCGCATATTGGGACGGCCAAGCTTCCTTGCAGCGAGCAGAGCGTAGTAGCTTTTCTTTAACATGAAAAAAATGCAGTTTGGTAATGACATTCTGCGGAGCTGTGTCTGGAGCATTACGCGGTTTGGGAACAGTTCCAATGGCGGGGTATCAGGCATAACTACCTTTAGTAGGCCCGTCAGGTATCCGTCCAGGTCCTGTGCCAACACCGACTCCGGGATACCCCGCAGTTTCAGGTTATTTCTGCGGGAACGGTCTTCCAGGTCTGCTACCTTGTTAGCAAGTCGTTCAATCTCTCTCGCTGCCTTATCGTGGTTGTCCGCCAAGTCGTTATGGGTGTTGGCGTACTCACCCATTCTGGCTTCAATATGTGATGTGCGATCACCGATTTCCTGCAGTTCTGCACGAATGTCCGTAATCAGTTGTTTAATGTCGGCTTGTAAGGTATGCTTGAGATCTAGAAGCATAGTTTTAAGTTCCTCAGTCGAGGAGCGTTGCAAGTCAGCTTCCTGCCGGGGCTCCGAAATGTGATCAGGCTGCGTGGCCTCCAAAATGGCGCCTTCTGCAGCGTGTTGATCAGCAGCCGTTTGCGCCGCAAAGTATGATGTGACAGTGGAACCTGATTTTTTTTTGCTGAAGTTTAGGAGCCATACCTCTCCGAAGTATGTACATGGAAAAATATCCGTGAAATCTCTGTCCTCGTGCTAATGATCCGTTTGTGGCTTAGTACAGCACGGAGCTCAGAACTTAAGCGTCCATGTGCATTGGTAGTTGGCTCCGCCCCCTATGTATGTACATGTTTATATAACTTTGTATACAGTACATTAACTGAACAAAGAGGGGAAAACACTACAATAAATAAACATACACAAGATCAAGTGCCACATGTAAAGAGAAATGGAAAGTTTTGGTCCATATCCTATAGAACTTACAATCTTTTATTGTCTTTCATTTCTCTGTCATCTATTGGATCTCACATTGTACATAATAAATACAAGTTTCATGTAATTGTATCAAGGAGGCATATCTAAAAATCTATACTTGCAACGGCTGTGTTGATAGAGAGCTGAGGCTCTATATATGAAAAAGAGATGAAGTGACTACTAGGGACACCTACCGTATGATCGATGGCCACAGTCCCCATTATATGTATAGGGTCTTTGTAGTTTACCTAATGTCCATGGATACCCTGCACTGGACCTCACCACAGCTAAACAGACCTAGAAATACTGTACTTGTAGGTATTATAGGTACTTTGATTATAGTGCAAGAAATGTGATGATTGGAAAACACACTTGACACGTTTCATATATCTCACTTAATGATAAGAGTGCTATATGTTTGGAAGACAACACGCTTCATGAAGATCATTATGGGGGTAATGTATAAACACTGGGCAAATAAAAGATAATCACTGATTAGTTGCTATGTGTCATGCCAGGGCCACCTTGCACTGGCATTTTTAAAGTTTATACTGTAATTACTCAGAGGCTCACACAGAGACCCTTTATTGTATATCTCACCAGGGGGCTGTGGAAAGGTGACATCCATATCTGTCATCTGAGACGGTCTGGAGCCACACCATTTGGGCAAGGAAGCTGGGCCAGTCTGTTCTTTGATCGGCTGATCAAAGAACAGAGCTGTGGACCTAGAGCAGCAGGGGGGGATAGCTAGTAGAAAATTATGGATTATAGGAAAGTATCCATATCTCCTGTGTCATAGGATTCACAACCTCATAACTTACATATTGGTTATGAGGAGGTCACATGCTTCCTAACAATACCAAACAGGGCTAGCCTATACCCACCTGTTAGGAGGGCTGGTTCCTGGGGGACTGGGAAGTGGGAACCTATTAGTGTTTGGTATTGTTCTTCTTGCCCACATATGAATCACAGCCTGCCCATGTTTTTATTATAGTATTGGGTACTGGCAAGTACCAATATTATATTAAGGGATATTGGGGAATATTGCCTGAGAGTAGCAAACCCCCTGCAGGGGGTCGTAAACGACATGTTCCTGGGCACTCCTACCTCATGCATAAGGTAATGAGGGGAGTGTCCCAGCAGGAAATAAAAAGGTGACATTCCCAATATCACATTGTCATACAAGGAGGCTCCATTTTTTCAGTGGATTGTATGTCAAGCTTCCAACTCGTGCCTCAGAGGAAATACACTGACAACTTCAAAACTTGGTAAAGTAAGGGTTTTCTTTGTGTTTTTACTCCCTTTTATTTTATTTACTGTATTTGCAACTATGTCATCTTTGTAATATCATTTTTATATATATACATATGCACTGTTTCTTTTAAATATTAAATATCATTTAATACGTTAGTCCTTGTGCTCTAAACGAACTCATTGCCCATATGAATGCTTGTGCCTACGTGTATGAACTCTTCGTATGTGTGGAAAGGGAAAGTTGCCTATTTGTATGTTGGATAACTAGTACGGCTAGCAGGAAAGTGTGTTTGAATGTAGATTAACCCTTTGGCTGCTGGAGTGCTTGTTAGACTAGTAGGATCTTACCCTGTGTAACTACCATAGGAGAGAGTGTTTGATATATTGTGTAGTGTGAGTTATTACCTGTTATAGAGGGCAGGGGAATAGTCACATTAGGTTTCTATCGCCTGTTAATGATAGATGGTGGCAGCGAATGAACTTTGTGGGTGTTGGTGTGTTTTTGGGGTGTCTGTTGTTAGTCTAACCTGTGTGTAAGGTGATTGAGAGACTGATTGTAACCCCTTGTAGCCAAACCCAAGAGTTAAGTGTGGTTGAGTGAGTCGTTTTTGTGACACTATGGGTTACTGCCCAGGTGCAAATTTGCTCAGGGTTGGGGCTCATTTATCAACCTGGGGAAAATTTACCCATTTACTGTAACTCATAGCTTGGCTTTTTTTCAGGCAGCTGCAGGTGATGAATGCAACAATTTGATTGATTGCCATGGGTAACTGCCCATAAGTAATTTTGCCCAGTGTTGATAACTGACCCCCATTGCAATAGTTTAAGTTGGAATGCTGGTGCTTAGATGCAGCCTAGAAGAAATGGGGCCAACTCAACAAAATGTGCTGAATTCTGGACTCTGTTTTATGACAGAACAAGCTCACAGAAGCTGCTAGTGGAACAGGTTTTACTTAGGAAAGCAGCTTTTTGTTCATGGATCCACACACACACAAATTTCTGTAGTGGGGAAAGTGCCTATTGATTTATATCACCAACATCAACGTTTCAGGGGGTACAACCTCCCTTCATAAATCCAAATCCGAATATAGTTACATAGTTAAATTAGGTTGAAAAAAGACAAAGTCCATCAAGTTCAACCCCTTCAAATGAAAACCCAGCATCCATACACACACCCCTCCCTACTTTCACATAAATTATATATACCCATACCTATACTAACTATAGAGTTTAGTATCACAATAGCCTATGATATTATGTCAAACTATAACCTGTCAAATCACGTAGAAGTCAATGGTTCTAACATTAGAACTTGTTTCTTACCAAGTTTCTCAATAGTTTTGGGCTGTTTTGCTGGTTTTCAATCAAATAATTCAGTTTTTTTTGGGTGACACCTTGAAAAAGTGGAGTATTTGGAGCATCAATTCGGAAAAGTTGCACTTGAGACGTTTGCTTTTGTTGCAACGTTTTTTTGCAGCAATTTTTTAGAGAAAAAAAAATAAGGGCATTCAGGTTTGGGAGTTTGGTCGAATTTTTTTAAAATAAAGTGAGAAAAAAATTGGAGTTTTAGTAAATAACCTCCTTATTGCTATTGCTTCTTTTTATTATTCATCTTTCTATCCAGGCCTCTCCTATTCATACTCCAGTCTCTTATTCAGATTAATGCATGGTTGCTAGGGTAATTTGTATCATAACAGACAGATTGCTGAAACTGCAAACAGGAAAGCTGCTGAATAAAAAGCTAAATAACTCAAAAAACACAAATAATAAAAAAGGAAAATCAATAGCAAATAGTTTCAGAGTATCACTCTTTACATCATACTAAAAATATTTTTTTTTGTAAATCTTTTATTGATTTTTCAAGTAAAACAAAATGAGGGTAAAAGCATCTCTCTGATTCTGACTGCCCTAGAGGCTTTATGCGTTTGTGTCAAAATGTTCCTTCTTAATACAGGAGATATAGTAATTTCTAGTTCTCTTCCCCAGGTGTCAAAATAATTTGGGTGGTTCATCCTTTTATTGCTTTGCAGCATTTTGTATATTTGTGATAGCGGCATGTTTGTTAGTTTTTGTGCCTCCGTCCAAAATGTTCTCCCACACTGTCCCACACAGCAACTTGTATCTGAAGTTTGCTGAGGAAATGGTGTAACTGGTTGTAGCACCATGAATCCCTAGGATGGTTTCCCTACATTTTATGAATTGCCGCCAGGGAAATGATCCTATTAGTTTCTCTATTTTCGTGGGTTCCCCATCTAGAAAATGCTTTGGGATCAAAACTAGGGGGGAAGTCTGGATTGAGTGTAAGTGCTTATAGTCTGGGTAACAGAGGCATTAGATTAAATGTCTTTCTAAATTTAAACCATAATCCCAGTGTTGCAGAGATCGTGGGGTGAGATAGTAGGTATTTTATTTTGTTTGACTAAAAATGAATTTAAGGTGAACAACCCCTGTTATAGACTGGGCTTAAAACTTCAACAGTAACTACAAATAGTCTGAATTGTTTGTTCAGATTCCCCATTTGAAGATGGATGGATGATGATGGTGCAGGCATACATTCTTAAATGCATATGCAGCTGTAAGATAAAATATACAAATTGTTTGTGGAACAGATTTATTAAACATCTACATTTTTATGAATTTTTACAGTGGCAGTTCCCCTTTAAAGTTGCTATTGTGCCTATTTATCACAGACCTACAACCCATATTTTGAGCCAATGTGATTTGGTGCATGCATTAAACATGCAGCTTTTCCTTTCAGAAAAATATTAGTCTACGATAGTGAAATATTATTATTTACTACACTTTATGAACTGGCCTCAGCACTTACATTAATGATGTTATTAACAATTTTATTGTTTATATATCTCGTTTATCAAATCATAATATATATACAGCTGTGACCACTGCAATCTTATAATGCATACCGTTTTACTTATGCGCTCCATATCAGAGACAATTTAATGTATCTTTCATAATTAAAAGTGATAATATGTGGTCTGGAGCTATTAATTTAATGTGTTTCACAGCTATGCTTTGGATATATTTTCTGAAGTTGGACATAATATATTTTAGTTTAAATTAGTGACGTTTTTATTTTCACAATGCACACCCCTCCAGTTGCTGGCAACTTAAATAATTTGAAATGTGTGAATCAATGTACTTTTATTTAGAGAAATTAAAAAAAAAACACAATAGAGTAAACACATATGGACCCATTCATAAAGCAGAGGAAAAAATAACTGATTCTGCTTGAATTTCAAAGGGAAATATGCCCTGAAAACCCATAGGGCCCTGAAAACCCATAGGGCTCATTTACATCCTCAAGTGCTGTTGGCATCTTGGGCTTTTCACTTTGCACCTAAAAAACACTTAAATTAAAGTTACTTGAGTCAATATACGCTCCTTGCACTTCTGTATATTTGATAAAGCACTACATTGTCCTTCCTGCCTTCTATTCCGGGTGCTGTGTCTATTGGACTCTGGAGCCTGGAACCCTGGAGCTACTGACACCTCCTGACCAGGCAGTAGCTCCAGGTCCCTTGTGCCTAAAGAATTAGGTTCAGATGTAACTTGCACTGTGAACATTGAAATGCCACCAGACAGACTTTTAAAATAATTAGTGCAACTAAGCACGATTTGGGACGAAGCACATACAAAGTTGTGCCCATTGTGGCTAATCTGACACAATTGCAGTAGGTGCAGTGCAATTGCATCACAAGACTCACCCATTTGCATCTGCAATGATGACAGAATTCGGGGGGAAATTGCGCTTTGCTTACTGCTCCTTGCAAATTGAATATGCCCTAATGTGTACACTGTGTTTAGTGGAATAGGTTTAAAAGAAAATATTTTACACTACAGCTGAAAAATGTATTGAAGCCTTTTATGATCGAATTAAGGAATCCACTTCCTGGTTCTCATTTGAACATTTCATTTGAAGCTAACAAAAACCCCTGTCTTGCTTTATGGCAAGAATTCTAGTGTGCTTGGGAATTATGAGGAAGTTATGTTTATCATCCTAGACCCCCCATTTATCCTCATGGTGCATCGGGTGGTACATGAAGTATGCAGTTGAATACCAACCCAGTGAATGATGGTAGATATAATAAGAATATAAAGATCAGTACTGATCTACAATCCCATAGATGGGAATAGGTAATCATTTATAACCTCTAAACCTCCCCCAGTGATACACACAAGGATTATGGTCACTGTCAGTGTTTTCTAAGCCTTTCAAGTTTTCAATTTTAGCCTTTGTTTCAATAACAATATAGTGAAATCATTGTCAAAAATTAAAGATATTTTATTTAAACTCTGATTTCCATCATTGTCTGTTTTATTGTGAAGAGGATATTGAAGAATCCTAACCAATTTGCCTCAGCCTTACTAGCAAATAGTTTTCTTGACACGAGAATGAAAAACACCTCCTACACTTGGCCACACTTTCCTTTGTCCTTGCAGTGCTAAACATGATCAAAGTGATCAAAGGGTGGAGGCGAGACAGTGCCAAGTAAAAGAGTGTTAATATAAACGTATCAATATACAGAACCTCTCCAAAGATATACTTATATGTGTCATTTATTGCTTGCATTGCTATTTGTTCAGCATTTCAGATTAATTTAGTACCTTTCAACAAGAATGTACAAAACTGGAACAAAAAGGGAAACAAGACATTAGCTAACAATGGGAAGCTGTCATGAAGCAGTCAGCAGAATCAAACACTCTGGGGAGTCCTGCTTGCCTGCAATCCACATGTTCAATGAAAGGAGTTTGGGAACAGGAAACTAAAGAGATTAGGCCAAACCATTTTATTTATGTGGCTTTTTTAATCTTTGGATTGAATTTCAGAAAATGTCACAGTTAGGACTGTACAAAGGAAAATTTCTTTTAATGTTTGCATTTTAAGCAAAAATTCACTGAGCGAAAACAGATGAGATTCCCTGCTTCCAGATGTGGCACGTGTGAGGGAAAGGGAAAATGAGCAGAAAAACAGTAGCAAGATTTACATGTGAAGCCTACAGCAAAGCCATATCTGGAGAAATCCACCAGAGGGTAATAGAGGACATATTTATGGAATCATCTCCAGAGCTTGCATGCATATTAATAATGGAAATTGTGAATAAAGTAGCAAGCACACCAAAACAAATACCTATTCTTTTTACTGTCAGGCAGATTTGTAATGTATTGCACTTTATTTCTGTAAAGGTGTTAACCGAACAAATGTATGGTTATAATACTGAAACGAATCAACTAAATCAGTCAATTCATAATCTTAATTAGGTCGCCATGAGTTCTGGATATTAATATATGCATATGGAAGTATTGGTTTAGAAAGATCATTTCACAGTATACTAGACAGCTTATTGGTTACTTACTGTTTATGAGTACAGTAAGGGCAAACTTCTGTAAAATAAATGTAAAAACTGACATTCTTCTGGATGGCAGTGACTTTCATGCTTTTCAGGAACCTATATAATTTTAAATATTCTTCCTGCACTCCAGCAGTCCCTTGAGTCTCGGGAAGGATGAAAGCCTGGGGATCCTGCCCATGGCAAAGCACGCACGTGGGTTAAGGCACTCTCAAAAGTAAAAATATCAGAGAGAACCAGAATTTATAGGATACTAGCTACAGAACCCCCTAGGACTATGTTTCCTATTAACAATGACCATATACTATATTAATAGCAAAAAGTATAATAAAATAAGTTTGCTACATAAATGTAACATTTTGTTAAGTTAAATCAACAAAATAAGCACTTCTTGTAAACTAATGTCTACAAACACAGCAAAAGTCATGCTACTTGCCTATGTATATTGTGAAATGTAAACTAATTCTGCCCATTGAAGAACACTGGATACACTGTACAAATAGTGAGTACATATAGAATACTCACAGTTTGTCTATAGTCGTACCTAAAGATATAGGTATTATGACATGGACCCAATTGATTATTTATGTACCAGTGCGTATATACAGTATATATATATATATATATATATTTATATATATATATATATATTTATATATGTGTGTGTGTTCTGGCTTTATGTTGGGTTTTTAGAAATATCTAGGACAGAGGTCCCCAACCCGTGAGCCACATATAATTGTAAAAGGAGTTTGGGAGCAACCACGGGAAACTCACCTCAGATGGCAGTGCCCACCAATTACCAGGGGTAGCAAAAATCCACTCTGGGCAATAGCCAAATTTCTGGTTATCAAACTAGAAATTCGGCTCTTTTAGTGCAGAGACCGCAAATTGCCCCATGTAACAACACAAGCATGAAAAAAATTCCTGGGTGCTATCAAATAAGGGCTGTAATTGAGTATCTCATAGCCCCTATGTGGACTGGCAGTCTAAAGATGACTCCGTTTGGCAGTACACCTGCTTCATGCAGCCAACACTTGCCTCCAGGCCACTGGGAGCAAAAACTCAGTCTTCAGACAACCTCTGCAGGCTCCATATATAGTTGCATCCAGGTGAGTGATGGGTCTGCTCAGAAGCTTGCTGCAGCCTGTAACAGTCCCTTTGACTAACATTGTTCATGACACAGTAACATGATACCTGGTTTTGCTGCCTAAAACAGGGTCATAATGGGTAGCTTAATTGTTCATTTAGACAAGCCTTGAAAGAGGAAGTCTTTGAAAAGCTAAAATAACAATTCTGTAGTTATTGATAAATTAAATAGGAATCAATTTCAATTTAAGATATACATTTCTTGTATTTACAGCAATTAGATAATCACAAATTTGCCCCACCACAGCTTTCAGTGACTTGTCCTTAAATCTGTGATATGCAGAGATCCTGTCAAATTATAGCTAATGCCGTACAATAACAAACTAAGATATGTAGAATGATGGCAAATGATGGAAGTACAGATGGGAGGTGGAGGATTATTTTTGTTCTAATGTATTTCTTTTAACACAGATTCCACATCACATTGCTTTTATCTGGACATACACTGACCATAAAGTATACTTGATGAAAATGCTGACCGGAAAATAGCAGAAAGAGCAAGAATGTAATGTACAATTTAACAATTACTGACAACAGCCAACATTCATCCTCTTAACCACAAGATGTCTCCATTTCACCAGTTAAACATGAAGAATCCATTTAAGACTTTTTTGTTATTATTATTAACCCTTGCTTTATATATTACCCTAAGGACCTGCTTGCCCTTTTTTGCATAAGGGTTACATAGTCATAACTGTATTTGTATATGTGTGTTTGTTGTGCATAATGTAGTCCTGTGCTTTGAGTGCTGTAAAATATCACATAGAAAACAAAACTCAAGTCAGTGCTCTTGTGATTTTTTAAGGCTAATGAGCTGTGGCAAGTGACTAAGCATGAACAAGACAGTCTCCCTTATGATGATAAGGCACAAGGCTGTATATGCAAGCAAAGTAAGGGTGGTCTTAAGAGGAATAGTTATATGCTTTGCATGTCCAGACTTAGAACCCTGTTTAAAAACTCCTTTAAAAAATCCTTCCTTTATAAATGTCCTGTTATAAAATAAAAACACAATTAAAAAGAATATATAGTGCCCAGTTATTTATTTATTTTTTTAACACCCTTTTTAGTAGAATGTTATGATGGTATGATGATAACTGTTCATTTTAAATAATGTTGTGGTTTGTATATATATATATATTTATTTTAGATTGGTTGTAGCATCGCTACTTGTTGCCCTGATGCCCATGATTAAATGTTCAAATGTAGACTCTAATGAAACCGTATTCTCTCACGGAATGTGGCAAATATATTTGACATACAGCATAGTGATAAGAATCATTTACAAGCCCCGTAATGTGTTCTGCATATACTGTACAACGGTATTCTTGTGAGCAACACAAGATTTGCAGAGGTCTGATTAAGGGATTGATGTTGTAAGAAACAATAGTTGAAAGTAAGGTAATGCATAGTATATAAATTGTTTTTGTGCAATTTATGCAAAGTGAATCCTAGAGAAGAATCTATTTCTTAGTATTTGTTAATTATAACGGTACTGTAACTGTAAAAAGCAGTGTCATCCTGTTACAGCTAGTGCTGGAAAATGAATATGGGTTTTTATAACCCATTTGTTCTACCTTCAGTTAAGGCTTTACTGACTTGATTTGCCGTGTCAGCCACGCATAAACCTCAAGCGATCTAGTCATAGTCCTGCTATCTTCTCCTCTATTATGCTAATATTCTTACAACAAGCCATGAAGTGACATAGCCTGGTGACAAAGGTTCAGAGTGTATTCACTTCAAAAGTGACTGTAATGGATGTTTCTAGATTCTAGATATATGAGCAACCTGCACTTTTTTTGTTGCAAATATACATGTTTAAAGTGCTCCTAATGAAAGAAAAAGCTGCTCATTTCTTTAACTGCCTTTCTGTATATTTATTAATTTCAGGGATTGTTGGAGCAACTAAAACAACATGATAGATCAAGCTACACATTTGGGTACAGGGGTATTTTCCTGTACGTTTGGCACAGTGAGGTATAGTATAGCAGGGAGACCACAAACTGATTGTCTGTACATAGAGTAACCCTACTACAACAAGCAGAAGTTATTTTTTATTATTCTTTCAAGGATTACACTAATTGTATTGCTCTAGCAACACTTAGGGGCAGATTTATCAAAGGTTGAGGTGAATTTTCAAATTAAAAAAATTAGAATTTCAAGCTATTTTTTGTGTACTTTGACTAGAGAACAGTCCAAATTCAATTCGAATCTGAAAAAAATGTAAATATTCGAATTTCGAAATTTATCATGTACTGTCTCTTTAAAAATTCAACTTCGACCATTCACCATCTAAAACCTGCCGAATTGCTGTTTTAGCTAAGGGAGACCTGCTAGAACCCATTTTCAGTTTTTTTTGGGAAAAACTTTGAATCGAATTCGATCAAATTTGCTATTCCTTCGATTCGTACGATTCAAATTCAGCTGAATTCGGCCCTATTCGATCGAAAACTGACCTATTCGACCAAAAAAAAACCTCTCAACTTAATTTCGGTTGGTCTTTTTGAATTCGAATTTCGAAGTCTTTTCAATTCAAAATTCGACCCTTGATAAATATGCTCCTTTGATTTACAATCAAGAGAGAATTTAGTTTCTCATGTTGTTTCTGTTAAAGCAAGTATGGGATTAATTTATAATGCTCTAATTGGGAACAGATTGGCTTCTGTGTAAAGTAAGCAAAGAATTTGCTTTCTGGAACCCGGGTAATTCTGTTCATTTCTGGATACATAAATGGGACATTTTATTGAAATCCTTATTCACTTGGGATTTTGAATTTCTGTACAATACACAATCCTGAAAAGATTTTTCTGTGCTTTAGCCCATGGCATGTAAATGTTCTCTTTAATTGAGGATTTTGTGTTTGGGGTTTCCCTAATTCTAGGGTCACTAGGGTCATCTGCCCATGTGCAGACTTTATAAGTTAGTTTTCTGAAATGCTGGTGTACACATGAGCATACTGGACCAGGTAAGCGATCATTGCTTCAGTGAAAAGTCACTGTTCAGTATGTAACATTTTCATTTCACTGCTTCAATTTATGAAATACTTGTAGCAGAGTATGTCTGCACTATCATTGCAATTTTAAAATATCACTGTGTAGAAATAACCAGAATTTCTAATATGCATGGGCATATAAAGCAGACTTTTTTGGTGCACAGGTTGCATGCAGAGAGCATGGCAGTCCATTTGTTTAATTGTGAACAAGGATTTGATTGTAACTGCCAGATGCTTCAGTTAGGACTGAAATTAATTTCAATACTCTCTCCTGATTCTCTCTTTTGCAAATGACAATACAGGGGTGGAAAACAGGTAGTAATACTGAAAGAGCTGCTTCAGGTGATATTTTCCTAGTAAGAACTTCCTAATTCAATATGCTGTTGTGCCCTACAAATTAGGAGAGATATTCTATAATAAAGCTTGCTTTACCTTTCACAATTTCCTTTTTAGAAACTTACTATTTGCATTATCAGTTTCTAATTACCATATAATTAAACTCAGGGGGTTATTTAGTCCAATTGTTTCTGGTCTGAGTTTTAAACAGTAAAAACACAATTTTTTTGTAGAAAAAAAAAACGAAAGCACCATTATTTATGGAAATAAGACATACATTTTTCGTGATTTCTCAAACCTGTTAAAAGTCTGAATAGACTGAATCCCACTGGTGTCTAATAAAAGGGCAGCCAAGTTTGGGAGTTTTACTTTGAAAGCAGCAAGTAAGTTGCAGGTAAAACTTAGTCCCTTTGTAAAATGTATAATGAAGTAATAGTATTCTTAATGAATCAGAAGAAAATTAAGAGTAGGACTGGCCAGATATGGGATGACTTTGACATAGTTGGCCAGCTTAAATATATTGCAATATATGGACAAACAATCCCTGTTTGTTTAAAGGGTAAGGCATTTTTCAGTAGCAGTTTCAGACAAAATGTCTCTGTCTTAAAAAATATATTGATAATGGATTGAGTGCAGAGGAATCTTGTATTTGTATATATATATATATATATATATATATATATATATATATATATATATATATATATATATATATATATATATATATATATATATATAAACAGTCTGGAAGCCGGCACAACTCGTATAGCAGTCACAATAACATGGGTGCTATAAGCCAAAGTATTCGGTATAGCAAGGTCTTAGCAGTAAGTATAAAAGTGTTTATTTAGAAAACAGAATCGACTAACGTTTCAGCAAACACTCAAGCCTTTCTCAAATAAACACTTTTATACTTAAGACCTAAGAGTGCTAGCTTTTTTCTTGCTATATATATATATATATATATATATATATATATATATACACACACACACACGCACACACATATTCTGTGTTGTATGTAGATAGATAGATACAATTATATGTAGTTTTCCTAATTCAAACTGAGGCAAGCAATGCCAGTTTTTTTTCCAGTTAATTCACTTAACACTTGGGCCTCTAGAAGGGAAGTAATATACTGCAGGAAGATTTGCATTAATTTAGCACAGAAATGCGCATTAATATTGCACTATTTTATAAACTCTGCATCATTACAGTAGAAACATGTTCTGGACATTAGTTGAAGCTAATGTAGAGGAAACAATGGCAATCAGGAATTACATTAGCATATTAATTATGATGTTGAAATGTGTTAATACCCACTTTTTATAAAATGTGTAGTATTAACTCATATTTGTGGTAAAATTGGATATTACCTCAGAAAAAGATGAGTCTCCGTAATTTCCTCTTTGTGTTGTCTCACTAGTTAGCATTAACATATCAGCAGTGATCCATTACCATTATTAAATTAGCATATAAATGGGGATTAACCCTGGGAAGGTATCTCTCACTTTTCTTGCAAAGGGAACATTTTATTCCACAGTGCAAGAAAAAGATAACATTTTACTAAAAGTTACCTCATGTCTCCTACAACCCTTTAAACAAAAACAATTACACTTAGGAATGGTTCAGACTTACAGTACATATGTACTATGAATATATACATAAAATAGAGAGCTTAACAATATGTACAGCAGCTTCCATCTAGAAATATTCAGAAAGCAGTGTAGAAATGTTGATTTTACAGAGCATAGACCCCCTACAACAGGGCACATTTGCAAGTGCCAAGGACAAAATGTAAAATTGAACACAAATTGCTATGTTTTTCATCCATGATGTAGCCGTTTCTCCAAAATTCAAGTGAAGGCAAGCTAGAGTATACTGCAAGAAGCATGCAGTCTACCAATACAGCCCTGGTACTGTAAATCTATGTGATGCAGGCACTGCTAAAAAAAACTGTTAGCATATTTTCATTATGTGCAAGTCAGGAAACCTTGGAAGTAACAATAAGGTAGGTGTTAATTTCTGAACTCCCTTTGCACATGGTATTCATTTGTACACAGTCCATTAAAGCAGGCTATACCAGTCTATGGGGCAAATTAACTAACCTGCAGAGTTGCGCTAGCGCAGGCTTCGCCGCACTTCGTCAGGCGAAGTTTCGACAGGGCGCCGCTAATTCACTAAAATCCGAAGTTGCGCTCAGGGAGGCGAACGGTAGCGACGTTGCACTAGCGTTAATTCATCAAGGAAAGCGAAGTTACACTAGTGATGCCTAATTTGCATACGGCGCCAAGTAAAAGTTGAATGGACATATATGTAGCAGCAAATACATTACACTACACAAGCTGGGAAAGCTTCATAAAATAAAATAGAGTTGTTATTTTGCCCTATACATGTGCCCACTGTATAGTTTTGGTGCCATATGTTAGGAAATGTAGGGGGGAAGGAGGGTACCCCCAACAAAAATGTACGATCTTTTTCAGCCTATCACTCTTAAAAAAGGAAAAAACGCCAGCGTTTTTTGGGACTTAGAAAAAATGTCAACTTTTTTTGAAGCAAGCCCTATTTACTCAATTGCACTTCGCCTGGTCTCAGTTGGCGAAGGCAAGTCTGGCGCAAGAGTTAACGTTCATGAAAATCCACAAGTTAGTGAATTAACGTAGTTACGTCCCTTCGCCATAGCGCAACTTCACCTGGCGTAAGGGTGCGAAGTAGGACTAGAGTAGGTCCACTTTGCTAGCGAATTTACGCCAGCGCCCGTTAGTAAATCGGTATATATATATATATATATATATATATATATATATATATATATATATATATATATATATATATATATATATATATATATATATATATATATATATATATATATATATAGTGGTAGAGTGACTAGGAAAAGGTGGAAAAGGGTCACTCTAGCCTTTAATTTCGCCCCAGGTACTGAGAAAGGCTCCAGGAAGGGAGTTATTAAACTAGAGAATCAGCGCTCTGTTTCAAGACTTTAGTAGCCAGGGACTCCATTCCACAGATCCAGTGCAGAGATTGGAGTTCACCTTCCACAGGAAAGCTGTCCTGTGGAAAGGCTATTTAAAGTTAATTAGAATGGGAGAGTGTGTCTCTCAACAGGGCACAGCAGGTAGGAGACCTGGCTGTGTTAGGAACTCCCAGAGGAGCTGGGAGTGCCGCCTGATCCTGCATGAAGCAGAGGGAGCCCGTGGCTGTGACTAAGAGCCAGATTTGTTGTCTGTGTGGGACATTGAAGAAAAGCCAGGAGGCTAAAAGTTCACTCCAAGACTGTGAGTACAGGGGTGAGCCACAACAATTGTTTTGTTTGCTGGTAGTCCACAAGGGGCCCAGCCTAGTCAGGGACTGCTCCAGAGTTGGAAGGTAGTGCCCAGTGGGCTAGGTTTTTATTTTATTATTTGTTTGAATGATAAAATGGTCACCCCTGTGTCTGTGGACAATACACTTTGTTTGTGAAAAGTAGGAAAATAAACGTGTGTTTTCCTTGAAGCTGTGTGTCTTTATGCTCCTTTCTCCTATGCTGCCTGCTCACCATTGACTAATCCCCCTAAAAGTTACGTGTTCAAGCCGGCAGCTTGCCACAAAAAAAAAAAAAAAAAATATTATATATATATATATATATATATATATATATATATATATATATATATATATATATATATATATATATATATATATATATATATATATTCAAGTACCTTTTATTAATTGTGTATAGTAGTATCTTGAAATCAACCACACTGCTCTAAGGGTAAATTTTTTTTGTTGTAGCTAATGAATGGTGGATTTTTAGTCATAAGTATCACATTCAGGATATTATAGCTATATTTTTTTATTACAGGCTTCATTTGATTAAATTGCTGAACATATTATGAACATAAAATTTATTTTATAACATGTCTGTTTTAACAGTGCGGTTATATTTTGCACTACTGGAAGTCGCACCCCTGTAGGAATGGTCATATATTGGTGAATACTTTTTAATACTTTTTTCTGTGCATGCTTGGACATAATGAAAGCTTAGAACCTCAAAAACTTTCAGAGTTTTTTCCTCACTAATACATGTCTGAAAAACCTGTAACACTTTTTTGGGCTATAATAGGTTATGTCCAGCTAAATACAGCAAGGGTTACACTGGGCCCTATCAAATTGTGTATAAAAATGTTTTTAATTTATTAAGTGAAAAAACAAACATGAAAAGCTTTTATAGCAAACATCACCAAGTAAAAGTTATGAAGGTCCTATAGAAGTCAATGGGAGCTGCACTGATCTTATTGGGCCACTTTAAATCAATTCAGACTTTTTTAGAGGTTTTCTGATTTTTTTTTTTTGCTATAAATTGTCTGAAAAACTAGGAGTTTTCGAGGTATTCATATTTTTAGTTCATCATTCAGCACTTTTTTTTTCATTCATTCTGTTTTATATTCGGATCTTTTAATAAACTCAATGACAATCGGAGTTTTAGAGTTTGTGAGTTTAGTCATGGTTTCATAACCCTCAAACACCACTAAAATCCAGCCTTTAATAAATAAGCCTGCAACACAGAGAAATTGGCCTTCGCTGGGTAGAAGGTATGAAGGGGAGGTGTAGTAGAACTACAACTCAAACTACTGTGTTTAAAATAAAATAAGAATGCCAAGAGGTTCTTGCAGAAAACAAAGAGAACAAGTTTATTGTCCAAGACAACGTCTAGTGAATTGGTTTTATTTAATGTTTACATGATTTTCTAGTAGACTTAAAGGAACGGTAGCACCAATTGAAATGACAGTATTAAAGTAATTAAAATATTAAAATATGTGCTGCTGTCCTGCACTGGTAAAACTGGTTTTACCAGAATTATTTGCAGATTCAATATAGTGGAGTTTAGAATTACTGAAAGAAGAAGAATATATAGATTTGGCACCTGCCTAATATATTTGTAGGTGAAAGGAAAGCACAGCCAACAGTGTAACACTTACAATACTTTGACTTTATCTCCTAAAACTCTACTCTTTCCTGCTGCACAAAAACAGAACAGTAGAATGTGTAGGCCTTTTATTAAGCAATAGTTGCCACATGACCATCGGATGCTTACTTTCATCAGATGTATGATTTCCCAAAACAAATAAATCTACAAACAGGTGATGTCAATTTTCATTATTTTAATAAGGTGAATGCAATTGGCTGTTGACTCCATGTGAAATAATAGTACCTCTACACTTCCTCTGTCATGTACTGTACTAAGGCTACCAGTCCCCCTTAACACTTCTTTTAGAACTGATAGGGGAGATGGCAAGGTTCATTAAAACATAGATGCCTTGCCAACTCTTTGCTTGGTTGCAATATCTTGGTTAAAGGGACTCCTGATGAAAGCATTTATTTTACAAGTTGCCCACCCACTGCAGGTTTCTATTGGGCTAAGCAACTGTAATTGTACAGTCCAACTAACTGAAAGGGAAACTAAAGTGTACTAAAGAAGTAGGCTACAAATGCAGCACATTATGTTTTGAGCCGAAGGCAACCACATCCCTTTAGCAGTGGAAATCTGTTCCCCAAAATATTCCCTAGTAGTTTCCTATCTGCTTTTAACAGCACATGCAACTTAGGGACCACCTCACAAAATACTGGATATATAAAATATGAAGGCTGATTAATTAATTCAGGATCACATTACCATTTGAAATGAGAAATCAATATAATTCCAGCAGAATTTAATAATCAGTCCTGTAGCATCAGCGTCTGACAGATGAACCTCATTTTCTGCTTGATAACTTCCCCAAGCTCAGCTTTTCAACAGTTAACCAGATCATTCTGAGCCTGTGCAGTGTCACTGACACTCTAGGCTGGTGCAGAATGTTCTGTAAATGGAATACATAATTTCTACTAGAGAGTGTGAGAGAGCTCCATTGCGCTCTCTGCACTAATGATGAGGCCCCCTGGATCCCCTCTGGTGCAGGAAAAGCTAAGCACTGGTGGGGCGAGGGGGGTGCAGCATTGCAGGAGCCATCTTCTGCTTTAGAATCACCCCTGGTTGCGTCCATGGATGGGACTAACTTGGCACAAGGTGAATTAACTAATGCTATTGTTGAAGTTGCATGCATTGTGTACCAGAAGGGATGCCCTGTAACTTGCAAGTGATTCAAACAAAGAAGGCTCTAATTTGACCTTCATTTTGTGCATTGTTTTTAAGTTCCAAATTTATGTTTAAGTAGGTGTCCATAATTAATTTGCAATCCTGGGAAACAATGCTGCGTTGTGGGTAGACAAAAATCATTTTTTTGGTAAGAAAAATGTACTTCCTTTGTAAATGTACTTCCTTTGTAAATGAGCCCTACCCTGTATGATGTGTAAACCATGCTGTGTAGCTTTTGCACAGGCAAAACCTCAAGGTGTGAAATTTGTTACAATGGACTGCTGTCCATGGGAGATAATACAGCAGCTCTATATCATAAAAATAATAATAATACAGTGAAGTTGTGTTTTGTTGCACATTTATTTGTTTTATTTGCTGTACTACACAAACCCACTGTACATACAAGCTGAATCAGGTGGCTTAGACAAGGAGACAAATGGTACAGAAGAAGAAAAGAAGTACAGTGAAGAAGTAACTAAAAAAGTAATGTGCTGCTGTGCTGCATGACTTGTAACTGCACCTGTTTTCCAATTTTCAGTCTGAAAAAAGCAAAAGTTTCCTTGTTATTATAGTTTTCTGAAATGAATACATTTTTCAAGCCCTGTTTACGTGGCACATACTGATTAAGGGTGTATGTGTGCCTTTAAAAGATATGGGATGCTATTCATTTTCTACAACAATGCAAGTATCTCTAAAAGGAAACCCTGTTCCCTAATACTTAAACTGAGGAAATGATTACCAAGGAGAGAGAGGTTGAAACCCCAAATGTTATTTAAATACATTAATGATAAATAAACATAAAGCAAGGAAGGAAAAAGAAATTTAAACCGAACAATTAATGGTACAGTATAAAGAAAAAACTACTGTTTTTCTTTCACATTTCATCATTGACTAATAAAAGGTTCATAGGTTGTACAGCGGCATTATGAAAATACAGATTAGGTACCCCTAACTGCCTTGCTGGCTCTTTTTCCCTATATCATTATAGATTTTCACTGGGCATGCACAATGTTATACTGAGCATAATCTATATACTTGTCTGTGATGACGTGCATTATTTATGTCACAACGCTTGGTTTGATCTTTAGCTTCTGAGCAAAGGGAGAAGAGGAAGGAGGTCATTGCCCTGTAGAGGTTTCAGTCTACAAACCAAACTTATATAGTCATACTTTTCCATATTGTTAATACACATCCTGTGAACCAACACTCAAAACTGCACTGCATACTAAGGGCAAGGTCTTTCCAAGGATCTATAAAGAGGTAGAAAAAACTGCCAGTCACTGACCATTATTAGCTTAAGCACACTAACTGACACTGCCTAAAGCTGTAAATTTTGTCATCTCCAATAACCCCCACACAATTACAAGTATTAAATAGGGATGTAGCGAACGTCGGAAAAAAAGTTCGCGAACATATTCGCGAACTTGCGCAAAAATGCGAACGGTTCGCGAACCCCATAGACTTCAATGGGAAGGCGAACTTTAACATCTAAAAAAGACATTTCTGGCCAGAAAAATGATTTTAAAGTTGTTTAAAGGGTGCAACGACCTGGACAGTGGCATGCCAGAGGGGGATCAAGGGCAAAAATGTATCTGAAAAATCTGCCTGTGTGTGCTTGGAAGAGATAGTGTAGGGGGAGAGCTGTTAGTGATTTCAGGGACAGATGATAGTAAGTTTGCTGGCTAGTAATCTGCTTGACACTGCTCGGTATTGGAACAAAAAAATAAATAAAAGCAGTCCTTACAAGGACTACTGTTATTGCAGCAGTCAGCAGATGAGATCAGAAGCAGGACAGCTGCCCACTGCAGCTACATACAGAGCACTGCAGTAGAAGGTAGATTACTAGCCAGCAAAGCTACCTAAGCTTAAATGTCCCTCAAACCCCTGCAGACTTCTGTCCCTCCAATAACAGAGCAGTATCAAAACGATTACTAGCCAGCAAACTTTCAACTGTCCCTGAAATCACTAACAGGCAGCAGCTCTCTCCCTACACTATCTCTTCAGCACACACAGGCAGAGTGAAAAAACGCTGCAGGGCTTCGGTTTTTATAGGGAAGGGGAGTGGTCCAGGGGAGAGATTCCTGATTGGCTGCCATGTACCTGCTGGTCTGGGGTGAGAGGGCAAAAAAAAGCGCCAACAATGGCAAACCCAAAATGGCGAACGTCGCGCGACGTTCGCGAACTTCCGGCGAGCGCGAACACCCGATGTTCGCGCGAACAAGTTCGCCGGCGAACAGTTCGCGCCATCTCTAGTATTAAATGGTAAATTCATGGGATTCGGGTTTGGGAGCTTTGGTCAAATTTTTAGATAAAAAGTTGAGCTTTAGTAAATAACCCCCTGAACGTATATCTAGCATTTATGTTATGCTTGCCCAAGGTTAGCACCTTGCATTTATTAATGTTAAACATAATTTTCAGGTTTGCTGCCCTGTCCTCCTGTTTATCCAAACTGCTCTGCAAAATGCAAAAATACTGCACAGAATCTATTGTTTTGTTACAATTGTAATGCCAATCACAAGGTCATTTATGACTCCACTAACAAAACTGGTCTACCAAGAAAATGTTCCATTTATCCCCTTTCTTCATAATTTATCATTTACAGCAAGTTTTAAAATTTTTTATTAGATATGTATCAGAAAAAAATACCCTTGATTAAAAGGTTTTGAATGGTTCAGAAAGGCAAGGCAGTGGCTTTTATTTATTTAGACAGAATAAAGAGTTTTTTTTATAAAAAAATAAGCTACACCAGTTTGCCCCCAAACTATACCAAAGGGATCAATAGTTTTCTTTGATATTTTTGTCTCTTTGTTGATAATTTTGTCTGCAGTTTTAGATAATCAGCCTACTACTGTAATGGTATATTTGGCCATGAGGACCTTTTGCAGCTTTTGGTTCTCTCTGGGCTCATAGAGCTTTTAACCCAGGAAAAAGATCATTACTGCAGAAACATAAAAATTACTACACCAAAGAATATGCTGGGCTGTGACTGGGATACTCACCTAATATGCAGAGCCAAACTATCAGATTAGCATCATCCAAGAATGACAGACTTTCCAAGCCCATAATTTGGTTTGTGTCAATTTTTTTGTTTCTTAAAAACACACTTCAGGGTTCAGTATCTGATTGGGAAGCAATGTAACCCTTCAAATACATGGATACATGATATGGTATTATTGTATTCAGACAAGAAGTCTGCTACATCAAAGACACAAGGCTAGCTATATTTCATGAGTGAAAAGTGGCTAAGATGCAATAAGCTGTTAAAGTTAAAGGGAACAAACATTTGCTACAGCATTGAGAGAACATACACTTATTTTTAAACAAATGTTTTTAGCTTTGTTTATTTAAGACCTAATGCTGGGAGTAGTTCACACATTACGACAAAGATGTGATCTCTAAAAGCACATTTTGGAATCAATTGTCTTATAAGAAGGCACCATTTAGCAACTGTTCATATTTCTTCAGCCATGTTGTTTGTATTTTCAGTATTTGCTTTGTAATTCAGAAGATGATGAACAGCGCATCACTTAATGGCTGAAAGCAATGCTAACATGGGAATACTCTAACAAATATTAGGTAATATAAGCATTTGCCTTGTTTATCTTCATTACCATGTCATTGAAAACAATGCTGCAGTCATTTTTATGATGGAGTCAAATTATAAAGAAAACTTTGAGTAGATTCAAAAGTGCTGACATTTTTTCATATTTCATGTACAAAGACATATATTTTATGAATGGCACCTTCAAGGTAAAATATAGATTAACAAAAGAAGCAAAGTAGGGATAGTACATGCAAAATACAAAGGCAGGCTGGCCTAATATTGGAAACATGGAACTTTGTCAAGCTTTTGTCCTTCTTTAA
Organism: Xenopus petersii; assembly: GCA_038501925.1. Lineage (NCBI taxonomy): Eukaryota > Metazoa > Chordata > Amphibia > Anura > Pipidae > Xenopus > Xenopus petersii. The sequence continues at coordinate 49,945,202 of CM076685.1, forward strand.
CATAGATAAAGATACAGTATGCAGTGATCAAATCTGTGGCAATAACATACCTACTCAATGCCAGTGTCTTGCTTTTCTATTTCAGTCTGTTTCTTTTACACAATCACTTTTGTATGTTATCATAAAACATCCCCATGAATAGGCTGGCTAGGCTCTGATGCTTTCACTTCGGCCATGTTTCTTCAATTACAATGGTCAGAATTTGCTTTATACTGCATAGCTCCACTCCAAAAAGTCCTTTCAGTTTGGTATATCCATTTTAAAGGGGACCCGTCACCCAAAAAAATTATTCCAAATCCTATTTTATCATGTTAGTCAAGCAAAATTAACTTTAATTACACTGTATAAATTATTTGAATCTTGTTTCCATCAGTCTGGGAACTCATAATTATAGCAAGCAGGCAAGAGCCATTTTGTGGACACTGTTATTAAGGCAAGGCATCATCTTATAATCTTGTTTGTGCACCAGAATGGGGGACCTGATGTCCATCCCCATGCACTGGGTACACAATTAAATGGTGAAGAGAACTGGAGGAATGTGAGCAGTGACATCTAGGAAGTGCTGGCAATGGGGCAGGCAATATTTAATTGACAAATTAGATTTTTAAATGAGTTTACAACAGCTATGAATGCTTCAAAAAAAATTTAGATTTCATGTTTAATTTGAAAGGACTTTTATTATACAGCTTTTTATGTCTGGGTGACAGGTCCACTTTAAATGTGCGTCTTCATTGTGAATGTGGGTGTTTATAATTGTAGTATCCCTAGAATTACATTATATTCTTGGTACCTATTTTCTTTTTTTAATAAATAAAAGTTACTTAGTTGTAATCCAGTAGGAAGTTGTATATGTAGAAATGGAAAAATATTAGAATTCAAAGTTTAAATGTAAATGCTTTAAGTGTAAAGTTTCAAATATTATTAACAAATACAAAAGACTCCAAACAAAATGAACAATATCTCATTATATACATTTTGCTGCACTTAATTCAGCTAGAAAGTATACTGTATATACATATATCTCAACTGGCTTGTGCCAGTATGTAAAATAAAAACAGAAAATAAAGATCATCACAAAATACCTTTTTTTGTATCTATTATTATTATTATCTATTTAAGCATTGTACCCAGTGTTGCTTCAGGCAACAAGAAGCTTAGACCCAAGAGAATTGTGTGTAGTTCAACCTAACCAAATCAAGAAATTCACCTGGTGGCATCCAATTAGCCGAGGACTCCTCCCGAGGTGAAAGGCGGTTAAAGGCGGAAGCAAGAGCTGAGACCAGGGAGCCTAGCATTGGTTCTGGGTTTTGGGTGCCGATTCATGACACCTTCATCTTAAAAAATCTAGTAGCCAAATCTGTAACCATTAACAAAAACAGAAAAGGGTGTCACAGTGCTTTGAGGTCCTGACTACTAATTATTGTATTGATAAATTAAAGTAAATAGCATATTTTACATTTCAATATCTTATACATTATTTCTGATTACATATTTTTATACTGAGATCTGTGATTTTATTTTACTTCCTAAACACAGAAAATGTATGTTTTTATTATTCTTTGTAAATTGAATGTTTGTTATTGAAATCCTTTTTCTTTAAGAAAACTACCATTGCTCAGAAACTAAACAAAATTGACAAAGTTCAAATTTATTGTCATTTTCATCTTTGTTTCAATCAGCCTGTTTGCCTGGTTTCCCTAGAAACAGATGCATTATTTACTAAGGCAGTTACTGTTTAATAGGCTTGACTTCCCTCTTTAATAAACTTTAACTTCTACAGGAAATAGCTGAGGGTATGAGAATAGCTGAGACTGTACGAGATAGGAACTGATCCCCTGCTTTAGGAATCTTAACGTGTTCCACAGAAAAAAGCAAAAAAATAGTACAAAGACCTAGACTACAAAAGGGTTATTTTGGGAAATTGTTTAATATATACTATGTAATGTCTTGTTTAATTTTTATGTTATTTTTAAGGAAGTCAGTTGAATGCACACCCAGTTCATTTAAGAAAAATGTTCTGTTTTGCATTGCAAAAACACAGCAAATGTAAAGCTGCTTTTTAAAAAAAAAAAAACGTACAAGTTTATCATATTTTATTAAAATAATATTTTGGCCCACTGTTAAAAGCACAGTAACATGATTTTGAAAATTCTGCAGTGCTGTCCCCAGAACCTGATATTCTGGGAATAGCACCTTTTTTTTTTTAAAATAGCATTTTCTGGACAACAGCAGCTCCAATATACTAGACAGACTCAACTTCTGCTACTTAGTGACTGTAGTCTGTTAATGCAGAAGTCTTTAGTCCCAAAAATACAACATTTTGAGGGGGAAAATACAATCCCAATATACTGGATCTTGGTGATTGTACCGCCAAATTTTTTAGAATGAAAACAAAGAGATCCCCTCAATACAGTGCATCATTTTAAAGTATGGAAACTTTGAAAGTTAAGGATATAGTTTAAAGGGATACTGTCATGGCAAAAAATGTTTTTTCCAAAATGAATCAGTTAATGGTGCTGCTCCAGCAGAATTCTGCACTGAAATCCGTTTCTCAAAAGAGAAAACAGATTATTTTATATTCAATTTTGAAATCTGACACGGGGCTAGACATTTTGTCAATTTCCCAGCTGCCCCAAGTCATGTGACTTGTGCTCTGACAAACTTCAATAACTCTTCACTGCTGTACTGCAAATTGGAGTGATATCACCCCCCTCCCTTTCCCCCCCCAGCAGCCAAACAAAAGAACAATGGGAAGGTAACCAGATATCAGCTCCCTAACACAAGATAACAGCTGCCTGATAGATCTAAGAACAACACTCAATAGTAAAAACCCATGTCCCACTGAGACACATTCACTTACATTGAGAAGGAAAAACAGCAGCCTGCCAAAAAGCATTTCTCTCCTTAAGTGCAGGCACAAGTCACATGACCAGATTCAGCTGGGAAATTGACAAAATATCTAGCCCCATGTCAGATTTCAAAATTGAATATAAAAAAATCTGTTTTCTCTTTTGAGAAACGGATTTCAGTGCAGAATTCTGCTGGAGCAGCATCATTAACTGATTCATTTTGGAAAAAAAAAATTTTTTTTTCACATGACAGTATCCCTTTAAATTAACCTAAATGCACCTTACAATTTCAGTAATCAAAGTAATTTATTAACAGTAATAAACAACTTAAGGATATGTGTGATTATTCAAAACCCTATTTTTACTCTGTTCTAGAAATGGGATTGAAAACCAAGAAATCAATACAAAGGACCGAACCGACCATAGGAACCAGAATAGAGCAGTAGGACTCAGGAAAGAAAACTCCCAGGAAGAACTCTAAAGACTTGATCTACAGTAAAATGAGTAATGAATGTGCTGAATAGACTAAGCTACTAGAAAACTCCTGAATACCAAAGCTTTGAACCAGGAACCTAGCCATTATTTCATATAGAGCAGAGCAAAAGAAGCCTGTAGAGCTAACTGCAGGTCACTGGTTTGGATCCATACAGCATGTTACAAGCGAAAAAGGCAAGAAGATTGCAGAGTGGTGCTTTTTGCTTCTACAGACCAAATATGTAAGGAGAAGAAAACATTTACCCTGCTTCTCCATTCAAATGAAACACCCATGTTGTAGAATAATGAGCAATTTTGTTATTTATTCTACCTGATCCTGTTTGCCAATAGAAAGTTCTTTATCTGGGGCTCCTTATTAACAAAATCGCAAAGTATCAACATTTTTGGCAATGTCCCTTGTATGCACTACACCTATAATCATCTAGTATTTAGGTGGGTTTTGGAAGTACAAAAGCTTGAACTTAATGGATGTAACACTTACAATAAAATAAATAGATCCCAATATAAACACTTGAGGTTGCTCTATTATAAGTAGCTCAGATATATAGTTCCATTAATTAATATGCTAACAAGTCAGAGAGTAATTTGTGGTCAGTGGCTTTTGCCCTAAGTAAAATCCTACACACCTGCCCCTGTGTGTTATAATTGCTTGATACATAAATTACATAAGTTTCTACATAAGGTTCTCAAGTTGTGCTACCCATCCAGGACCACCCTGAGGGTAAAATTTGACACCTACCCACAGTCCCTCCTGGATCCCTCTAATAGTGGCATTGTACATGATCACTGTAAAGAGCTTATTATCTGTATTTAATAATTGGAAAGTCTACAGTTTCTCTTTGAATCTAACAAGACTCCATAAATATATTAAAGCTGGGATAAACCACATCTGCACGACTTAAAATGCCAACACTTTTTATTACAGTATTTCTTCATCCTCATGTAAATTGTCAAAATTCGTAATTTAATAACATATCTGCTGGTTTGGGGGAACATCATAAAGGGACAGCATCACTTTTTTTTATTGTATGTTTTTATTTGACATTTAAAACATGTGACAATATTTAAATATACCTTCCCGGAGTTCACGGGTATGACTTATTGTTGGTACAGTACTTGTCATTACACAAATAACAATAAAAATACAGCATAAAATGAACACAGCATGGGTGTGTATATAAACTGATCAGGGGATTGGTAGTGCTTATCAAGCTTCAAGCTGTTAGATTGATTGGAAATATAAGATAAATTCCGGTAAGTTCAAGTAAGCAGTCCCTGAGAGATATTACGATATCTTAACAAAGGGCTCCAGATTCTATTGTAGGCTTTGGTCTCACCAGTTTCGATACTATTAAGCCTCGCCATAATTAGTAGGTTGTCAAGCCTGGTTTTCACTAGTTGGATATCCAATTTTCCCCAAGATTTTATCATGGCAAGTACCTTTTGGCTTATTTTAGCATAATTGTCTGCTGCTAATGTTATATATTCTGTGGGTATATTTGTACCTAAATATTTAATTGTTTTTGGCTGCCAATGGAACTCAAAAATAATCTCCAAAAACTTCTTGTAGTGGTTTGGTAAGTTTATATTGAGGGCTTCCGTTTGGTAGGATTCACCTCTAGACAGGAGAGTTTGGTATATGTAGACAATGTTTCGTAGAGATATGACAATGAGGTCAATGGTTTTGATAAGGTCAATACTATATCATCCGCATATAAGGCACATTTGTATTCTGTTTGCCCCACTTTGACACCTATTTTTTCATTACTGCGAAGGGCTTGTGCCAATGGCTCAAATGCTATTGCGAATAGCAGGGGGGACAAAGGGCACCCCTGTCTGGTACCTCTCTGGATTGGGAATTCCATCGAGCTAAAGCCCATATAGCTCACCTTGAGGGCCGGGCCAGATCGGGCGGGTGCCCCAGGCAACCAATCTGGTTGCGTCCCCCCTCTACTGTGCGTGTGCCGTGCACGCACACACGCTGACAGGGCTTGTTTCCTTTCGCGCATGCGCACTGACAGTTGCCCCCAGGCAACGAGTATGGTTGCGTCCTCCCCTCTACTATGTGTGCGCCATGCACACACACGCTGACAGGTATTGTTTCTATGTTCGCAAGCGCACTGACAGGTCTTGACGCTGCGCACACCACCCACCCCTCATGCAGGTGCTCTTGTATGCACGCCTATCGAAGAATTTTTCATGCTGGACAGGAGTAGGCAGCAGTTAAAGGTACGTGCTGGGCGCCCTCCAAGCTTTGCGCCCTAGGCACGTGCCTACTCTGCCTACCCCTAGTTCCGGCCCTGCTCACCTTTGCCTTAGGTGAGTTATAGAGGGTCAAAATTATTTGGGAGAAAGTTTGGGGGAAATTGTATATATTTAGAACCTCTTGTAAGTAGGGCCATGAGATAGTGTTGAATGATTTTTCTAGGTCAGCATTGAAGGGGTATTGCTGCGTTTGGCTACATGTATTAGATTAAGGATCCTTCAAATGTTGTTTGCGACCTGTCTGTTGTGAATAAAGCCAGATTGATCTATATGAATGAGGCTTTCAATAAAAGTGTTCAGTCTTGTGGCCATAATTTTAGCTATGAGTTTTATATCTATGTTTAAAATAGAGATGGGGCAAAAGTAGTGTCTCGATCAGGCTTAGGAATGACTGCTATCTGCGCTAGTAGGTCCTCTTGACCAAATTTGCACCTTGCATTATATCATTGAATGGTAATGTAAGCCAGGGGACCAGCTTTGGAGCAAACATTTCAAAAAAATTATCCAGAAAAACCATTTGGACCAGAGGATTTTTTTAGTTTTAATTTGTTTTATTGCCTCTTTTACTTCCTCTGAAGAAATTGGGTCAGACATTAGTGTTATTTGTTGCGCTGTTAGGGTTGGCAATTTCAAGGATTGCAGGAAGTTTTTTAACATTGTTGGGTTAGGGTCAGAATGTTTACTATATAGTGACTGATAATAAGAGGCAAACTCTTCTACTATTATTTTAGAATTTCAGCTTTAGTTGGGTGAATGGAGATTGAAAGGATTTGTTAGAGAGGCGTCTTGTCATCATAGTGTCTGCCTTGTTTGCTTTCCGAAAATATTTTTGTTTAGTCCATTGAATTTTACTAATCTCTAATTCTGTAAGCAAAAGATTGATTTTCGTTCTCAATTTATCGATTTCCTTTTTAAGACTATTATTATTTGATTTGTTTTGTATTGGTCTTCGGTTTTTTGTAGCATTAACATGAGAGTCTGTATATTTTCCATTTTGGCCTTTTTAATTCTGGAACATAATTTTATCAATAGCCCCTGGATATAGGCTTTATGGGCTGCCCACATTATAGGATTGCTGATATATGGAGAGTTATTGGTTGTAAAGTATGATTCAATCTGATTGTCTATTCCTAATAAAGTGGGTTTGAAAGTATAGTATTATCTATTCGCCATCTGAAGGTAGTGGGTTTATTAATTATATTAGAAGTGTAAGGGTGACTATAGATTGATCAGACCAAGAACAGGAGCGGATCTCAGATCGCAGAATATTTGGGGAAATTTGCTTGTTAATTAGGAACATATTGATTCTTGAATAAGAATTGTGGGGTGGGGAATAATAGGTAAAGTCCCGCTCAAAGGGGTGTAATTCCCTCCATGTGTCAACATAAGAGTATTGTCCTAGTAAGTTTGCAAAGTAATGGGCTCCCTTCTTAGAGCGTGTAAGGGAATTACTGCTTTGTTTCTCAACCTTGGGGTTAACCACTTCATTGGTTCATAATAGGTCTGTGTAAAATGCTTTGGGCCCATTTATTCTCAGAATTCATCTTTAGATGTTCTTGTGCCACACTGGTCAGGTAAACCTTATTAAAGAGATAATGTAGTAAATAGATAGAGTATGTAGTGCACTATACCATAGAGTGAGAAGTATATAATGTCACAGAGTTGGTAGTCTCTATGGCGCAAATTCACTAAGCGCCGAAGTGCCGAATGCTAGCGTTAATTCGCTAGCGTTTGGCATTTTTCATTACTGCGCAAATTCACTAACGAACGCTGGCGTAGTTTCGCTAGTGTTACTTCGCACCCTTACGCCAGGCAAATTTTCTCTAGCGACGTAACTACGCAAATTCACTAACTAGCGCAGTGTACTGAACGCTACCTTTTACGCTAGACTTCATTCGCCACCTCAGACCTGGCGAAGCGCAATAGAGTTGATAGGGATTGTTTAAAAAAAAGTCAAAATTTTTTCTAAGTCCCAAAAAACGCTGGCATGTTTTCTACATGTTGGGTGATAGGCTGAAAAAGATCGAAAATATTTTTGGGGCTTCCCTCCTTTCCCCCTACATTTCCTGACTCATGGCAACTTATCTAGACAGTGGGCACATGTGTAGGGCAAAATAAAATTTTTATTTGCTGATTTGAAGGTTTTCTAGGCATTTGTAGTGCTGATACGTGTTCCTCCATTGAAATTTGAATTTGGTGCCGTATGCAAATGAACCATCGCTAGCGAAACTTCGCTTCACTTGGCGAATTAATGCTAGCGCAACTTAGAAAACTTACCCTACCCCTGTGCGCAACTTCGGATTTTAGTGAATTTGCGGAGCGCTGGCGAAAATACGCCTGGCGAAGTGTGGCGAAGTGCGGCGAAGTTGCACCTGGCGCAACTTCGAATCTTAGTGAATTTGCCCCTGTTTTTTGTAATAGTTGCCATTGTTACCTTTCTCATTTTTTGCACTGTGGCTTTTTAAGAAGTAGGTCACTTGCAGTTCTGTTTTTTGTCCATGAGGAAGGTCACTTTACGTGACCAAACATTGGGTTTTTAATAAAAACATTTTTGTTTCGTTGATGAGACCTGTGAGTGCATACATTTGCCTATTTAAGGTAAGGAAGGTCCGTGTCCTTCTGACAATTGTGCACAAGTAAATAATGGTTGTTTCTGATCATGGGAAATACAAACTGTACTCTATGGTAAAATACATCCCAGATTCTATGGTAAAATGCACCAATATTGACAATACAAAAAAGAAAAAAAACTATAGAAAGTGAAGTGTTTGAATACTGTGTGAGCATAGTAAAAAAGTAAATGATTAAAATACTAAACAGCACTAGAACGAGTAATACTGTTCATCATGACAAGGTGGGTAAATTAGGTTTAACAGCTGTGTATAAAGACTAGAGGTACTTCACCAAGCTACTATTCATCACCAGAGCTCTGCATATCAAACATAGGGTGTACATTAACAAGCTGTCCACAGAATTGTCAGGGCAACAAAAGGCATGAATTTCCCCCCCGGCAGACCACTTGGTAACCCCCAATATGGATAGCAAGAGGTAGAGGTGTACAATCAGGTCGATTAGGAAACTGTGCGGTCCTGTTCAAAAGGAGTAGTCAGATATGGTAGCTGTTATGATCACTAAGGACATTTAATATGTACATCAGTCTATTGTAGAAGCCTACTTGAATATATAGTGTGGATAGTGATGAACAGTATAGCTTTAAGGGGGTTATTTATTAAAGTTTGATACTTTTCCTGCTAAATAGGGGGGGGGGGAGTCTGTGCAGATTTGGTCAGAAAATAGTAAAAATTTTGATTTTGATGAATAGCCCTTTAAGTATACTATGGGGCACATTTACTATGGGTCGAATATCGAGGGTTAATGAACCCTCGGTATTCGACCATCGAAGTAAAATCCTTCGACTTCGAAGTCGAATGATTTACTGCATTTAGTTTGATCGAACGATTGAAGGAAAAATCTATTCGAAGGATTTTAATCCATCGATCGAACAATTTTCCTTCGATCAGAAAATGCTTAGAAAGCCTATGGGGAAGGTCACCATAGGCTAACATTGGTGTTCGGTAGGTTTTAGGTGGCGAAGTAGGTAGTCAAAGTATTTTTTAAAGAGACAGTACTTGGACTATCGAATGGTCGAATAGTCGAACGATTTTTAGTTCGAATCATTTGATTCGAAGTCGTAGTCGAAGGTCGAAGTAGCCAATTCGATTGTCGAAGTAGCCAAAAAAAACGAAATTCGAAGTATTTTTCATTCTAATTCTTCACTCGAGTTAAGTAAATGTGCCCCTAACAGCTGCTAGACCAAGGGATACATAAAGACTGGTAGTCACCATTTTTATTGGCATAGCCGTCTTTCAGGGGAATGTAATAAAATTCACAAACAGAAAAAAAATCCACATTTTGCAATGTAATATTGTTCCTTAAACTGTGATTGCATTGCAAATTTGAATTGCGCATTGCATATTTTAAGTGCCCACTCTTAAAAAAGGCATGAAGGTGTCATAATCTTTTGGAGCAAACATAACGACTTTTTTAGTAAGAAGTTTTATTACATTAACATACGCATTGGTGCAAACTATAAGATTCGCTGTCGGAAGTGGTTCGCTAAACCGTTTCCGGGTTCGCAAAAGGTATATTAAATTCTCACAAAACAAAATTTTTTTGCGCAAAGGCATAACTTTTCGCATTGAGAATACTTTTTCTGATACCGACTTTTATTACATTCCCCCTTTAGTGCGTTATGAGGCCTTTGATAAACAAGGCATAAGCTTTCACTGGGAGGGCATGGGGCAGAGCGGTGCTGTGTGAAAGAGTGTCAAGTATGGGTGCTGTGTCCAAATGCCGCTTACCCTGGTGTATAATCAAACAGAGGCTAACTGTATTTCTATAATTGTTATGGCATGTCGACAGAGATCAAACCACTGCGTCCAAATAGCACACATTGCAACATCTAAGGATATTCTATAAACATAAACTTGCTGCACTCAAACTGGTGCAAAAAACAAAAGGGGTCAATAGCTAAAAAAATACCTCCTCCCATGTCAGGGGTTACTAATATACCGAGCAGTGCCTGAGGACCAAAAATAAAATAACATTTGTCATTTAGTTAGCAGTGGCAAATTTGGTAGAACAGAATCTTACAGAGGACTCACTGGTAGATAACAGACTTTGTAGTCATGCGACCAAAACTTTGGATTTTCAATAAAAATATTTTTGTTCTGTTGTTAAGAGTGTGAGTGCAGCATACTTTGTTAAATTGTTCTTAACCAGCACCCAGGTATTTTATTTCTATTTAACTCTGAGACCAATGGGCTATACAACAATAGTGGGCAAGTTGGAAATCTAGGCATTAATGTTTTGTGTATGATAATGAGTATTATAATTAGTAGTATTTATTAATATGCTTTATTGGTATAATTATTATTATTTAAACCAGCTCTTTACAGAGATTGTTCATTCAAATCAGTTCCTGCCCCAGTGGAGCTTACAACCTAAGGTCCCTATCACATTCACACAGTAGGGCCATGTTTTTGGAGTGCCGGTGTATAGGACTATAGGACATGATTTTGTAGCCCTTAGTTCTTTTTTGCTCATACCTTTCCTTTAATAAATAAGCAAGTGTCAAAATATTAACAAAGTATAAAACAAAATGATGTAGTTTCTTCAGTTGCTGCTGTTGCAGGGCTGGGGTCCTACCATATGCTCAACGCCTTTCGTGGCATCATGCCACTTCATCAGAAGTGATCACTGCATAGCAAACACTCAGTAGGACACTTTTTACTTGAGCAATCATTTAAGCAGGCACTGAAAGGAGGAAGAAATACATACGTAATAATTAATCCAGCACACGAAGTTTTTTTTTTTTTTTTTTTTTTTTTTTTGCTCAAGGGTTATTACCCGTGTTTAATGTCAAGCCAAACAGGTTACAACGTTTCGGGGGCGTACCCCTTCATCAGGTGATCTGTGCCTCCCACTTCCACCATTAAATAGGTAAAAAAATTTTAAACAACACCCCCATATTAAGAAAAAATTTACATATCAATCAAGAACAATTAACAGGAATCCTTGGATTATAATAAAAGTCCAGAGTCCATCCTATATTCACAATAAAGTCCAAACCCCTAAAAAGTTTGAAAACATTTGTTCACACATTATTTTGTTATAAGTAGATCATATCCAAAAAAGAAAAAATACTCAAAAGAATTCTTTAAACAATATAGGAAAGAATTAATCATACCTTTCCTTTTCTAACGAAAAAAATATCAAATTTGGAGAATCTGTAGAAAGATAGAAACAAATTAGCAACATAATCTCAAACCAAATGGTACATTGTTACAAGTAAGATCTCAGGCTGAATTCCTCATTTAACCCCCTCGGTGCCTGCGTTTGTAGCAGCCATATCCAGTAAGCCTCACGTTGTGCTAATCTTATCTTTAGATTTTGGTTCGATGAATATATTTTTTCTAGCACCTGCCATCGTAGTTGTGATGTCCTATGGCCTGCTTCAAAAAAATGTTGGTATAAAAAAGTTTCCTGCTTTTTCTTTTTATCGCTAACTCCCTTAATGTCATCCTTTTGTGGTTTAAAATTTCTTATAGCAGCCTTATGTTCGTTTAACCTTATTTTAACCTGTCTACTCGTTTGGCCGATATATGCCAAACCACATGGGCATTTTAAACAATAAATTACACCCTGAGAGTTACAGGTATGGAAACCTTTCGTGTTATGTTTCGTAACTTTTTGGGGATGTACCACATAATCTCCCTTGATAATACCAGTACAATGGCCGCAACAAAGACAGGGAAAAGTGCCTATCCTATCAGTATGTATTTTATGGGGATTTTGCTCCTTCTTTTTAATAATGTCGCCAACATTCCTGCCACGTTTATATGAAAACACAGGGGGCAATGTGAACAATTTACCAAATGAAACATCACCTTTTAAGACCTTCCAATGTTTCAAAATTGTTTTCCTTATATATTTCGCATTAATGTCATATGTGGAAATAAAAGGTATGCGTTTATCCTTATTAGTAGTTCTAATCTGTTTTTGTAAGAGTTTAGTTCGAGGTATCTTACTAACCTCTTCACGAATTTTTAATAGGTTACTTTTGTCATAACCCTTTGTGTGAAATTTATCAATCATTTTATCAGATTCACATGCATACAATTCATCATCCGATGTAATTCTCCTAACCCTCATTAATTGGCTTTTAGGCAAGCCATTAAAAAGGCTAGGGGCATGGAAACTGGCAGGACTTAATAAATTATTGCGATCAGTAGGTTTTGTAAAAACTGTAGTTTTAAAACCATTGTTAGATCTACAAATATCAACATCTAAAAAGTGAATATTGGTAGGATGGTACTCTAGAGTAAATTTTAAAGTGCTATGTGCAGTGTTTAGATATCCAAGGAACTCCAACAATTTATCTTTGCCACCATTCCAAAGAAAAAAAGTATCATCCACATAGCGCCAATATGACAAAATATGCGGAGAAAATTCAGAGCTGGCAAAGATAAAAGTGTTTTCAAAATAATCCATAAAAATGTTTGCGTAAGCCGGTGACATATTAGCACCCATGGCGCAGCCTTGTGTCTGTAAAGAAAAAACATTTTTCGTAAGCACCATCTCCAATAAAGTGCATAAAAAATTAATCTGATGTGTAGGTGTTTTAGTAAGGCCCAGATAAGAACGAACGCACTCAATGCCTTCATTATGCGGGATGGACGTAAACAAATCACATACGTCAAGGGAACATAGGAGGTAATCCTCTAAAGGTACAACAATCTCATCCAAACGTAACAGGAAATCACCTGTATCTTGTACACAATGTTTCAACATTGGGATTATTTCTTGTAGTGCAATGTCAATATAAATAGCAAGAGGCTGTAACAAAGAGCCCACATTACTTACAATAGGGCGCCCAGGTGGATTGATTAGGGACTTGTGGATTTTTGGCAGAAAATAAATGTGTGAGATTTTAGCTTGTTCACGAAACAGTAAATTATAAGTATCCTCTGTGATAATACCCTCCATAACCGCTGAATATAGGAAAATTTTTATTTCATCCTTAAGTTGTAAAGAGGGATCATAATCAATCTTCCTATAATGACAATCATTATTTAACTGGCGAAATGCCTCCTTTTCGTAATCACATTTATTTAACACCACAATCCCACCACCTTTGTCAGCTTTGCAAATCACAATAGAATCATTCTCCTGAAGATTAACCAAAGCCTTCCTCTCAAGGGCCGATATATTTTGTTTAACTTTATTCTGACCTTCAATCAAATGCTTTTCAACCTCCATTTTCACTAGAAATTCAAAAGCATCAAGTGAGGGATAATTCCCAGGGGGAACATATGTACTTTTTTGTTGCAATTTACAGGCCAATTTTTTATTTACCTCATCACTCTTAATGCCCATATTTTTATCAGAAAAATGCACCTTTAATTTAAGAGATCGCATAAATTTAAAGAAATCAACAGTAAATTCAAAAGGGGCATTCACATGCATAGGTACAAAATTAAGCCCTTTGTTTAGGACTGATAGTTCTGGTTCAGTCAAAACATGTGAGGATAAATTAAAAACAGAAATACATAGCCATACTGCACCATAATAGACAGGATAATTTAAATAACATATGCATCTAGGGCCATTTGAAAAATATTTGGAGTATAGGCTTCCCTCCCCTTTTATTTGTTTTTTGCCAGTTATATTTTTGTTTTTATAGTTTGTATATTGCTTTATTAGTGTTCTTTTGGTAAATCCGTTACTCCTTAGAACAGATATAGATTGTGTATTACTGCAATAAGCTCAAAGTGTATGCCAGTACGTGCCCCAGCATTGCCAATATGTGAACCTGAATTATGTGATTTCATATCACAGATATACTAACCAGTATGTATGGCCTAAACTGGAGCTTGTATATAATATATCATTCTTAAAAGTTCTTCAATTTTGGAATACATTATTATGCTGTACTGCTAAAGGAAACATTATTGTCACAATAGGTATTAATTTGATGATAAAAAAAATCTTTTGTTTTTAACTGCAAACATTTACCCTCCTGTCAGGAGATATTATTCTGGACTTACAATTACTTAAGTTTAGCTCTACTACGTTTTAGATAGTTCTGAGAAAATGGCTTCATCAGTCTAAATACTGCTAACTAATTGTGATGTTAATGGCAACAAAACCTATACTTTTCTTTATTGTTAATTATACCATCATGAAGTGCAGAGACCCTGCTGGTTTACCTGTGTAAATCCCAATCACTGATTCATCCAGCTGCATGTATTTTTCTGAACTTCTTATAAGAAATAAATATTAAGGGACACTGAGAATGTAATAGTCTATATTCCTTGGATAATTGTGCTTAGAACATGGGGATATCTATACTCCCAGTTAAAGTAACAATTGACCTGGTTTAGTGGCCTTTTAGTTTGAATACAAATTTGCATACCTACAGTAATTATAATGCGTATTGCAATTGCACATAGCATATATTTAAGGCCAGCATTTTTTTAAGGGGGGGCTCAAAACGTTCCAATAAAGAAAGCTTTTCAGTGGTGCAAACAACAGAAATCACAATCTTTATTTCTTATGGCAAACTTCTCTAAATACAGTATTTACATATCTTCAAAAGATACTTTTGGGTGAAGAAAAGCTTGTTTGATTTCATTCACACATATATTTTCTGTTAATGACTTTTATTATGTACCCCAAATATTTATATAAACATATCTGCTGAGCGTTAACATTATTGTCATGTCTCCAGCATACGCTTTTACCATATTTGGGATTTTCCTATTCATTTGCTCGGAGCTCCCTCCTCTGGACACTTGTTGTAAGTGCACAACGTCACTTCCTATATCCATTTTTTCACCTCCATAAGGCTTATGGCAGAATTTGGACTAATCAGGCTACTGTACGCCCCCCATGTGACCTAGAGCAATGCCTTGTGGGAGCCAGGACTCCATTTTACAGACCATGCTGCTGGAAGAAGCACACAGTTCTGCATCTCCCTTATGATAGAATCGCTGGTAAGGAAATAGTTACACCAAAACACCTCCACAGCTGCCAGAAACCCCAGAGGCATTGCTACAGAGACATTTATGCCAGTATATAGTTTATGCTGCAGTTATATGTTCATTTGCATGTTTTTATATAGATCATTGCAAGCACATACTTATTATATTTTCTGCTGTTTGTATTACAGTTTCACCTCTATTCCACTTGCCTATTCAGTAAAATCTACAGACTCCAAGCTTAGTCTCTTTATTGGATTGTGGGAAGGTTTAGCTGCATGTCGAAATACACTGCCCCAGGGTAATACGTAGCGAGGACAGAACAGTGAAACAGCGCTACCACAAAGGTGGGATTGAACTATAACTCACTGCATGTGCAGTAAAACAGCAGCTGACACACAAGTGATTAAACCAGCTACGCTGCAAGCTCAGACAACAGTATATTACAGTGATCTGGATTCAGACACTGCTGTTAAGTTATTACAGCACAAAGAGCCATTATAGCTAAAACAGGCAAAGGCTTATCCAACATCTCATAATGTCACAGAAGAAGTCATCTTCACTAGTGACCAGGTCCCAAGTTTCAGGCTCCTCTCATCGCTCATCTGTTACCAATGCAGCCGCCATTGCCCGCGCAAAGGCAGAAGCCACAAAGGCTCGTGCCGCCTTCGCAGAGAGGGAAATGGAGATAAAGGTAAAGAGTGCACTCTTAGAAGCAGAAAGGAAAAAAGAGAGTGCACGCTTAGGAGCAGAGAGGGAAGCAGAGAGTGCACGCTTGGAAGCAGAGAGTGCACGCTTAGAAGCAGAAAGGAAAAAAGAGAGTGCACGCTTAGAAGCAGAAAGGAAAAAAGAGAGTGCACGCTTAGAAGCAGAAAGGGAAGCAGAGAGTGCACGCTTAGAAGTATCCCTAGAAAAACTGGCCATAGAGAGAGAAGCTGCAGCAACTTTGGCAGAAGCAAAAGCTCTAGAGATGATTGTGTACTCTAGCAACGAAGGACACAGCGAGGTACCTAATCTTGAGACTGAACCCCACGACCCACTACAACGCATTAGAGAGTATGTCTACCAGCACTCCAGACAAGACACAGATTCTCTTTCAGAACAGCAACCAAGCCAACATGCTGCTCCTGAACCAAGCCAAGGATGCCATACACCTTCAAAGGCCATCAGCAAGCTGCAATTGTATCACAGAAACCACGCTGAGCAAAGTGATCCTGCCTACAACACCCACTTCAACCAGGTACCCAAGCCTAGGGTTAACCCTGCACCTACCTCTTCAGCTGTGTCACAACAGTATGTCACAGTCCAGCCTAAAAGAGAACCTCCAGACAGGTATGACTATACAACACCTTCTCACTATTACACTCAGCCACCCTCTTATCCTGGTAGTAACCAGGTAACAATGGACTTTGCCAAGTTCTTCTCAAGACGTGAGCTAGTCACAAAAGGACTTGTAAGGTTTAACGACCGCCCAGAAGGCTTCAGAGCCTGGCGATCCTCCTTTCGGAACACTATCAGAGATTTAGACCTTTCATACAGTGAGGAAATCGACCTCCTTATCAAATACCTAGGAACTGAGTCTGCAGAGCATGCCAAAAGGATCAGAGTCATTAACATAAATCACCCAGAGACTGGTCTCAGAATGATCCGGCACAGACTTAATGAGTGCTATGGCTCAGCAGAGGTTGTAGAAAATGCACTCTTCAAGAGAATTGAAGACTTCCCTAAAATAACCAATAAAAGTTACCAAAAACTTAGGGAATTAAGCGACTTGTTAATGGAACTACAAGTAGCCAAAGCTGAAGGAGACTTACAGGGGCTTGCATTCCTAGACACAGCCAGAGGTGTTAACCCCATAGTACAAAAATTGCCCTATAACTTACAAGTGCGGTGGATGGCACACGGGTCAAAATTCAAAGAAATGCACAATGTTCCATTTCCTCCTTTCACCGTATTCATGGACTTTGTATACCAACAAGCCAAGATGAGAAATGACCCCAGCTTTGATTTCACTTTGCCACATACCACCCCTTCAGTACCTAATACTCGCAAAGCAGCAGTAACAGTACACAAAACTAATGCTTCCTCTTTAGATTCCTTTCACAGATCGGCAGAACCTTCTCATGAGGAGACAAGGAATAAAGACCCTGGTAAGCAGTGTCCTCTACACCAGAAGCCTCACCCCCTTCTGAAATGCAGAGCCTTCAGAGAGAAGTCCATAGAGGACCGCAAAGCTTTCCTCAAGGAAAACAACATCTGCTACAGGTGCTGTTCATCAACATCTCATCTTGCCAAGGACTGTAAGGTCAGTGTAAAATGCATAGAATGTGACAGCACGCATCACAACACAGCTTTACACCCTGGGTCAGCCCCATGAACTGTATCTTATACCAAGAGCGCCAGCAAGCATGGCGGGGAGGAAGATAGCACTGTCACAAACACACAAGAAATCACTTCCCAATGCACAGAAATCTGCAATGGTGCCGTAGGAGGCAGATCCTGCTCCAAAATTTGCCTGGTCAGAGTATACCCGACAGGCCAAACAGATAAAAGCATTAAGCTCTATGCAATCCTGGATGACCAGAGCAACAGATCTTTAGCCTGCCCAGCCTTCTTTGATGCATTTAAAATCAAGGGCCCAAACACTCCTTACTCTCTAAAGACATGCTCAGGAGTTGTTGAGACAGCAGGAAGAAGGGCATCTGGATATCAAGTAGAGTCCATAGACGGAAAGGTATGCCTACCCTTACCATCTATAATAGAATGCATCCAGATCCCAGATAATAGATCCGAAATCCCTACACCAGACATAGCTAAGCATCATGTACACCTGAAGCGCATAATGCACTTAATCCCCGAACTCGACCCTAAGGCTCAGATAATGCTTCTCCTTGGAAGGGATATCCTGCAAGTCCACAAAGCAAGGGACCAGATAAACGGCCCTCACAATGCACCTTACGCCCAGAAGCTAGACCTTGGATGGGTCATAATCGGAGACGCTTGCCTTGGAAGTGTACACAAACCAGCCTGCGTAAACAGCATGCTCACAAATACATTAGAAAATGGACGCCCCTCCATTTTCCCACCATGCCAAAACCAGTTCCTAATAAAGGAAAAACCTTACAGCACCAGCCTGGGACACACACCCCTCCACCTTTCTGATGATAGTTTCACCCATGACAGTGATCAGGATCATTTGGGATGCACAGTGTTCCAGAGAACAAGAGAGGACAACCAATTAGCGATGTCTATTGAAGATAAACTCTTTCTAAAAATAATGGAACAAGAACTAGTTAAAAACAATTCAAACAGTTGGGTCGCCCCTCTACCCTTTAGGCCTCAGAGACAACGCTTACCTAATAACAGAGAGGAAGCCCTTAGACGTTTCTCTTCTCTCAAACGCAACTTTCAAAGAAAACCAGAGATGAGAGATCACTTCTTTTCTTTCATGGCAAAAACATTTGAGAATAACCATGCAGAGATAGCACCCACCCTCAAAGACTCAGAGGAATGCTGGTACCTACCAATATTTGGGGTGTACCACCCAAAGAAACCAGGACAGATTAGAGTGGTCTTTGATTCCAGTGCCAAATTCAAAGGTGTTTCCCTAAATGATGTTCTCCTCACAGGCCCTGACCTCAATAACAAACTTTTGGGAGTTCTCCTTCGTTTCCGCAAAGACTCCATTGCCTTTATTGCTGACATTCAACAAATGTTTCATTGTTTTCTTGTCAGAGAGAAAGACAGAAATTTCCTGAGATTGCTTTGGTTCAGAGATAACGATCCTTCTAAAGACATGACAGAGTACCGCATGAGGGTGCACATCTTCGGCAACAGTCCTTCACCTGCAGTCGCAATTTACGGGCTCAGGCGCTCTGCTCAGGAATGTGAGGTAAGGTACGGGTCAGATGTTGCACAATTGGTAGAGAGAGACTTCTACGTAGATGACTGCTTAAAGTCCTCACCCTCAAGTGAAGCCGCAGTCAGCCTTCTCAAAAGAGCACAAGAAGCACTTGCCTGCTCCAACCTCAGGCTCCACAAAATAGCTTCTAATAGCAAAGCAGTGATGGAAGCCTTCCCTTCCCAAGACCATTCAAATGATCTAAGAGACTTGGGAGCTGATTCCTTACCTGTGCAACTGAGCCTGGGGCTTCTGTGGGACTTAAAATCTGATACCTTTGCCTTTCAAGTAAACAGAGAAGAAAAACCCTTCACTCGCAGAGGTGTTCTGTCCACAATAAATAGCCTGTATGATCCCCTAGGATTTGCTGCTCCCGTCACCATACAAGGTAAAGCACTTTTAAGAGACTTAACCCTGGAAACATCTGATTGGGACACCCCACTGGCTCCTGACAAAGGTAATTCGTGGAGAGAATGGAGAAGTTCCCTAAAGGCTCTCGACAAACTTTGTGTTACACGTCCATATGCCCCGGTACCTTCTACAGAGGTACAAAGCCAAAGACTTTGTGTGTTCTCTGATGCTTCGGTTAAGGCCATAGCTGCTGTAGCATACCTTAAAACTGTGGATATATATGGACAATGTCACATTGGGTTTGTTATGGGCAAGGCAAAACTGGCGCCAATCCCAGAACACACTATAACCAGACTAGAACTCTGTGCTGCAGTCCTAGCCGTAGAGCTAGCAGAGCTCATCACAACAGAGACAGGCATAGAACTCAAAGAGACTGTGTTCTACACAGACCGCAAAGTAGTACTAGGCTACGTCTATAACGAAACCAGAAGATTTTATGTTTTTGTCAGCAACAGGGTGCTCAGAATCAGACGATCCACTCATCCAGGACAGTGGAACTATGTACCCACGGACTGCAACCCTGCAGATCATGCAACCAGAGCTGTTGCCGCAAGTCATCTTAAAGACACGTCTTGGCTCACAGGACCAACATTCTTGTACAACACAGGGCAAACTAATCCTGAAAGCGAGACATTTGAACTAGTAGATGCCAACTCAGATGGTGAAATTCGTCCACAAGTGTCTACATGTCATACAACGACCACTGACAACCAACTTAAGTCCAACAGATTTAACAGATTCTCAACCTGGAAATCACTCATCCGAGCTGTCACTTGCTTAACCCACATAGCTCACTCCTTTAAACATACTGCATCTACAAATGTAAGTACCTGCAAAGGATGGCATCACTGCCAGAAGGTCTACACAGCGGCAGAATTTCAGAAAGCAAAACATGTCATCATCCGCACTGTACAACAAGAGACCTTTTCCAAAGAGATCGACTGTATCAGAGGAAACAAGCTTGTTCCCAAAGATAGCACTCTAAGGAAGCTGGACCCATTCCTTGACCAGACTGGCCTATTGAGGGTAGGTGGTCGTCTCAAAAACATGAAATTAGAGTTTGAAGAAAAACATCCTCTAATCATCCCTGGTCACCACCACATTGCAAGTTTGCTTGTGTGCCACTACCACGATCAAGTCAAACATCAGGGTCGTCTATTTACAGAGGGAGCCGTGCGAATGGCTGGATTGTGGATAATTGGAGCAAAACGATGTGTTAACAGTATCATTTTCAATTGCATTCTTTGTCGTAAACTCCGTGGGAAGCTGCAAACACAAAAGATGGCCAATCTTCCAGCTGACAGACTCAGCTTAGACCCACCTTTTACCAATGTTGGATTAGATGTGTTCGGCCCGTGGTCTGTCTCCACACGTCACACGAGAGGAAGTCATGCCAACAGCAAACGTTGGGCAGTCATATTCACTTGTATGACCATCCGAGCTGTCCATATAGAAGTCATTGAGTCAATGGACACTTCAAGCTTCATAAACGCTCTGAGACGCTTCATTGCAATACGAGGTCCCGTGAAGCACATTCGTTCTGACAGAGGTACTAACTTTGTTGGAGCAACCAAGGAGCTACAAATTCCTTCAAACGTCAATGTTAACGATGTTGAAAGATACCTAACCGATCAGGACTGCATCTGGACATTCAACCCACCTCACTCTTCTCATATGGGAGGAGCTTGGGAAAGAATGATCGGCATAGCCCGAAGGATCCTCAATTCCATATTCTTACAAGTGGGAACTGCAAGGCTCACCCATGAGTCTCTAATTACATTCATGGCTGAAGTTCCAGCTATTATAAATGCCAGACCTCTTACTTCTGTCTCAAATGACCCAGAAGATCCTTTCTTGCTTACGCCGGCCACTCTGCTTACTCAAAAGACTGAGACAATTAGTGTTCCTTCTGGAGAGTTTACCACCAAAGACTTGTACAAGCGACAGTGGAGACAAGTACAGTGTCTCGCAAACTCCTTCTGGGACAGGTGGAGAAAGCAGTATATCTCTACTTTACATCCACGAAACAAGTGGCAAACTATCAAACCCAATCTCAGACTTGGTGATGTTGTTCTCGTGAAAGACTGTCAATCGCAGAGAAACGAATGGCCCTTAGGTCTGGTCACCAAAACATTCCCAAGTGAAGATGGGAGAGTCCGCAAAGTTGAGGTCAAAACCTCCAAACAAGGAGAAACAAAATTGTTCTTCAGACCAGTAACAGAACTAACTTTATTATTGTCTCCTGAGGAATAATGGTGCCATCCATGGATGCCAGATGGGCAGTGTCATGTCTCCAGCATACGCTTTTACCATATTTGGGATTTTCCTATTCATTTACTCGGAGCTCCCTCCTCTGGACACTTGTTGTAAGTGCACAACGTCACTTCCTATATCCATTTTTTCACCTCCATAAGGCTTATGGCAGAATTTGGACTAATCAGGCTACCGTACGCCCACCATGTGACCTAGAGCAATGCCTTGTGGGAGCCAGGACTCCATTTTACAGACCATGCTGCTGGAAGAAGCACACAGTTCTGCATCTCCCTTATGATAGAATCGCTGGTAAGGAAATAGTTACACCAAAACATCTCCACAGCTGCCAGAAACCCCAGAGGCATTGCTACAGAGACATTTATGCCAGTATATAGTTTATGCTGCAGTTATATGTTCATTTGCATGTTTTTATATAGATCATTGCAAGCATACTTATTATATTTTCTGCTGTTTGTATTACAGTTTCACCTCTATTCCACTTGCCTATTCAGTAAAATCTACAGACTCCAAGCTTAGTCTCTTTAGATTGTGGGAAGGTTTAGCTGCATGTCGAACTACACACTGCCCCAGGGTAATACGTAGCGAGGACAGAACAATTATATTTGGTCCCTAATGAAACTCTAAATTCTTACTGCAATATGGCAATCTCTAATCAGTTTGCAGTTACTGATCATTATGTCCAGCATTACATGTTAATGATGACTGAATATGTTCAGATAAATCATATTTGACATATTTTTTCATTTCCTTGATATACAGTATGGGTTAAAACATAACAAACAAACTAAGACATATTAGCATCCCTTTCTTCAGTCTCTCATCCATGAAATACATGTGGAGAAACTGGATTATCATGTGTTTATTCGACAAAAAGAGAAAAATGCCTGATTCACATTTTGGTTTTCAAATTGAGATAAGGAGATAATGAAATTTCTTTGAAACACTGCTTTTTGTGTCCCCAGATGTTAGTAGTTCTCAAAATTCCACTCATTGCCTGTTATGGTAATTTTCTGAATGTGCTTCCAAGTCACTATATAGCAGTTGTCATTTTGGCTTGTGGTAGTCCTTGTTTCCAAGTGACATTACTCCAGGCCCAGACTGGTTATCTTTGGATTTAGGCAAATGCCAGAAGAATTACTGTAATATTATAGACACTGATTATAAGCCTCAGGGCAGTGGGCCCCCACAGTAAATTCAATTTATAGGGTCCCAAAACATTGGCAAGCCTAACTATTCTATGAAGATATTTTGAAATTGCTCACTTATTAGGCTCTTACTGGGCCCTCTACACGCCTGGTCCTTCCTGCAACCGCAGGGTCTGCGTCTTCTGCGGTTATGCCCCTGCAGGTAACTGGAGCCAAGCATACTGTAGCTTGCTTTTTGTTTTTATGTTTTCCAACAGAGCTTCACATATGCTATTTAATGATTGTCTGTGTTTCATATTTCTATTTCTATAGAATTTTGTCTCTTGTGAAGGGCAAAGCGGTGCATTTTACGTTTTTTTACCTTTAAATGAGAGGTCGAAATTTACAATATTTAGCTTTGTGGTGACTGGGATATATTGATCAGTTTTTTTTGTTGACCTACAGTCTTATTTATTGCACATCCAGCACCAACTTTTTAGTAAATCAGCCATGATTATGTCTATACCAAGGCTTTTAGGCAAAGTTTTGATGCTCTTATTATAAGGGAAGTATTCCTGCAAAATGCAATTTTGTTGGCACATCAAGACTGCTAAATTGTCTTATGCGCAGACTGTGTGCAAGACTGTGGCACTCAGTCATTAGCTGTATTTCTCCTATGAAAGAGCTCTGTCTTTACCTCTAGGTCACTCGATTTGGTGGTGGTAATTTCTTAATAGGTTTGATTCTGCCTGCAGCAATCCACGCTAGTTGTTTTAGTGCCTCATTAACATTTGATGTGATGACGAATTCCCTAATTGTTAATAACTGCTGATGCAGATTTTCTTTTCAGTCAGAAGCTTGCTCATTGCCATAAGTATCACATGTCAATAGCTTAAAAAGGTCTAGTTATTATAGCAAATCATATGCAAACCTAAGTCCAAACCTTATTATTGAAAAGGTTAGTGTCTTTTAATAAATTTAGTATGGTAATAAAGGGAACCTGTCATGAAAAAATAAAATGATATAAGGTCAGGGGCAGTTAAAAATGAACTACAGTATATGTTAGCCATAGTAATAGAAAAAGTATAAATTTTATTTTGGCACACTTTTTTCTCATTTAATGCATTAATTTCTGGCCATATTCTGCAAATATAAGTATTACATGAAAAGGAGCAGCTTTTTTTTTTTTTTTTGGATGTTCCCATAGTTATGGCATTAGAAAATGTGTAGATATGCTTATCCTAACAACATAAACTGCTGTAGTTTATCAAAAATTGGTTCTGCTGTCATGAACATTTTATCAATTTTTGTGAAAATATGTTGCGATATGTATCTGATCTAATGAATCTAATAGCTTAGACACGTAGATATAGCACTAGGTGGTTATGCCATTAGAGTTCTACATTCTAATTTATTAGAGTTAATAAAAATATTATTGAAAAGTTGTTTAGAATTAAATTTTCTTACATTATGCAAAAAATATTTTGGGGTAGAGGTCCCCTTTAATAGGGCCACACAAAATGAGAGCATGAGCACTCTATTGCCCCCCTCCACCCCCTCCACCTATTAATGTTACCGCCCAAGACCTTGCTCATTTCTTTAATGAAAAAATCGATCTCATTAGGCTGAGCATACCGTCTGACAACAATCTCAGACCAACGTGCAGTCCACTCACATCTACTTTGCACTCCTTCACCCCTGCAACTCTAAATGAAGTTAGCAAACTTCTAGCCTGCTCAAAACCCACCACCTGCTCCCTTGACCCCATACCCTCTCGCCTCCTCCACCCAATCTCTGATACACTCTCTCCTGCACTTACCCACCTATTTAATCTTTCACTCTCTACTGGTACCTTTCCATCATTATACAAACAAGCACTAATCCTCAAAAAACCTTCCCTTGATCCCAGCTCTCCCACTAACCATTCCCTTCTTCCATTCACATCAAAATTACTAAAAAGGCTAGTTTCCAAACGCCTGATCCAACATCTCACTCAAAACTCCCTCCTCGACCCCCTGCAATTTGGCTTCCGCCCATCACACTCAACTGAAACTGCACTCACCAAAGTAACCAATGATCTTCTATTGGCAAAGTCTAAAGGTCACTATTCCATTCTAATCCTTCTAGATCTCTCTGCAGCCTTTGACACAGTTGACCACACACTCCTCCTGGACATTCTACACTCAGCTGGCATTCGGGACACTGCTCTTTCATGGTTTGCATCTTATCTGTCTGACCGTTCCTTTAAAGTTTCCTTCGCTAACTCTACTTCTACTACTTTCCCACTCTCTGTTGGAGTTCCTCAAGGCTCTGTTCTTGGCCCCCTGCTGTTCTCGCTCTATACAACTTCACTAGGAAAACGTATTCAGTCATTTGGACTTCAGTATCACCTTTATGCTGATGACACCCAACTCTACTTGTCTACTCCTGATCTTTCTAATTCTGTCCTTACCCAAGTCACAGATTGTCTCTCTGCTGTCTCCTCCTGGATGTCACA
This sequence comes from Xenopus petersii, assembly GCA_038501925.1. Classification (NCBI taxonomy): domain Eukaryota; kingdom Metazoa; phylum Chordata; class Amphibia; order Anura; family Pipidae; genus Xenopus; species Xenopus petersii. The sequence goes on from CM076685.1 coordinate 49,970,560, forward strand.
GCGCCACCTGAAACTGAACCTTTCTAAAACAGAACTCATTATATTTCGTCCAAGATCTTCCCCTGTCCCTCAGATATCACTCACTGTAAACAACACCACCTTTCATTCCACCACACAGGCACGCTGCCTAGGAGTTATCTTAGACTCTCATCTGTCTTTTTCACCAGACATTCAAACACTTGAAAAAGCTTGTCGTATTCAACTGCACAACATTGCTTGAATACGACCATATCTCAGTTCAGAATCAACTAAAACACTGATTCAGTCTCTCATTATCTCTCGCCTTGATTACTGCAACTTACTCCTCACAGGTATTCCAACAAGTCACATTTCACAACTCCAATCTGTTCTAAACGCGGCCGCTAGACTCATTCATCTAGCTCGCCACTCTACATCAGCTGCTCCCATATGTATGTCCCTTCACTGGCTCCCAATCTCTTCTAGAATCAAATTCAAATTACTTACACTCAAATTCAAGGCCCTTAATAATGAAACCCCTCCCTATATTTCATCTCTAATCTCCAAATATACTCCTTCATGATACCTACACTCTGATCTTCGCCTCACTTCTCCTCTGATCACTTCTGCCCATTCTCATCTACAAGACTTCTCTCGGGCTTCTGCTTTTCTCTGGAACTCTCTGCCACAAGCTGTCAGACTTTCCCCTTCTTTCCAAACTTTCAAGCGCTCCTTAAAGACCCATCTGTTTAAAGAGGCTTATTTAATGTACCTTAATTAATCATTGCTGTATCAAAAATGACAAAATGTTCATATAATCCTAATTTCTCAATTGTAACCTAACCTTTTAGTTTGTAAACTCTAATCTCTAGGTCCTTTTAACCCTATTGTATTCTGTAATCCTTGTTTGTTATCTACCATTTATTCCCTGTTTGCTATAACTGCAGTAAAGCACTGCGTATCATGACAGAGCTATATAAATAAATGATGATGATGATGATGAGCAAATACAGATAGCTTGCATTCTAAGTAAATGGCTTAGTTAAACTTATACAATGTCTTCTAAGGGTAGATCTTTGCCCAACTTGGAAACCAAAATGCTAGGCCAAGAAGGGCCATATCCATTCCACTGAGGCAGTAATAGGCTCATACTGTAGGCCTGTGAAGACGCATAGGGAGAGGACCATTGTGCTGATGCAACCCCTAACCTGCCTGTGCCATATTTTCACTATAAATGTTGACAGAAATGCTCTATACATGGACCAGTAAGATTTATTAATGTGAAGGGCGTAAGTTTTACGTGCATGGGTAAATTAAGCTGGGAATACACTACTTCATCAAAATTTTGTAATACTTGGTCATTTACATGTTCAGACAAAGTGTATTTATCAGCCCTCCTGCGGTAATGTTTAGATCATACTGTGTGCCTATGAAGACCTGTAAGGAGAGGACCACATCACTGTTTTGAAGCAGTCCTTAACTTGATAAATATGTGACTGATTTTCAGTGATATACTGTATCAGGTATATCCATGATACAGTATATTACATAGAAGTGTATTAAATCTTCAACATGTTCACAGAAATAAATCAGCACCTATGTGACTCAGTCTTAACAAAAACCTATACCTTGTGAGCTTTGCATTTTAAGCCAGTGCAGATAGAAGTATACCTGTAACATACTCGTCTGTTAGGAACCTTAGAAGCCGTGGGTACACTCAGATGCATAGGGCACCCCTGTGGGTTCCTGTGTTCACCTACGCCCTTTTGGGGCCCCGGGCTTTCTGCTGCGGAACCTACAATGAGTAGTGCCTAACTTGGCAACAAGTCCAAAACGAGGTACCGGAAAGCATAAAGCAAAATGTAGTCGAAGATCAGGCAAAAGGGTCAAGGCAGGAGGCAGGAATCAAAGTCAATAAACAGGCATGAGTCAAAAACCAGGAATTCAAACACAGAAAAAACGCTTCAGCAGGATCTATAAACAGAAGCCAGCTTGGGCACTGTCAAAATGGAGACTTGGCCTTTTAAAGGGAATTTGGCAGCAAAAATGTAAATTCCTCTCGAAGTGATGATGTCATGATGCGAGCATCACAAAGCTCCACGTTGACGCAGACGAAGTGACACCAGCATCACTTCAGGAAAGGTGACGTCAGCGCCGGACGCGCCTAGGTCCCCTCATGCTGGAAGAGATGCGTTGGCACGTCTTACAATACCCTAATTAAAGAAGCACAAAACATGAACCCCTGAGCAATGGCACAAAATAATATGGACTGATGAGTTTCCTAAAGCTTTTATCCTACACTTCTTGATGTCTTGATATGTTTGGAATATGCCAAAGGATCCATCTAGTATAAAAAAAGTATAAATATAGTGGTAGATTCTTAATAGTATAAGGTTTGAGAACTTTTCCTCATGGTTTAATTAGCAAGGAGGTTCATAAGGAAATTTGGGGCTTAAGGATGTACATAACCAAGTCCCACCCATATAGTTTTTCTTATTACATCATGTATAACAATCATATGATAAATTACATCATTAGTTATGTCACTGATTTCATCAAACATTGTCCTGTTCTTTTTGGATTATACTAATTGCCCCACCAATTCTACTCTGCAAGGACAATTTTGAGAAAGTAGAATATATGAAATAGATTATATACTGTATGTATTGAGCAATATTTTCTCTAAACCATGAACACGTGAACATACAATGATGTTTTATGGATAAACAACACATCCATACACATAATCCAGTGCTGGCAGTGGCATAACTAGATATTACTGAGCCCCACAGCAGTTTTTACCCACAATCCAGTGCTGTGTGGCCCAACATCCCAACATTTGTGTTTTATGTCATATCTTGTGCATAGTTTGCCAATATGGATGGAAATGAGCATGTATTTCAGTGAATCCTGTGCACATGGGATCTGTGCTTAAGTTCCAATGCAAATTAGAAACAATTGTGGGAAAAATGTGTCAATCTGTCAAAATGTGGCAAGTAGCAATAGCGCTGTGTCTATTGACAACGGCTTCTTTGGTTATAGGGTTTCCCTGGGTCAATAGGTGCACTGCGCGTAACTCATCCAAACAGACTTGGGGTACACATAAGTGCAAGGAGCAGCTTTAGAAACAAGTACCTTTAATAATTGGTGCCGGTTTGTGCAATGACTGCAGCAAAAGTTGCTCTTGGTAAATGTGCCCTAACATGTTTCACTTTATAATGTGTACAAGAACCTTCCACTGCACAATTAAAAGGGTTTTGCAGTTAAGAAAGTTTTAATTCCAGAATTTCCTTGTGTTCATTTCAGCAAAATATTCCTGACAGTTTTTTTAGGAAAAATATCAAACTGCTGGGAATCCTTCAGGCCCTTGGAAGAATGGGCTATGTTCCCCTACGGCAGAATGCAGGAGAGACACGTAGCAGGGGAACGGTGTTGACATGTATGTTAGGGCCTGTATGGGTACTTGTTTATTTAATTTTCACTTTTCTTCATAAGAATCAAAAATGACAGTTGGGACAGCCAGAGAACTCACAGGAATAGTTAAACAGGTTTATTTTAGAAAAAGCAAGCTATTGCCGCAGTTCTTTCTAAGTGTTTTTCTAACCACATTAGTGTAATGAATAAGTTCTACTGGCAATTAGGGACTTAAAGTATTTTACCATCTACTTTTCTCAGCTTTGCTTTATCTTCCTTGTGGTTTTCATTTTGGTCCATCTCAATTTTTTTAATGGAATAATTGCTAACTTTACTGGGAATTAATAATTTGCTCCATAAAGCAAGTAATTGACAATATACAGTAAAAGCTGCTCAGCAAGATAATATGAGGCATCTGTTTTATTAAAAATCAAAAGGGCACCAAAAAAAACTACTCATACACAAAACTTGGCAATCAATAGTAACATAGTAAGTTATCCAGTTTATCCAGAGGAAGGCAAAAAAAACCCATCTGAAGCCTCTCCAATTTGCCTCAGAGGGGGAAAAATTCCTTCCTGACTCCAAAATGGCAATTGGACTAGTCCCTGGATCAACTTGTACTATGTGCTATCTTCCATAACCCTGTATTCCCTCACTTGCTAAAAAGCCATCTAACCCCTTCTTAAAGCTATCTAATGTATCAGCCAGTTCAGGGAGAGAATTCCACATCTTCACAGCTCTCACTGCTCTCCCATCTACAAGGAATCCAAGTTCATTTTCCATAAAGGAGAAGGAAAGCTCCAGGACAGTTTATTGTCAACAGATTAGCCACAATAGTGCAAGCTAGAACACTATATTTATTCTGCAGAATGCTTTACCATACCTGAGTAAACAGCTCTAGACACTATCTCTGTTTGTTTAGGATAGAAGCTGCCATATAAGCTTGGTGTGACATCACTTCCTGCCTGAGTCTCTCCCTGCTCACTCATAGCTCTGAGCTCAGATTACAGCAGGGATAGGAGGAGGGGGGAGGGAGAGGAGCAAACTGAGCATGCTCAAGCCCTGCCCTGGAGGTTTATGCTGAAAACAGGAAGTCTGATACATAAGCCCATGTGTTTCTTTTGACTAAGGACTAAGAGTAGCATTACTTTGAGGGTTTACTGGTGTATTTACAGTATATAGACCTTTCTGATAAAGCTTACTTAAGTTTAGCCTTTCCTTCTCCTATAATGGATTTGCCTAGTGCAGTTCCATTAAGGGTATAAGTGGCTTGGATATTTTTACATCCCAGGTGCATGACTTTACATTTATCAACATTGAATCTCATTTGCCACTTAGCTGCCCAGATTACCAGTTTGTCAAGATCCTGTTGCAAGGATGACACATCCTGGATGGAATTTATTGGGCTGGATAGTTTTGTGTTTTGTGATACATTACTTACAATACCCTCCCTGAAGTCATTAATGAACAAGTTAAATAAAAGTGGACCCAATACCCAGCCCTGAGGGACCCCACTAAGAACCTTACTCTAAGTAGAGAATGTACCATTAACATCCACCCTCTGTAACCGATCCTGAAGCCAGTTTCTTATCCATGTGCAAACGGCTTCATTAAGCCCAACAGAACTTAGTTTAGAAAGCAGTGGTTTGTGGGGCATGGTATCAAACGCTTTGGCAAAATCCAGATAGATCACATCTTCTGCCCTCCCACTGTCCAGCATCTTACTTACCTCATCATAAAAAGCAATCAAATTTGTCTGACATGACCTATCCTTTATAAAGCCATGCTGATTGCTGCTCATAATGCCATTCACTAGGACAACATTTTGAATGTGATCCCTTAACAAGCCTTCAAATAATTTGCCCAGCACTGATGTCAAGCGTACTGGCCTATAATTGACAAGCTGAGATCGTAATCCCTTTTTAAATATTGGAATGACATCATCTTTTCTCCAATCCATAGGTACCATACTAGATGCAAGCGAATCTGAGAAAATCAGAAATAGAGCTGGTCTAAAACTGAACTAAGCTCTCTTAGAACCCAGGGGTGTATGCCATCAGTTTGATTTAAAGTTGCTGTATTTTGGCATTTGATGTTTGGAATTAAGGGAAACTATTATATTAAATTGCCATATTTCCTGAATGTATCTAATCTTAGTTTCTAAACCCCAGTGGACTTTGCTGTAGCATATGTTTGGTTAAATATAATTATAATTCTTTTTTTTATAAAATGTTTTTTATTTTTTGGTCTATCTTTAAAGTGTTTATGTATGGCTCAATATATAGCTAAATACACTGTAAATGCCATACATTAGTTACCAAAATGCAGTTGCCAAAACTACAGTATATGCAACATTGTGCTTTGAGTTGCATTTTCGATGTCACTCTTGCAAGTATAATGGACATACTTTTGCCTTTAAAAATATATTGTTAATAAGTGGAGAGATCAAACAAATATTTTCTTACTTTGTACTGGAATCCATTTTTTCCTACTTTTATTTTATTTATTTTTTTTATCTGACCTTCTTGCACCTCTTAGCACTCTAGCACGTGTCCCAAAAAAAGGAAAGCCCTCGAGCTATAAACACAGGGGCTGCATGACAAGGGATCTGAATGAACAGCAGCCAAATTACACTGGTTTCTGTTTAAAGATTGAAAGAATCAGATGTAGCTGTGATTGGGTGAGCAGGAATGAGTTAATGGAATTGTTCAGTATAAAAATAAAATGGGTAGGCTGTGCAAAATAAAAAATGTTTCGAATATAGTTAGTTGGGCAAAAATGTAATGTATAAAGGCTGGAGTGACTGGATGTCTAATATATAACAGAACACAACTTCCTGCTTTTCAGCTCTCTTGGTTTCCACTGAATGGTTACCCTGGTGACCAAGCAGTAACCAATCAGTGACCTGAGTGTGGGCACATGGGCCATAACTATTGTTTTGGAATCTGAGCTGAATGCTGAGGATCAATTGCAAACTCAATGTTATGTCCCATGTGGTCCCCCTTCAAGTTGCTGACTAACTCAGAGTTAGAGAGCTGAAAAGCAAGAATGTTGGATTTTGGCTATTATATAGGACATCCAGTCACTCCAGCTTTTATAGATTACATTTTTGCCTAACTAACTATATTAGAAACATTTTTTTATTTTGCACAGCCTATCTATTTTATTTTTATATCTATCTATATCTATATATTTATCGAGATTTTATTTTTACACTGAACTGTTGCTTTAAGGCAGGGAAAAGCTGGGCTGGGGTGGAGAAATAGAGGGATGTGATGTCAGGGGAAGAAGCAGTTTACTTCCTTAGCTTCTGAGCAGGTAGAAACATTCCACTCACCCACCCCCCTTCTTTTGGCATATTTTGTCACCGGATCGGGGGTGAACGGGAAGGTGGCCTAGGGGCGCAATAATTTTAAATCCGGACCTGTAGATTTAGCCCCTGCTGGTAGCAGATTTGGGGGCCATCCTGTCTGTACGTAGAGGCAGCCTAATACTAAGTGGTGGATATAATGACATAGTGCTGATCCCAAGTGAGGAATGGCAGGGCATAGTAGCAAATAGGGTTGCCACCTTTCCAGGTTTTGACCTGGACAGCCAGTTTTTTAAAGGGCATCCTGGGTCAAAATGTGATTGATGCGGCACTCTGCCAATAGCCATGTCATGACCCTTGCCCCTGACATTACAACCCATCCCCATAGTGTCACAGCCCAGTTCCACCCCCTGCCAGAATTCAGCCGGGCCAAAAGGTGGCAACCCTAGTAGCGATTTCTTTTGGAATCCTGGCTTTGAATATTGCCTTGGGGTAAAGCTGGCAAGGCCATATTTATATATGAGGGGTCATAATTATTATATTTTTTCCACTTTGCACATTGTATTCTGCATTGTATAAAATGGTCACAGGCCTGTGAGCTCCTTTGTGGAGCACAGAGACCTGACTCTTGTACCTAGAGTACAGCACTGACAGCATGAGTCTGCACCGTTTTGGTGGGGGGAGGCACATAGGAATTCCCCCTTCTTCCCTGTGCCCCGATCCTCTTCTTCCTCTTTCTTCAATACAGACATATGCAAAGTATAGTGAAAAATACAGATTTTAATGAAAGTCCTGCCTTTCCCATGCATGCCCAACAGCATGAAGAAAGAAGTAGCAGAAAGAGGATTGCTCTATTGTGCTAACTGAAAAGTTCCCCAGGGCTGGTGCAATTTTCTTCTATCACAGAACACAGGCCCGCAGTTTCAGATACTGTAAGACTGTAAGTGATCACTGGGTCACCGCCCCGCCAACCAACAGTGATTGAGATTTTCTTTAAGTGAGCACTAATGGGTGCACTTTTGTACTCCTTAGCGCTCTAGCACTTATGCCCTGGGGAATAGAAAATAACCCCTATTGTCATGAAATGATGGTAGTTGTATTCCTTTTAAAGAACTTAGTTCTCTGCTCTAAGACCACCACTATATATTTTACCATACCTGTGCCCTATTCAGATAAAAGTTACCAGAACTATTTCTTGTCTCTGTAGCTAATTGTCTTATGTAGTTTGTGTCCAACATTTTGGTTGCTTTAAAAATTAAATTAAATTAATGTGAAAATGCTCCTGTGTGTTTTTATAGTGACTTTGATTACTATACACTTTTCAAATTTGTTTCTTGCTTCCTAGCAAATTTATTCAGATTTAGAAAAGAGTTGTGCTCTGAAGAAGACATTGCCACTTTTACTGAAGGTTAAAAATAATACCTGTAAGATTATAATGAGCTTTTACATATTTGATGAAGCTCATTGCACATATGCATGAAGTTATTGGCGACATGTGCAATTATCCTTACTATGTTAATGAGCCTATTTAAGAACATCGTGGGAATATTTACCATCCCAGTCAAAACTCGGACTTCAACAGCTTGCATTTTGTATGGAGAGAATCAGCATTCATCTCCTTTAAAGAATGTTTTCTGTAAGCAATGCTATTTTGAAAATTATTTGGGCATGTGTGTAAATCAAGGTCTGATTTAGGGGGTACAATGTTCTATAGGCGATAAGACTCTTTAATTTATCAAATATACTGCTATGTGTCAAATTTTTTATTAAAGAGGTTGTTCACCCTTTAATTAACTTTTAGTATGATGTAAAGAGTGATATTCTGAGACAATTTGCAATTGGTTTTAATTTTTTATTATTTGTGGTTTTTGAGTTATTTAGCTTTTTATTCAGCAGCTCTTCAGTTCACTGCAATCTGGTTGCAATCTGGTTGCTAGGTTAAAAATTATCCTAACAACCATACATTGATTTGAATAAGAGACTGGAATATGAATAGGAGAGACCTGAATAGAAAGATGAGTAATAAAAAGTAACAAAAACAATACATTTGTAGTTTTAGACCATTTGTTTTTTTAGATGGGGTCAGTGACCCCATTTGGAAACTTGAAAGAATCAGAAGAAGAAGGGAAATAACCCCAAAACCATAAAAAAAGAAATAATGAAGAGCAATTGAAAAGTTGCTTAGAATTGGCCATTCTATAACCCCTTTAAAGATACTAGCATAATTACAATGGTTATAGGTTGTTCTTGTATATAAAACAGTTAAATAGGAGGTGGTGAAGTCCTCAAAAATGATTTTAAAAAACTAGGTTCAAAGCTGAGGGCGAGGACTTCCAAGGTAATTTTCTCAGAGATATTACCTGAGCCACGAGCAACGCTAAGAAGACAGCGGGAGCATAGGGAGATTAATGCGTGGCTGAAAGATTGGTGTAGGGAGGAGGGTTTTGGGTTTTTGGAGAACTGGGCTGATTTTTCAGTTGGCTACAGGCTCTTTGCTAGGGATGGGCTGCACCTCAATGATGATGGGGCAGCTGTTTTGGGAGAGAAGATAGCTAGAGGGTTGGAGGAGATTTTAAACTAGGTGTGGGGGGGGGAGGGTTCAGTAAAAGATTCAGTGGTAGACAGGTTAGATGAGATAGTGGGCAAAGAAAGGGAAAATGGGGGAGGAGATTTGGTTGGGGATACTGTTAAGGATATGGAGGACCACATGTCATATGTTCAATATGGTACCAGTTTTAAATGTATGTTTACAAATGCAAGAAGTCTGGCTGGTAAAATGGGAGAGCTGGAGCTGCTGGTGATGGAAGGAAAATATGATGTGATTGGTGTGGCCGAAACATGGCTGAATGAGTCGCATGACTGGGCAGTAAATATCAGTGGCTATACTCTGTTTCGGAGGGACAGAGGCAATAGAAAAGGAGGAGGGGTATGTCTGTATGTTAGGCAGGATTTAAAAGCTCATATAAAGGAGGAGGTTATGTTAGAAAATGAGGGGGCAGAAGTCGTATGGGTGGAGTTCTTCACCAATTGTAAAGAATCCAGCAAATTAATTGTAGGCGTATGCTATAGACCCCCTAATGTAAGTGAGGAGGAAGAGACAAAGCTCCTAATGCAAATAGAAAAGGCTACTAGTTTAGGTAAAGTAATGATAATGGGGGATTTTAATTACCCAGATATTGACTGGAGCAACGGTACTGCTAGATCAGTTAATGGGAACAAGTTTATAAACTTATTGCACGACAATTTTTTAGCACAGGTTGTTGAGTAGCCTACCAGAAAAAATGCTATTCTTGATTTAGTGATCTCAAATGACCCAGAACTTATAGCAAATGTGCAAGTCATTGAACCCCTGGGTAATAGTGACCATAAGGTTATATCTTTTAATGTCTGGTGCAAAAAACAAAAATATACTGGGGCAACAAAAACCATGAATTTTGCAAAAGCTAATTTTAGTGCCTTGAGGGCTGCCCTACAGAGCATTGATTGGGGCATTAGGTTTTCAGCTAAAAACACAGAACAGAAATGGTTGTCCTTTAAAATGATATTAAATCATTACTGTTCTCAATTTATTCCCTTAAGGACTAAACGTAGAAGCTCTAAGAATCATCCTGTGTGGCTTAATACAGAAGTAAAGAAGTTAATGGGACAGAAGAGAAAGGCATTTAAAAACTACAAATCTGTAGGGACAGAAGCTGCATTTAATGAATATAAACACTTTAATAAATGTTGTAAATCAGCAATCCGGAAGGCTAAGAAAAGAAATGAAGAGTTAATTGCGGTGGAGGTGAAAACTAACCCTAAAAAGTTTTTTAAATATATTAATAGTAAAAAGATGCAGGTTGAGAGTGTTGCTCCATTAAATAATGGTACCAGTATGGTTGTAACAGATACAGATAAGGCAAATGTGTTAAATCAGTTCTTTTCTTCAGTGTATACAATAGAGGAGTCTGGGTTCACAGGCTCACTTAATAACTGCACGAATGGTTCAGCTCAATCTAGTCAGTGGCTGACTCAGGATATGATTCAAAAAGCTTTAATACAAATTAATGTAAACAAGGCTCCAGGGCCTGATGGCATACACCTCCGGGTTCTAAGAGAGCTTAGTTCAGTTTTAGACCAGCCCTTATTTCTGATTTTCTCAGATTCACTGTCATCTGGTATGGTGCCTATGGATTGGAGAAAAGCTGATGTTATTCCAATATTTAAAAAGGGATTACGATCTCAGCCTGGCAATTATAGGCCAGTAAGCTTGACATCTGTGGTGGGCAAATTATTTGAAGGCTTGTTAAGGGATCACATTCAAAATTTTGTCCTAATGAATGGCATTATGAGCAACAATCAGCATGGCTTTATGAAGGATAGGTCATGTCAGACTAATTTGATTGCATTTTATGATGTGGTAAGTAAGATTCTGGGTAGTGGGGGGGCAGTAGATGTGATCTATTTGGATTTCGCCAAAGCGTTTGATACTGTGCCCCACAAACGACTGCTTTCTAAACTAAGGTCTGTTGGGCTTAATGAAGTCGTTTGCACATGGATAGGAAACTGGCTACAGGATCGGGTACAGAGGGTAGTTGTTAATGGAACATTCTCTACTTGGAGTAAGGTTCTTAGTGGGGCCTAGGGATGTAGCGAACGTCGGGAAAAAAGTTCGCGAACATATTCGCGAACTTGCGTCAAAAATGCGAACGGTTCGCGAACGTCGCGAACCCCATAGACTTCAATGGGAAGGCGAATTTTAAAAGCTAGAAAAGACATTTCTGGCCAGAAAAATGATTTTAAAGTTGTTTAAAGGGTGCAACGACCTGGACAGTGCCATGCCAGAGGGGGATCAAGGGCAAAAATGTTTCTAAAAAATCCATTGTTGACACAGCGCTGCGTTTTGTGCTGTAAAGGGCAGAAATCACACTACATTTCTAAACCTGTGTAATAAAATGCTTTAAAACGTCCGGCGTCTACATGCCAATCAAGTCGTGTAAAGGTTACAGCCTGTTCACACGCAAAGACGAAACGCGGTGCTTACTGCAACGCAAAAAGACGCAAAGAGCTTTAATGAATGATACCGTCAAGTGAGCAAATAATAGTTTTTAATTACTAGTTGAGCTTGTCACCTCCAGGATGTTCGTCCTGTTGGTGGCAATATTTATGTAGTGGTGTGTTTAGCAGTCACCGTGCTTGTGCGCACGTGCACGGTCAGGCAGAGGTAATTCAATGTACAGTGAAGTGAACCAAAAAACACTGATTCTGCAGTGTGGGCCCAGTTTTGGTGTACTTTATTGATCACCTGCGGTGACCATAAAAGATGCGATTTTGCCACTGTTGCAGAACCCTGAAAAATTAGGCATGTGTACTTTCCTGAAAAATTATCTTTTTTTTGTCGCAGCCACTGAAGCACAGAGGCCAGAAAAAATATGCCATATAAATGCTGAAAATATTCATTTTTTTTTGTCGCAGCCACTGCAGCACAGAGGCCAGAAAAAATATGCCATATAAATGCTGAAAATATTAATTTTTTTTTGTCGCAGCCACTGCAGCACAGAGGCCAGAAAAAATATGCCATATAAATGCAAACAATATTAATTTTTTTTGGTCGCAGCCACTGCAGCACAGAGGCCAGGAAAAATATGCCATATAAATGCTAACAATTTAAATTTTTTTTGTCGCAGACACTGAAGCACAGAGGCCAGAAAAAATATGCCATATAAATGCTGAAAATATTAATTTTTTTTGGTCGCAGCCACTGAAGCACAGAGGCCAGAAAAAATATGCCATATAAATGCTGAAAATATTCTGTTTTTTTTGGTCGCAGCCACTGAAGCACAGAGGCCAGAAAAAATATGCCATATAAATGCTGAAAATATTCATGTTTTTTTGTCACAGCCACTGAAGCACAGAGGCCAGAAAAAAATATGCCATATAAATGCTGAAAATATTCTGTTTTTTTTGGTCGCAGCTACTGGAGCACAGAGGCCAGAAAAAATATGCCATATAAATGCTGAAAATATTCTGGTTTTTTTGGTCGCAGCCACTGAAGCACAGAGGCCAGAAAAAATATGCCATATAAATGCTGAAAATATTAATTTTTTTGTCACAGCCACTGAAGCACAGAGGCCAGAAAAACTAAGGATTTACCTGGATTCAAATTAAACCAGTAGGGTTTGCACCCTAGTTTGTAACGGTGGTGGAGGGAGGAGGACGCTAAAGGACAGCTGTATGTGGAGTCATGAGGCGTGCAGAGAAGGACAGCTGCATGGGGAGTCAGAATCAGAAACTCAGCACAAGTCTTCCGGCGTGCAGTAACCCTCCGAGATCCACCCCTCATTCATTTTAATAAAGGTCAGGTAATCCACACTTTTGTGACCTAGGCGAGTTCTCTTCTCAGTTACAATCCCTCCTGCTGCACTGAAGGTCCTTTCTGAGAGGACACTTGAGGCGGGGCAAGACAAGAGGTTCATGGCAAATTGTGACAGCTCTGGCCACAGATCAAGCCTGCGCACCCAGTAGTCCAGGGGTTCATCGCTCCTCAGAGTGTCGATATCTGCAGTTAATGCCAGGTAGTCCGCTACCTGCCGGTCGAGGCGTTCTTTGAGGGTGGATCCCGAACGGTTCTGCCGCTGCCTTGGACTGAAAAACATTTGCATGTCTGACGTTACAGAGTGGCCAAAGTGCTTTGTCCTTGCAGGTGCGCTCGTGGCAGGATTACTGGCACCTCTGCCCCTGGAATGTTGATGAGTTCCTGAAGTGACATCACCCTTAAAAGCATTGTACAACATGTTTTGCAGGCTGGTTTCTAAATGCAGCATCCTTTCAGACTTGTGGTATGTTGGTAACATTTCTGCCACTTTATGCTTGTACCGAGGGTCTAGTAGAGTCGCGACCCAGTACAGGTCCTTCTCCTTAAGCCTCTTGATACGGGGGTCCTTCAACAGGCATGACAGCATGAAAGACCCCATTCTCACAAGGTTGGATGCAGAGGTATCCATCTCCGCTTCCTCGTTATCAAGGACTGCATCATCCACGGTCTCCTCCCCCCAGCCACGTACAAGACCAGGGGTCCCCAAAAGGTCACCACTAGCCCCCTGGGAAGCCTGCTCCTGTTGGTCCTCCTCCTCCACAAAGCCACCTTCCTCCTCTGACTCCACTTCTGACACCTCTCCCTGCGTTGCAGCAGGTGCCTGGGTTCGTTCTGGTGATTCCGACCAGAAATCATGCGCTTCCTGCTCCTCGTCACGCTGGTCTACAGCCTCATCTGTCACTCGTCGCACGGCACGCTCCAGGAAGAAAGCAAAGGGTATTAGGTCGCAGATGGTGCCTTCGGTGCGACTGACCATATTTGTAACCTCTTCAAAAGGCCGCATGAGCCTGCAGGCATCGCGCATAAGCACCCAGTAACGGGGTAAAAAAATCCCCAGCTCTGCAGATCCAGTCCTACCACCCAGTTCAAACAGGTATTCGTTGACGGCTCTTTGTTGTTGCAGCAGACGTTCCAACATGAGGAGCGTTGAATTCCAGCGAGTCTGGCTGTCGCAAATCAAACGCCTGACTGGCATGTTGTACCGCTGCTGAATGTCAGCAAGGCGTGCCATGGCTGTGTAGGACCGTCTGAAATGGGCCGACACCTTCCTGGACTGCCTGAGAACGTCCTGGAATCCTGGGTACTTTGAGACAAAACGTTGTACTATTAAATTCAGAACATGTGCCATGCAGGGCACATGTGTTAAATTGCCCAGTCTCAGTGCTGCCAACAGATTGCTTCCATTGTCACACACCACTTTTCCGATCTTCAGTTGGTGTGGGGTCAGCCACCGATCGGCCTGTGACTGCAGAGATGACAGGAGTACAGATCCGGTATGGTTTTTGCTTTCCAGGCACGTCATCCCCAAGACAGCATGACAACGGCGTACCTGGCACGTCGCATAGCCTAGGGGGAGCTGGGGGTGCACAGGTGTGGAGGAGGAGGACCCAGCAGCAGAGGACGAAGAAGAGGAAGAAGACGAGGTAGAGAGCGAAGGAGGAGTAGAGGTGGTGGCAGAACCGCGTGCAATCCGTTGCGGTGACACCAACTCCACTGTCGTTGTTGAGCTACACATTCCCTGCTTCCCAGCCATTACCAAGTTCACCCAGTGGGCAGTGTAGGTGACATACCTGCCCTGACCATGCTTGGAGGACCATGCGTCAGTAGTCATATGGACCTTTGGCCCAACACTAAGTGACAGAGATGCGGTGACTTGGCTCTGCACATGGTGGTACAGGTGTGGTATTCCCTTTTTTGAAAAAAAATTGCGGCTGGGTACCTTCCACTGCGGTGTCCCAATTGCTACAAATTTGCGGAAGGCCTCAGAGTCCACCAGCTGGTATGGTAAAAGCTGGCGGGCTAAGAGTGCGGACAAGCCAGCTGTCAGACGCCGGGCAAGGGGGTGCCTCGCAGACATTGGCTTCTTACGCTCAAACATGGCCCTCACAGAAACTTGGCTGGGGGCAGATGACTGGGAATGGGAACTGGTGGTCAAGGTGGAAGGCGGAGTGGAGGGTGGTTCAGACGGGTGAAGGACAGCAGAGGTAGAGCAGTAAGATGCTGGACCAGAAGGAGGGTGGCTTTTAGTTTGCCTGTTGCCTTTGAGGTGTTGCTCCCAAAGTGCTTTGTGCTTGCCGTTCATGTGCCTTCGCATAGAAGTTGTACCTATGTGGCTGTTGGGCTTCCCAAGACTCAGTTTCTGACTGCACTCATTGCAAATGACAACGCTTTTGTCAGAGGCACACACATTAAAAAAATCCCACACTGCTGACCTTTTTGAGGCTGGCAATCTGGCGGTAACAGTAGAAGTCGGCGGCGTTGGCGGCAATGGCGGGTGCGTTGGCCGGCTGACCACAGGTGCCGATACATGTTGTTGCCCTACTGTTCCCTGCGAGCTGTCCTCCCTGCTTCTTCTAAGTCTTATTCTCCTCCTGCCTCTCTGACTCTCCGTCTCTCCATCTGAACTATCCTCCTCTTGCTCTCTTCTACTGGGCACCCATAAAACATCAATCTCCTCATCCTCATTCTCCTCAGATGCATCAATTTCTTCTACCAGCTCACAGAAGGAAGCAGCAGCGGGGACCTCCTCGTCATCACTCATTATGTCCATCTCTGTTGTGTTCTCTGCCAGAATTAAATCTGGTGTAACGTCCTCATCTCCTTCATCTTCTTCTGCCAATAATGGTTGCGCATCACTCAGTTCAAGAAACTCATGTGAAAATAACTCCTCTGACTCCAGTGAAGAAGGGGCGCCGGTGGTGGAGGAAGTGTTACGTGGGGTGCCCATAGCAGTGGAGGATGAGGATGTTGTGGTAAAGTTAGAAACGGTAGAGGATGGGGTGTGCTGTGTAAGCCAGTCAACTACCTCTTCAGCATTTTGGGAGTTCAGGGTCATTGCCTTTTTAAAACTGGGCAATTTCCTAGGGCCACAGGATAGCATAGCAGCACGGCCCCTAGTGCCTCTGCGTGGCGGCCTGCCTTTGCCTGGCATTATTTTTAAAACAACAACAACAACAACTCAGGTGGTGTTTCTAGAGACGGTATTATTGTTGATATTTAGACAGAATGTGAACAAGCTCACACAGCTAAGTGGCAGTGGTTTGAAAATGAAGAAGAAGAACACACTGGGCAAACAAGGCCTACAAGGTCAACGTATACACTACTACAGCAGTGGATACGGAATATATTATTGCTGCCTGAAAAACGTCACTCGGGTGGTGTTTCTAGAGACGGTATTATTATTGATATTTAGACAGAATGTGAACAAGCTCACACAGCTAGATGGTTGTTGTTTGAAAATGAAGAACACACTGAGCAAATAATGCCTACAAGGTTAACGTATACACTACTACAGCAGTGGATACAGAATATATTATTGCTGCCTGAAAAACGTCACTCGGGTGGTGTTTCTAGAGACGGTATTATTATTGATATTTAGACAGAATGTGAACAAGCTCACACAGCTAGATGGTTGTTGTTTGAAAATGAAGAACACACTGAGCAAGTAATGCCTACAAGGTTAACGTATACACTACTACAGCAGTGGATACGGAATATATTATTGCTGCCTGAAAAACGTCACTCGGGTGGTGTTTCTAGAGACGGTATTATTATTGATATTTAGACAGAATGTGAACAAGCTCACACAGCTAGATGGTTGTTGTTTGAAAATGAAGAACACACTGAGCAAATAATGCCTACAAGGTTAACGTATACACTACTACAGCGGTGGATACGGAATATATTATTGCTGCCTGAAAAACGTCACTCGGGTGGTGTTTCTAGAGACGGTATTATTATTGATATTTAGACAGAATGTGAACAAGCTCACACAGCTAGATGGGAGTTGTTTGAAAATGAAGAAGAAGAACACACTGGGCAAACAAGGCCTACAAGGTCAACGTATACACTACTACAGCAGTGGATACGGAATATATTATTGCTGCCTGAAAAACGTCACTCGGGTGGTGTTTCTAGAGACGGTATTATTATTGATATTTAGACAGAATGTGAACAAGCTCACACAGCTAGATGGTTGTTGTTTGAAAATGAAGAACACACTGAGCAAATAATGCCTACAAGGTTAACGTATACACTACTACAGCAGTGGATACGGAATATATTATTGCTGCCTGAAAAACGTCACTCGGGTGGTGTTTCTAGAGACGGTATTATTATTGATATTTAGACAGAATGTGAACAAGCTCACACAGCTAGATGGGAGTTGTTTGAAAATGAAGAAGAAGAACACACTGGGCAAACAAGGCCTACAAGGTCAACGTATACACTACTACAGCAGTGGATACGGAATATATTATTGCTGCCTGAAAAACGTCACTCGGGTGGTGTTTCTAGAGACGGTATTATTATTGATATTTAGACAGAATGTGAACAAGCTCACACAGCTAGATGGTTGTTGTTTGAAAATGAAGAACACACTGAGCAAATAATGCCTACAAGGTTAACGTATACACTACTACAGCAGTGGATACGGAATATATTATTGCTGCCTGAAAAACGTCACTCGGGTGGTGTTTCTAGAGACGGTATTATTATTGATATTTAGACAGAATGTGAACAAGCTCACACAGCTAGATGGTTGTTGTTTGAAAATGAAGAACACACTGAGCAAATAATGCCTACAAGGTTAACGTATACACTACTACAGCAGTGGGTACGGAATATATTATTGCTGCCTGAAAAACGTCACTCGGGTGGTGTTTCTAGAGACGGTACTATTATTGATATTTAGACAGAATGTGAACAAGCTCACACAGCTAGATGGTTGTTGTTTGAAAATGAAGAACACACTGAGCAAATAATGCCTGCAAGGTTAACGTATACACTGCTACAGCAGTGGATACGGAATATATTATTGCTGCCTGAAAAACGTCACTCGGGTGGTGTTTCTAGAGATGGTATTATTATTGATATTTAGACAGAATGTGAACAAGCTCACACAGCTAGATGGTTGTTGTTTGAAAATGAAGAACACACTGAGCAAATAATGCCTGCAAGTGCACTACTATTGGTGCACTACTATGAAGAACAGCAACAGCACTGTACACGTTAAAGAACAGTAAGATAAGTAAAAGAAAAAAAAAATATATGTATATTAAAAAAAATATTTTTCTCGGGTTGGTGCTGCTGAACTACTAGGAGCAGCACAGTAGCACACCAGTCCCACTCCCCAACACTGCTAGACTAATAGCACTGGGCTTATAGTAGCAACTAGCAAAGTAAAAAAACAAAAAAGAAAATAAAAGCAGTCCTTACAAGGACTATTGGGTTATTACAGCAGTCAGCAGATGAGATCAGAAGAGATCAGTGCCCACAGCAGGCAGCTACATACAGAGCACTGCAGTAGAAGGTAGATTACTAGCCAGCAAAGCTACCCTAAAATGTCCCTCAAATCCCTGCAGACTTCTGTCCCTCCAATACAGAGCAGTATCAAGTAGATTACTAGCCAGCAAACTTACTATCAACTGTCCCTCAAAGAAATCAGTGAAATCAGTAACAGCTCTCTCCCTACACTAGCTCTTGCAAGCACACACAGGCAGAATGAAAAAACGCTGCAGGGCTTCAGTTTATATATGGAAGGGGAGTGGTCCAGGGGGTGTGGGGGTGGTCCAGGAGGGAGAGCTTCCTGATTGGCTGCCATGTATCTGCTGGTCTGGGGTGAGAGGTCAACAAAAAGCGCCAGGTAAGGCGAACCCAAAATGGCGAACGTCGCGCGACGTTCGCGAACTTGCGGCGGACGCGAACAGCCGATGTTCGCCGGCGAACAGTCCGCGACATCCCTAGTGGGGCCCCCCAGGGCTCAGTGTTGGGTCCACTTTTATTTAACTTGTTCATTAATGACTTAGGGGAGGGTGTTGTAAGTAATGTATCAGTGTTTGCAGATGACACAAAATTATCCAGCCCAATTAATTCCATCCAGGATGTGGCATCCTTGCAACATGATCTTGACAAACTGGCAATCTGGGCAGCTAAGTGGCAAATGAGATTCAATGTTGATAAATGTAAAGTCATGCACCTGGGATGTAAAAATATCCAAGCCACTTATACCCTTAATGGGACTGCACTAGGCAAATCCATTATGGAAAAGGACCTTGGAGTCCTTGTAGATGATAAACTTGGCTGTAGCAAGCAATGCCAGTCAGCAGCATCAAGGGCAAATAAGGTCTTGAGCTGTATTAAAAGGGGCATAGAGTCACGGGAGGAGGGGGTCATTCTTCCACTGCATAGAGCACTTGTAAGGCCCCATCTAGAATATGCCGTACAGTTTTGGTCTCCATCACTCAAACAGGACATTATTGTATTAGAGAGGGTACAGAGAAGGGCAACTAAGCTGGTAAAAGGTATTGAAAATCTTAGCTATGAGGAAAGACTGGCCAAATTGGGGATGTTCACGCTGGAGAAGAGGCGCTTAAGGGGTGATATGATGACTATGTATAAATATATAAGGGGATCATATAATAATCTCTCTAATGCTTTATTTACCAGTAGGTCTTTCCAGCTGACACGAGGTCACCCATTCCGATTAGAAGAAAAGAGGTTCCGCCTAAATATTCGGAAGGGGTTTTTTACAGTGAGAGCTGTGAAGATGTGGAATTCTCTCCCTGAATCAGTGGTACAGGCTGATACATTAGATAGCTTTAAGAAGGGGTTGGATGGCTTTTTAGCAAGTAAGGGAATACAGGGTTATGGGAAATAGCTCATAGTACAAGTTGATCCAGGGACTAGTCCGATTGCCATTTTGGAGTCAGGAAGGAATTTTTCCCCCTCTAAGGCAAATTGGAGAGGCTTCAGATGGGTTTTTTGCCTTCCTCTGGATCAACTGGCAGATAGGTAGTTAATAAAAAAAAAAAAAAAGGTTGAACTCGATGGACATGTGTCTTTTTTCAACCTTACTTACTATGTTACTATGTTACTATGTATGTTTTACTACACTATGCCTTAAATTCAGTAAACAAAGTAAAGAGACAATCATACCCTAAAATGTTCCTTCTGAATTGTGCTTAGTAAAGGGAATACTTATAGTATGTTGATATAGTTTTATTGTATCTCTTGTCATGCCCTAAGCAATCGTGTTGCTTCATTTCTGCTAATGGTTTGTTTATGAGAAGTAATCTCTGACCAAATTTCACTGCCTAAATGCAAACTGCCAAACCAAACTTCTGACAGCCAGAAAATTGCATGTATATAAAAATATAAACTGCCAGCTAATTCACCGCTGGGCCTGGTGCAGGGTAGTTCTACCACTGTGATTGCCTTACTTTTAAACTATAATACCAGACTACAAGACAGACAGCAATAAGGCTAAACATGATCTATGTTTCTGATATGGCATTGTAATCCCATGTGTTATGGCCAATGGTGTAACTACAGAGGAAGCAGACCCCTGCAGTCAGATGGGGGCAGCCTTCCACAAACAGGCCCAGATTTGTGGTAAGGCCACAAAGGGCCGGGCCTAGGGTGGCACGATTACAGGTGTGGCATGTCGCCCAGCCGCACCAGCTGCCAATGCACTGTGCGCATGGCAAATTTCCTAGTTACTTACCGGGCTTGTGCAGTCCTTGGTGCTGATAGGGGAAGAATGTGTGCATGTGTGTGTGCATTTGCGCACCGGAGGCGGGGCGGAAGGACCACTGGCAGTCTAGGGGCGCTGGAAAGGGAAATCCGGCCCTGTCAACAAAGGGGTCTGTTTCCTCTATAGGTGTAAAGAAATTCCCACTCCCCAACCACTCTCCTACCAGAGAGCTAGCAGCAGGGAGAAGGGTTTGCAAGCAAGTGGAGAGAATCGGGGTTGAAGTCTACACCAGGGCCTGGTGCTGTGTAGTAGGCTGCTGGTGGTTCACCTTTCAGGTAACTTTTAGCATGTTATAGAATGTCCAATTCCTGGCAACTTTGCAATTGGTCTTAATTTATATGTTTTGAGTCATTTGCCTTTTTCTACACTATTTACAGCTTTCAAATGGGGGTTTCTGACTCCATCATAATTTCAAATGCTCTGAAAAGCTACACAGTTATTGTTATTACTACCTATTATTTCTAATTTTTCTATTCAAGCCCTCTCCTTTTCATATTCCAATCTCTTATTCAAATCAGTGTATGGTTGATAGGGTAATTTGACTGACATTGCAAACTAGAGAGCTGCTGAATACAATGCTACATTAAATTGCAGATTGACTCAGAATGTAACTCTATACATCATACTAAAAGTTAATTTAAAGGTGAACAACCTGTCACGGCCGGCACCCAATACCAGAACAGGTGCCAAGTACCCTGGTCTCGGCTCGGCTTCACCAGTAGTGTGACCACCGTTGGGCTTCGGGAGGAGCCCTCAGCTTACTTGGGTGCCACATGGACTTAACGAGGGGTACAAGGCGAGATGTTCTGGCTAGCAGAGGGGCACGGCAGGTAGAAAGTCTTTTGGGCCGAAGGTCACGGTACAAATGGAGCAGGCAAGAGAATCGTCAGACAGGCAGGGTCGAGGCCGGCAGATATCAAGAATCGTCAGGCAGGCAAGGGTCAAACCGTGTAATCAAACAGATGGGGTCAGGCAGAAAGAGTAGTCGAGATGCAGGCAAAGGGCAGGATTCGGATATCAGAATAGTCAGGAACAGGCAGGGATCAAAACCGGAATAGCAGATACAAATTTCACAGGAACAGACAGCACAAGGCTTAAGGAACCACCAGAATCAAGATTCTATCACGGGCACTGGCTGGGGGTCAGAATGGGCTTTATATACATTTGAAATTGGCGCCAAAACGAGCGGCAATACGCGCTGGCGCAATCACGACAGCGCGCCTGTACCTTTAAGAGGCGCGCCGCGCGCGCCCCAGAAGAATCAAAATGGCCCCAGACCAGGAGCGCGGCGGCGTGGCGGCCGTCCACGCCACCGCACACCAGGTAATTTTATTACACAACCTCTTTAATGGGCCTCGCAAAATATGGAAGAGGGAAAGCTCTACCATCATGATTAGCAAAGGACTCATTTAAATATCTAGACTTAAAGGCAATCTAAACCCAAAAAATTAATTGATTCCAATACTAGCATTGTGTGTCCATAGAACTGGGATGATGCTCCTTTAAGTTAATAATGCCAGAATAGGAGATAAAAGGATAACAGTGCTACACAGCCATTGATGAAAGGCAATTTTGCAAAGATTTTGCACAGTATGTAAGGTGGATAAAAACTATATTATGTGAAAAGTGCAGTGTAAATGTGAAAATGCCTTTCATATGTATATGTAGGTTTTGAATGTTGAACATTGTAATCTTTTAAAAGTGTATTCACAGGGTTTGGCCACAAGAGGGGTAGGTTCTTATTAGTTATGTAATGATGTAATTTCTACCCCAGCCACCAGAGGGAGGTCGGGGAAAAGGAGAGGAAAGAAATTTAGTATAAATAGGGGCAAGAAACCACGGGTGTTGCAGTTCGCAGGTGGGCGTCATCCGGTGAAGAACACCTGCTGAGAAAAGAAGAGCCCCGCCCTGAAGTAAGTAGTAGGCTTAGCCAGAGTTAGGGAAGTTCTATTATAGTGTGCACTAGGTGTACAAGACAGTTAGGAAAAGATAGTAAGGGCAGTTAAGAGACCCAACTAGGAGTAAGTGGAACTAGCCTTCCAGTAGTACCAGTTAGGGATGAAGTGATAGGAAACAGGATAGTGCGAGAGAGGGCTATGGGACTGTGGCCCGACCTGGAATAGCAAGGGGGCACCAACGAGGAGCGTCGGGTTGCTGAGGACAGGTGGGGATAGTGCAATCCCATCAAGGGTGGTGGAACAGGTGTGGCCCATTGGTATTAGAAGGTAATACCTGAAAATCCTGGAGGTAGTGGAGACTAGTGTCCTGGAAGAGAGGTGGCCAAATGCTAAATGTTTGAAGAATTGCCTGTTGGTGTATTTTGGATTGACATATTGTGTGGAAGAATTTCCTTTATTTTTAATAACTGGCGGTCCACTGATTATTCACCTGCCTACAAGTAGCTTACCCAATAAACATATGCATTGTTTGGTTCTAACAAATAAAACTGTTATATCCTATGAGTGGCAAACAAACTCCAACTAGACTGATTCAAAAGGGTATGATATAATGGCCACAGTCTTATCAATGTACAATATAGACTATGTAATACATTTGAATTTTCATAGATCGATTAGTCACAGAAAATTTATAGAATTTTTTACACTGATGGTAACAATCACATGTTACAGTATTTAATAGATTTAAAAGTTTTTACAGCCTTGTGACATCTCTGATATATTCTTCGGTACAAAAAAAATTCATCATAATTACGAATTCCATGGGTTTTTTAAATAGTTTGATTTTGGATATGTGTCACTCAAGTGTGATATGCAAAATATGCAAAATAGTCTTTGCTGATGTATAATCCCACTAAAATAAAATAGCCCCTAATACTGTATTATGTTAGAAAGTACAGTTTCCTGAAAAATTTAAATAGGTAAATTAACCTTGTACAAAAATAAAATATATTGAATGTTTGCTAAGCTTTTTTTTCAACAAAATTCCCCAAAATCAAATTAAACTTTGCACTTTGTCACATGTTGTACAATTGAAAGAAAACACATAAAATTTAAAACCACATATGCATATAATTACATACCTGGTAAATAGAACCCCTAAAATATATATTTTTTAAGAATCCTTGTTTAGTGACTGTATAGTTAAATTAGATTTTTGTGTCCCAAACCCCCCCAAAAATATTACCCATGGATACTATTTAATGTATTTGGAACATAGAATTCAAAAAGGTGAAAGTGGTTTTCTTGTCAGTGCTAGCAAACATTAATATTGTGTATTAAGTAAGCCTTTTTACATCTAAAATCACTCCAGATTACAGTCTCATACTTATCAGTTCTTTGTTTTACACGAAACTACACCCAAATTTATTCAATACTTATTTTACAGGCAAAAATGTCTTCTAAAATGTGTACTTTACTTGAAAATATAGCTCATTCTGATTTGAGCTTTTGCTCTCACTGCTACAGGCAAATCACCATAAAAACACACTACTTCGACCATCGAATTTGCTACTTCGACCTTCGATTATGACTTGGATTTCGAATCGAACAATTCGAACTAAAAATCGTTCGACTATTCGATAGTCGAAGTACTGTCTCTTTAAAAAAAACTTCGACCACCTACTTCGCCACCTAAAACCTACCGAGCACCAATGTTAGCCTATGGGGAAGGCCCCCATAGGCTTTCTAGGCAATTTCTGATCGAAGGAAAATCGTGCAATCGATGTATTAAAATCCTTCCAATCGTTCGATTCAAAGGATTTAATTTTTTGATTGAACGATTTTTCCTTCAATCGTTCGCGATCCAACGAATTGCCGTAAATCCTTTGACTTCGATATTCGAAGTCAAAGGATTTAACTTCGATGGTCTTAGTAACTTCGACCATTAGTAAATGTGCCCATAAAACTCAAGGAAAAATGTCCACTGACAGTGATACTGCATCTGGGCAATCTTTGTGCCTTTTATTACATGGAAATTCATGAAAAAGTCTTTGACAGTGCAAACAATGAATGCGCTTTTTAAAGTTATTTTTTGGGCTACTTTACTGAAAAAATCCCCCAAATCTATTAGTACAGTACAGCCAATCAGCAGCTAGACAGACCTGAGAGGAAAATTTAGTTTTTTTCTGTGTAAAGACAGAGCTGTACTTGGCTACTGGGCTTCTGAGCAGGGTCTGTTGGGACACCCCAGCCAACAAGGAACCAGAGGAGATTTATGGGTAGCTCTAATAAAGTTTTAGTGAATTATTTGTTTTAGGCCAGATTAATATCAGGAAACATACCTTTTATATAATGGCCTATTTGATGAATGTTTCCCTCACTAATATCAATGCTGACTCAGCACTATATTGAGGGATAAGTTGGCGAGGGGAAGCAGGTAGGGGTCTTGTGTGTCATTTAGAGGAGCAGGCTGTGGCTGTGCCTAGTGACAAAGTAACAAAGTA
This sequence comes from Xenopus petersii, assembly GCA_038501925.1. Taxonomy (NCBI): domain Eukaryota; kingdom Metazoa; phylum Chordata; class Amphibia; order Anura; family Pipidae; genus Xenopus; species Xenopus petersii. Next base: position 49,995,752 of record CM076685.1, read on the forward strand.
AACACAGCTTGACCAGCCTACCTTCAAAATGTTGAGCTTTCATTACATCTCCTAATTTCCTTTTTTTATCTGAAGATTAAAAATGTGTGCAGAGTGCAGAATCCTGCATCAGATCATATATTTGCAACAGGCATGTATTTTGTGGGTTGAAGGTAGAACTTGTAGGTTGTGGGAGTGGGTGGGGGTCAGTGGGTCTAAAGATCACAAGTTGGTTGTGAGCATCAATATAAGCTAATTTTACTACTTTTTTCATTTTTTTTTAATTTGAATTTTTTATTGATTTTCAGAAAAATATTAAAAAGTTCCAGTGAAGACTGGGGAAGAAGAAAAGAGAGAGAGAAGAGCGGTGAAGACAGAAAGGTAAGCAACAGTAGAAAGGGGGGGGAGGGGTGGGGAGGCATTTTACTCGTGCAGTCCACTGAACCATAGTAGTTAACTTGTTTTTTGGGGGGGGAGGGGGAGGAGATTTGATGTGCTTCCTGCATTGAGGGGTTCATAAATTGTCCAGCACTAGTGTTTAAGCTGTTCTCTGGCCTGTAGAGGTTGGAAAATCCATGTCGTCAGGGGTGTTCTGGTATAAGACATTGCTGTTTCCATTTTGTCCACAGGTCGTGCGCCGTCAGATTTTTGGTGATTTGCACAGGGGTTGTAGCAGCATATTTTTCATGTAAGAGATTGGTGTCTATTAGACGGATTGTAGTGCCTCTATCGGGTATTTCCGTAGATTTCCAGTGTCTTGGTATCAAGAGGCGGGCTGCAGTGAGCACATGGAAAGTCAATTTCCTTTATTTAGGAACAAAATCTTGTAACCCAAGGTTTAAGAGTGCCAAGGCTGGTGATAGGTGTATCGGTACATTGAATATGTCTGAAAGCAAGTCATTAATCATTTGCCAGAAGGGCACTATTTTGTGGCACGACCACCAAATATGTATCATGGTGCCTTTCGCAGCATTGCATCTCCAACATTGGTCTGACACAGTGGGGAACATTTTATGTAGTGTTGAAGGTGTTCTGTACCACCTGAAGAGTATTTTTTTAAAATTTTCGATATGATTGGTGCACTTGGTATATTTAGCAGCAATATTGGCTATTTGGGACCATTTAGGTAGTGGGAGCGTTATGTCTAGGTCTTGTTCCCATTTTTGGATATGTATCGGTTTAGTGGGTCCAATATCTGGCATGATGGCCCGATAAACGTTAGATAGTCCTTTCTTTTTTCCAGCGCTATTGAAGCATATGCGTTCAAAGGGTGTTTGAGGTCTGGATAGGCGATTCGTATGTGGCCCTAAGAAGTGTCGGATACGTAAGTATTTATAGAAATCTTGTTTAGGGAGGTTTAACTCAGTTTGAAGCGTCTCATAGAGTTTCAAGTCATTATTTGAAAACAGCTGTGCTATGTTTGTGAGTCCTAGTGCTTCCCAGTTGTCTAGGGAGAGGTCAGGAATTTCCATCTCTAATAACTTGATAGTAGAGTTTTTTGCGGGGAATATATGGATGTATTCGTGTTTCTTCAACAAATTCCAGATTTTCAAAGCTGTCAGTGTAGTGTGGAATAGTGAGGCTTGGTCAATTTTGAGCGAGGGAGACTTGGTCCACATTAGTTGTTGTAGCGTGAATGGACGAGCCTGGTCTTGTTCTATCTCCAGCCAGTGCTTGGAGCCACTTGGTAGGTTCCATAGGGTGAGTTGTTCTAGTATTGTAGCTTTGTAGTAATAGTCTATACTGGGTACTCCAAACCCTCCTGATTTTTGGTGGAGTTGCATTATACTGCGTTTGAGTCTAGGCTTCTTGCCACCCCAGATGAACAAGTCTATAGTTTTTTGTGATTGTATAAGAAAAGTTCGTGGCACTGTAATTGGGAGGGTCCGGAAGAGGTATAGGAATTTGGGCAATAACATCTTGACTGCTGCTATGCGTCCTAGCCATGAGATATAAGAGGTTTTCCATTTTTCTAGTTGGGTTTGGGTATCTCTCAATAGTTTTGGAAAGTTGCTGCTGTAAGTCTTCGCTACTGTGTTGCCTAGTTCTATACCTAGATAAGAAATAGTGTCTTTTCTCCATTGAAACGGGTAAAGGTGTTGTAGTTCAGTCTTAATGTCAGTTGTGGTATTTAGTAGGAGGGCTTGTGTTTTACTGACGTTGAGCTTGTAGTAGGACACCTGACTGTAAGATGTTAACACCTGGGTAAGTTTTGATAGGGATATAGTCGGGTTCGTAAGGGTTAGCATAATATCGTCCGCAAAAAGCGCTACTTTATGTTCTGACTGGGAAGAGGATATACCCGTGATATCTGTCGTGTCTCTTATCGTTTTTGCCAGTGGCTCCAGAATTAGGTTAAAAATGAGTGGGGAGAGTGGGCAACCTTGTCTCGTGCCATTAGTGATGTGGAAGGGTTGAGAGAGAAATCCCATGTTAATGACTTGTGCCGTCGGTGTGGAGTACAGTGCCAGAATTGATTGTAGGATCTGACCACGAAAACCAAAGGCCTGCAGGGTATTTTCCATATATCTCCAATGGACTCTATCAAACGCCTTTTCGGCATCTAGAGCTAGCAAAAGTGCTGGAGTGTTTTGGCGTGTAGTCTTTTCAATCAAAGAAACAAGTTTCCTGGTATTGTCCGCCCCGTGTCTTCCCACAGTGAAGCCAGATTGATCTTTATGGATGATGCTTGGCAGAATCTCTTTAAGTCTATTCGCCAACACCTTTGCATACAGTTTGATATCCCCATTCAACAGTGATATTGGTCGGAAATTAGGGCATTTATTCGGAATCTTGCCCGGTTTGGGGATAGTCGTTATTGTAGCCTGTATCATTTCTTCTGGTATATTACCATGTTGGCAGAAGTGGTTAAAGAGTTGCGTTAGTTGAGGGATGAGGATATGACTGAAGGTTTTATAGTAGATGGCAGATAGGCCATCCGGTCCTGGGGCTTTCCCTGTTGGGGTGGTCTCGATCGCCACCTGGATTTCCTTGGGTAGGATAGGGGCATTTAATAAGGCTAATTGCGGTGGTGATATTTGTGGAAGGTTGGCTCGGTCCAGAAAATCAGTAATAGCTTGTTGTACTGGTTGTGGAGTTGACACGTCATGGCGTAGATTATATAGAGATGCATAATATTCTGCAAAATTATCTGCTATCTTCTTGGGATTTGTAATTTTTCCCCCACTTTTGTCCAACAGATGGTCTATGGCTTGTTTTCTCTGTTTTTGTTTGAGAAGGTTCGCAAGCAATTTTGAGGCTTTATTGCCTTTTGTGTATTGTGTGAGGCGTAACCTTTGAAGGTGGTAATGCATTTTAGACAGATCTATCTCACACAATTGTGCCTTAACCGCTCTAAGTTGTTTAGTGGTTTGCTTGTTGGGTTGCGCCTTATTTTGTGTTTCTAGATCCAGTAGCAATTTCGTTAGTTCTTGCTTTTTCTGTTCCCGCTGTTTTTTAATTATTGAACCAAATTTTATGAGATGTCCTCGAAGAACTGGTTTATGTGCACACCAAACTATAGGTGTCGAGACCTCACCAGTGGTATTGAGGGCAAAGTATTCCTGTAGTGTGCAAGAACAGTGTTGAGTGATATCTGAGTTGAGTAGCAATGATTCATTTAATCTTCAGTGCGAAGTGAATGGTATGGCTTTATTAAAGTTACTAGTCATAGTTACAGGTGCGTGGTCAGTCCACGACATCAGCCCAATTCGTATATCTGCAACTGCTTGAAGGGTGTCTTTGGCTGTAAATATGTAATCTAATCTAGCATATCTGGCATGTGAATGAGAGTAATGAGTATAGTCTCTGTCCGTTGAATGCGAAGATCTCCAGACATCAAATAGATTATGTTTATTTAAGAGATTCTTTAAATTTAGGGCATGGGCGAGTATTTCCCTTCTAGGCTTTTGGTTGTTTGCCGAGCTGGTGTCCATGGCATGAGCTAAAGGGATATTGAAGTCACCCCCTATTATGACTTTGCCTTGTTTCAGTATATTCAGGGTTCTAAAGAAGGTGCGGTAAAAGTAGGACTGTTTTGTATTCGGGGCATAAGCCGATGCAACTGTATAGATTTGATCTTGTAATTCGATCACTGCGATGATGTACCTGCCCTGTGGATCTGCTTGTTGTTTGAGCATTCGGGGTGTGACCGAGGAATGGAACCAGATTGCCACCCCTCTCTTCTTCACGGGGCTGTTTGCATAGAACTGTAGCGGGTATTCCTTGCAACTTAATCTATTGGGTTGGTTTCTAGCGATGTGGGTTTCTTGAAGGCACAGTATGGACGGCTTTGTTTGTCTAGCCCAGAGTAGCAAGTGGGATCTTTTGTTCGGGCTATTTAACCCATTGACATTTAATGTGGTAACAGTAACTGCCATTGTGGTGTCGTATGTGTGCGGTGCTTGTTGTTGGTACTCACTGTTAGGCGGTTGGCGAAGAGAAGCTCTTGTGGCCAGCAGCAGGATGTGTGGTTTGCCGCTGTAGGGTTGCTTGCAGTGATCTGCAGCACAATCCAAGTGGGGGTCACCAAACCTCGGGTAGGGTTGGGAGGGGTGGGGGAGGAAAGAGCAGAAAAGGTAGGAAAAGAGAAGAGCATCAGTGACAGTAATTGAAAAGCATCAATACAAACTGTAATGGAGTCTACTGACCTGCTCCAAGATGGCGTCCAAAATGGCGATTCCTCTTCCCTGCACATGGCTCCGGGTGGTCGCAATCATTCCGCATCATCTCCTTCTTGCCCTGTGATTGGTCGCCGGCGACGGAACGGACGCCGGCGTCAGAATCGGGCGCCGGCGTCAAGGCGTCAGCGTGGGGACGCTGGCGTCTGCGTCTGACGCAAGCGCGTCAAATTTGGCGCCAATAGACTGGACTATAAAGACCCTCATTTTCATCCTGTCCTTGCCCAATTATAGGTCTATTTCATATAGTTCCTGGGTGCGATATATTCTGTCTTGCTTATCCGTGTTTGAACCTTGCCTGTTATCGACTTTGAATCTGTACTGCCTGTCTTGACCATTCTGCCTGTTTTACGACCATTCTTTGATAAACCCTTTTCTGTACCGCGAACTTGGATTGTTGCCTCCTCTTTGGTCCTTACTTCAACTGCGCCTTCGGGCCTTACAGTATAATTGGGCCATGGACCCCTCGGAGGAGGCCCAAGTACCCCTCGATGTCGGAGGGGCCATTCGGGGATTGGCTTCTCGTATGAAATCCTATGAAGCCCAGCAGTCTCAAATTGGCCAGGCAATTGATGTTATCCTGGAGAAATTGACTGCCATGTCTCCAGCGGCTCCTGCGGCTGTGCCTGTTCCTGCCATTCCTGCTCCTCTCCAGGTGTCTGAACCTCGTGTTCCCGCTCCACCTCCTTTCAGCGGAGACCCAAAAGCTTGTCGTGGTTTTATTAACCAATGTGAAATTCAATTCACTCTACAGCCAGGCCAGTTCGTCTCCGAGCAAGCCAAGGTTGGTTTTGTCATCTCCCGTCTGCAGGGGAAGGCTCTGGAATGGGCGTCGCCCCTTTGGGAGAAGAGAGACCCGCTGATTGACAACGCCGGGGCCTTTCTCCAAGAACTCCGGACGGTGTTTGACGCTCCTGGTCGTACTATTGCAGCCTCGGCTCGACTGTTCCAGCTTCAACAAGGCACTCGCTCAGTCTCCGAGTATGCCATTGAATTTCGTACCCTGGTGGCAGAGACCTCCTGGAATAACGATGGTTACCACGCGGCCTTTTACAACGGCTTGGCTATACGCATTAAGAATGACCTCGTTTCCCGGGAAATTCCTTCTCGGTGGGAGGATCTGGTGGCCTTGGCGGTGAAGGTGGATACCCGGCAGAGGGAGTTCCAGCTTGAACTCGACCGAGAGCGTACAAAGAGGTACCCCCGGTTCCAACCTTCTTTGGCCCCCCGCTTCCAGAGACCCCTGCTTTTCAATCCTGTTCCCCCTGTGCTTCCTCCTGCTCCTATGGATTCTGCTTTTTCCTCCTTGCCGGCTGAAGAACCCATGCAGATAGGGCGGGCTCGCCTGTCCGAACAGGAGAAACTCCGGAGAAGGGCTGCCGGTCTGTGCCTTTACTGTGGGGGTAAAGCCCACTTTGCCCAGGAGTGTCCAGTGAAGCCGGGAAACGCCAAAGCCTAGGTAAGCTCGGGGAGACTTACCTGGGTGGGATTTGTCATTCTCCCCATTCCTCTGCTCTACGTTTCCTTCTTCCGGTGCAGATCCAGTTTGGCTCTCTAAAGTTTTCCTCACAAGCCTTCCTAGATTCCGGTGCCGCAGGAAACTTCATGGATCGATCCTTTGCAAGACGTCATTCCATCCCTCTCCAACCATTGGCAGTTCCTCTTCGTGTCCTGGCGATTGATGATCGTCCTCTGTCGTCTGCCTTCGTCTCGCATTCTACTCAGGAACTTTCTTTTAAGGTGGGCACCATGCATTTGGAGAGACTATCCTTCCTCCTCATTGATTGCCCTTCCACTCCGGTTGTCCTGGGACTGCCATGGTTATGTGTACATAATCCAGTCATTGACTGGTCCACATTACAAGTTTCCAGATGGAGTCCTTTTTGTTTACAGAACTGCCTACCCACTGTTCCGGTTGTCAAAATTTCCTCTGTGTCCTCTAATTCTTCTCTTCCCTCTGTATACCAAGCATTTGCCGATGTGTTTAACAAGTCTTCTGCTGAGATTCTTCCTCCCCATCGGCCTTACGATTGCCCGGTGGAACTTCTATCCGGCTCTATGCCCCCCAGGGGCCGCACCTACCCACTCTCTCCTTCGGAAACTTCTGCTATGAAGTTATACATCCAGGAGAATCTTCAGAGAGGATTCATCCGTCCTTCCACCTCCCCTGCCGGAGCAGGTTTCTTCTTTGTTGAGAAAAAGGATGGTAGTTTGCGGCCCTGCATCGACTACAGAGGACTCAACAAGATCACAGTTAAAAACAGGTACCCTCTTCCTCTTATTTCTGAACTGTTTGATCAGCTTAGGGGTGCCAATATCTTTACAAAGCTGGATCTTCGGGGGGCATACAATCTTATCCGGATTCGTGAAGGGGACGAGTGGAAGACCGCCTTTAATACCCGTGATGGACATTATGAGTACTTGGTCATGCCCTTTGGTCTCTGTAATGCTCCTGCGGTCTTCCAGGAGTTTGTGAATGATATTTTTCGGGATCTGTTGGGTCTATGTGTGGTCGTTTATCTGGATGACATTCTTGTTTTTTCTAAAGATCTTTTGGAACATCGTGCCCAAGTACGTGAAGTCCTTTCCAGACTAAGGAAGAACAATCTCTTTGATAAATTGGAGAAATGCACTTTTGAAGTCTCGTCTATTCCTTTCCTTGGCTATATCATTTCTCCTCTAGGTTTCAAGATGGATCCCGCCAAGGTGTCTGCAATCCTGGACTGGCCTCTTCCTACCAGTGTCAAAGCCATTCAGAGGTTTGTTGGCTTTGCCAATTATTACAGACAGTTTATAAAAAATTTTTCTTCCAGACTTTCTCCAATTCTGGCCCTGATTCGTAAGGGGGGCAAACCTCAACACTGGTCTCCTCAAGCCCTGGAATCCTTCAAGTCCCTCAAAGAGGCCTTTTCTTCCGCTCCAATTCTTCGGCACCCAGAACCTCTACATCCCTTCTTCATGGAAGTTGACGCCTCTGATGTCGGAGCTGGAGCAGTTTTATCACAGAGATCCATTTCTGACGGTAAACTCCACCCTTGTGCGTTCTTTTCTAAAAAATTTTCTGCCCCAGAACAGAACTATGATGTGGGGAATCGTGAACTGCTTGCCATCAAATTAGCCTTGGAGGAATGGAGACACCTACTGGAGGGTTCTTCGGTTCCTGTGACGATTTTTACCGACCATAAGAATCTTGAGTTCATCCAAACCCTCAAACGCCTGAATCCCCGGCAAGCCAGGTGGGCACTTTTCTTTTCCCGTTTTAATTTTGTCATTACTTTTCGTCCTGGCTCCAGAAACAGGAAGGCCGATGCCTTATCCAGAAGTTTTATTCCCGAAGATTCTGTGTCCGAGGAACCTGAACCTGTGGTACCCTCCACCAAGATTATCGCTGCCTTGTTCCCTTCCTGTGCCTCCCAATTGTTGTCCGCTCAAGATTCTGCTCCTGCGGAAACTCCTCTTGGTGTTGCTTTTGTCCCTCCAGAATTTCGTCTTGCTATTTTGTCTCAGTCTCATAGTTCCAAACAGGCTGGACATCCTGGAATTCAGAAGACGACCGAGCTCTTGTCTCGTCTAGTATGGTGGCCAACCTTAAGAAAGGACGTTAAAGATTTTGTCTCCTCATGTTCCACGTGTGCTGTGTCTAAATCCGGACATTCTCCTCCCAAGGGTTTTCTTCTTCCTCTGCCCATCCCATCTCGACCCTGGACTCACCTCGCCATGGACTTTATTGTAGATTTGCCCATTTCCTCCGGCCACACTGTCATTTGGGTTGTTATCGACAGATTCAGTAAGATGGCTCATTTCACTCCTCTCCGCAAACTGCCTTCTGCTCCTGAACTTTCAGAACTGTTTATTAAACATATTTTTCGCCTCCATGGCTTTCCAGCAGAAATTGTGTCCGATCGTGGTCCCCAATTTGTGTCTAAATTTTGGAGGTCACTGTGAAATGCTTTAAATATCTCTCTTCAATTTTCTTCTTCTTATCATCCTCAGTCCAATGGTGCCGCTGAACGTGTTAACCAGGCCTTGGAGCAATTTCTTCGTTGCCATGTGTCTTTGTGTCAAGACGACTGGTCGGACCTTCTTCCCTGGGCGGAGTTTGCCCATAACAATTCTTTACATTCTTCTTCCCAGAAATCTCCTTTCTTCTGTGTGTATGGCCGGAACCCATTGGCATTCCCTCAGGATCTCTTACTAACAAATGTTCCTGCTGCTAATGATCAAGCCGCGCATATGCTGGCCATCTGGCAGGCCACCACTGCTAATCTGGAAAAGAGTTCATCCTCTCAAAAGAAGTTTGCCGACAGGAAAAGAATTGCCGCCCCACCCTATGCTCCTGGTGACAAGGTCTGGTTGTCTACACGGAATATTCGCCTCAAGATTCCCACTCCTAAGCTTGGCCCCAAATTCATCGGTCCCTTTCCCATCATCGAGGTCATCAACCCTGTGGCAGTTCGTCTTCTTCTTCCTCCCGAGATGCGGATCCCTAATGCCTTTCATGTGTCTCTCCTTAAACCTGCAGTGTCTTCCCCCTCTTCTTCTTCCACAGCTCCTGTTGTTATCGATGACCATCTAGAATTTGAAGTCAGCAGGATTCTGGACTCTCGTTTTTCCAGGGGCGCTCTCCAGTACCTTGTCGAATGGAAGGGTTTCGGTCCCGAGGAATGTTCTTGGGTGAAAAAGTCTGATGTCCATGCCCCCATCCTTGTTCGCAGGTTTCATAGGCAGTTTCCTTCCCGTCCTGGTCCCGGTGGTCCTGAGGCCCCCCCTAAGGAAGGGGGTACTGTAATGGAGTCTACTGACCTGCTCCAAGATGGCGTCCAAAATGGCGATTCCTCTTCCCTGCACATGGCTCCGGGTGGTCGCAATCATTCCGCATCATCTCCTTCTTGCCCTGTGATTGGTCGCCGGCGACGGAACGGACGCCGGCGTCAGAATCGGGCGCCGGCGTCAAGGCGTCAGCGTGGGGACGCTGGCGTCTGCGTCTGACGCAAGCGCGTCAAATTTGGCGCCAATAGACTGGACTATAAAGACCCTCATTTTCATCCTGTCCTTGCCCAATTATAGGTCTATTTCATATAGTTCCTGGGTGCGATATATTCTGTCTTGCTTATCCGTGTTTGAACCTTGCCTGTTATCGACTTTGAATCTGTACTGCCTGTCTTGACCATTCTGCCTGTTTTACGACCATTCTTTGATAAACCCTTTTCTGTACCGCGAACTTGGATTGTTGCCTCCTCTTTGGTCCTTACTTCAACTGCGCCTTCGGGCCTTACACAAACAAACTTATGTACAGCAATACTATAAATAGCATCAAATAGGGTGGCTTCTAGGCGGTGGTCAGTGCCACAAGATGATGTTCGTGTCGCCAGGGTGGAAACGTGCAATGTCCTGCACTTTGAAGCCATAGTCGGGGGGGGAAGATCCAGTTAACAGCGGGAGTTTCTGTATACGGGGAAACCAAAAAGAAACAAAAGAGTTAAGCTTAACTGAGCGTTGTCAGGTGTGGAGCATGTTGTCTCATTTGGGGCCTTGGTAGTGTCTGAGCTAGCATAGGTCCTCAGGTATCATCATTGGCATCCACTCGATCTTGGCCAGAGGCTTCCTGGCAGGGTGGTGTTCTGCGGTGTGCCCTATTTTGTACTTGCCATTCCTGTGGAATCTTAGGTTGTTTAGTGGCTGGACGTGGCATCTTGTCTTGATTTGGCAGAAGATGCCATTGCTGCAATAGTCGGCCCCATGTTGTGGCGTGTCCATAATATAAGGAGTATCTTTGTAGACGACCCTGATCTTCACCGGGAACAGCCATCTGTAGGGCAGTTGTGCTTCCCTCAGCACTGTGGTGATTGGAAGAAATTCTTTACGTTTTTTCATCGTGTGGGCTGAGAGGTCTGGATAGCATTGAAGCATGTTGTACTTCTCAGGTAATCCCTGCTTGTCCCTAAAGGCCTTCAGAGTGAGTTCTTTAATGTGGAAAAAGTGTAGTCGCAAAATCACCTCTCTGGGCGCATTAGGGGGAGCATTTTTGTTTTTAGGGAGTCGGTGAGCTCTGTCAATTAGTAGGAGCTTGGGATTAGTGTCTGGGAACAGTTCTTGGAACATGCTGTTGAGATATGAATGCAGGTCTTCCATCAGTACCTGTTCAGAGACTCCCCTCAGTCTGATGTTGTTCCTCCTGTTTCTGTCCTCCAGGTCAGCGACCTTGTTGTGCAGCTGGGAGAGTTCCTGCTCAAGCACTGCATTGGAATCTATCAGTTCATTGTGGGAGCTCACTAACTCCGCCATTTTCCCTTCCAGATGGTCAGTCCGGTCCCCTATCTGCACCACCTCCTTATGGAGCTCTGCAATGGCGCCCTTGAAGTCTGCCTGGAGATCTGACCTTAGTGAGGTGAGTAGACCCTTTAGTATAGGCAGGGTTATGGCCTGTGGGGATAGCGTGTCTGTGTGGGCTTGTGATTCCGCACTTGCCTCTGGAGCTGCGCGCGTGGGGCCGTTACTGCCAGAGCCGGCGCCATCTTGGAGGGAGTGACACGCATCAGGCTGCAATCCGGATTTCGGGTAAAAGGCCGTCATTTTTTGCGGTGACGGGCGCTTTCTTAACTTCCCCATGTTGTCCGGTTGCTTATGGACGGGTCGCTGACCTTTCTGCCGTCTTTCAGGGTGCTCCAGCCTGTGTAATAAGAGTTTCCCCGTACGGAGCTCCTCACTGCGCGTCTGGCTGCATCAGCGGTTAACTCCGCCCTACTTTTTTCATTTATTGTCAGTCTCTAGCTGCCCCAGACTAGCAATGCTTGCTACAGCTCTTTATTGTCTCCAAACCCAATGTCCTTCTCCATGAAACAATGCAAAGCCTTAATATAAAAGTTGTCTAGGAGTCCTGTGGTTCACCTCCTCTGCCGCCAGTTCCCAGTATCCGTTCTCCCCCAGATGTGTCAGACAATATAGATTAAAAATGGTCCAGCACTTAGATGGTTATGAAGTAGACAACAAGGATAATTGCCAAATATAGTGCAGTAGTTTGAACTTTCAATGACACACCTTTGGGTGAATTCACACTCTAGGGGTGTGCTCTTTTTTCTTTTTGATTATAATAAACTGTAAATGACTTCAGACTATAATGTCTTAAGGGGTTTGGGTGGGTACTTACAAACACGTAAATGTTCTCAAACTTTGAATTGGTATCTGTAATCCGATCACCAGGTTTTCAGTGGTACATGCCGGCGTTGATTGTGTCGTGCAGTCCTAGTCACATGCGGGTGACTTTACTGCCTGACGTGTTTCGTCTGGTGACTTCCTCAAAAGCTTCGCATTTATCTCCGCTCCATCCCTTCAACAACACATATTCAAAAATCACCAGTTCATCTGGAACTCTTCCAAAAATGTCATGTTTGTGTTGCACTATACATTGTGTCAATAAAAGACACAGAAACATTGTTTTTAATACTCCCTATATTATCATTTAAACATGACACCAGTGAATTACCCTATAGTACACAGTTATTATGGGCGAATAATTTCGACAGGCACGAATTCGCTGCAAATTTCCATGTTTCAATGCCAGTGAATAGATCCACATAATTTTGACAACCATTGACTTCAATGCAAAAATAGGGAATGAAAGGTGCGCTGGGGGTACCTGTAGAGAAAGGGAGACAAGCCTATCTAGTGTAGTATCCTTTGTGCACTTTAGCGGATATTAAATAATCAGATCTACTCACATTAGTGGAATGATCATAACGCAAAAAAAAGAAGAAAGGTCTGGTCGCATATGTCTTCAGTGTGAGGTTGGTTTGTAGTTTGCGTGTCCGGACGACTCTTTCGCCTCAAATGTATGTACGAATGGCTTAGTAGACCGCTGTCTCTATCGTGTTCAAATCGACCTCTGTAAGGGTTAGATGGATGGCACTTGCTAGGGTTTTCATCCGATCGCTGCCCGATGTCTAAATTCTGGCGGTGGTATGTTCTCCTCCAATGGTGTTTCCCGCAGTTGCACAAGTCGGCGTTCTCTTCCACGCGGTCTTCAGTCTCACCTGGGGATACTGTCGGCGCTGCTTTCCGCTTCTCTACTGGATATTTTTGTTCAAAGGGGTTTATTACGAAATAAATTTACGGCAATGTTTTTTGCCTTCAAAGAATTTATTATAGTCAAATATTTTTAGCAGTACAATGCCCAACGCGTTTCGTATACAATTATACTTCCTCAGGGGCTGATTTCCCATATTGTTTTACAAAGGTGTTTTTATCCCTTCCGTGGGTGGTTCTCTCAATTAAAAATGTAAATCACATTTATTTTATCATGCCGTATAAAATAGATACTAATAAAACGAAATATATATTAAAATAGAAAAGTTAGTCTTTTAAAAAACATTTAATATCAATGTCAATGTTTAAACCTTTAGGGGTTAAAGTCTTTAATTTATGAATCCAGTAAGTCTCTTCCTGTGATATTACTTTAGTCATGTCACTCCCACGCCAATGGTTCTTTTTAAGTGATATTCCCATGAAAGTTAACTGTGTGGGATCTGAATTGTGGTATGTTTTAAAGTGCGCAGGCACACTGTGAGTAGTCATTCCTTTTTGTATGTTATTGACATGTTCACGTATTCTGATTTTCAGACTTCTGGTAGTTCTCCCCACATATTGTAACATACATGGACATTGTAATAGATATATTACATTTTTGTTGTTGCAAGTGATTGTATCTTTTATGTCGAATGTTTCTTTAGTTACATTTGAATTAAAATTAAAAGATTTTCTTGTATTGTTTTTGCATGTTTTACAAGCTTTACAGCTACCACATGAATAAAATCCCTTTTTTCCACTACTGAGAAATGTATCGTTTTTTGCTTCATTAAGAGGTAGACAGCTTGGTACTAGCATTTGTCTTATGGTTTGTGGTCTTTTATAAATTACTTTCGGTTTTTCTGTTAGAAAGCAAGACAAATCTCTATCATTTTTTAAAATATGCCAATGTTTGTTTATTATTTGTTCCAAATTTTTATTCGAATTATTAAATGTAGTGATAAACGAAATGGTGTTTTCTTGTGGGATTTTTTGTTTCTGATGATTATGTTTTAACATTTCCTTTCGGTTTTTCATATCGCAGATCTTCTTGGCTTTATCCACGGTTTCTTTTTTATATCCCTTTTCTTTAAATTGTTTATATAGTATTTTACATTCTTTTTCATAATCACTTACTTTACTGCAATTTCTTTTTACTCTATTAAATTGACCAAGAGGAATATTATCTAACCATTTTTTATGGTGGCAGCTGGAGTTCAGGATGAAACCATTGCAGTCTGTTGGTTTGCGATATAGACTGGTCACAAACTTGTTATTGTCAATCGATATTGTCAAATCTAGAAAGTGTACAGTATGACTACTGAATTCACTGGTAAAAGTCAGATTAAAATCATTTTGATTTATATTGTTTAGAAAGTTTTTTAAGGATTGTTCAGGACCTTTCCAAATAAATAGACAATCATCTATATAGCGTTTCCAAGCTATAAGTCCGATGTTCGAATCTAGGAGGGGAGCGATATTAATTAATTCCCAATAGCCCATAAATAAATTTGCATAGCTAGGGGCGAATCGAGTTCCCACTAGATAGGCTTGTCTCCCTTTCTCTACAGGTACCCCCAGCGCACCTTTCATTCCCTATTTTTTCATTGAATTGTATGTGGACAAGTGGATCCATAGATTGAACTTTGGTGCAGCTTTCTTTCCCACCGTCCTGGACAGAGCGCAGTCTTTACCCCATTGACTAATTAACTTTCTTATACCACATATTGACTGCTGCCGTCCTCTACTATTATGGAAGCATTCCGAGAATGGAGAAATCGAAATATAGATATTAATAATGTGTTTCAATATAAAGATGATAGAAATATGAATGGTGATTACATGTTAAATGAACTTTTCAAACTGCTGAATACTGAAATGAAAATATGGTGGGATATGGTTACTCTTGAAAAGTATCTTGAACAAGATCTGGTCCCTCAAGGACTATTAATCCAAAAAGTCCCATCTTTTAACAGCACAGATCCAACCTTTTTAGAACGCTGGAATTTTATATTAAAAAGAACCTCATTTGATCTGATGAGCCTAATTATAATGGATCATAAATCCCAATTAGAAAAAATAGAAACTGAAATTACTGACATCCAAGAAAAATTGGAACCAATCAAAAATATAAGAGAATATAAAGAACAAGCGAAAAATATGCAAGAAAAATTAGTAAGAACAGAAAAAGAAATTCTAGAAAGGAAAAGATCAAAATTTTGGCGTGATAAAAATAGACCTAAAAAAGAAAATTTAAAAAACGAAACTAAACAAAGGAATTTTGAAACAAATATGAGATCAGATAGACCAGACAGATATTATCCTAATCAAAGAAAACTCTTTCACAATCCCCCCAGGAATTATTTTCCCAGATCTAACCAACACAGGGGAAATAACTATCACTCAGCACACACACCTTCATATAGTAAAAACCAATTTAACGAAAACCGAAATAATCATTGGGATTTTACAGAAAGGAGGATGAGGGACAAAGAAAAGAGGACATATACGGACGACAACCTAAGAATAGGAACACCGAACAAGAAAAGGAAAACATCAGTCACCGAAAACGAGGAAAGAGGGGGGGTAGAAAAGTCAATTCTAGGAAAGACCGACAGAAGACAAATGTGGATCCCCATATAGGAATCTATAACTTAACGAATATAGAATTAAAACCTAACCATATTAAAGTTTTGAGCAAAGGGTTAAAATTCGCACCAACAAATCAGCTTAATAAATTTCAAACCTATATAGATACCCATAAATTTATCCGTAAGTTAAGTCTCAAAAAATTTTTTGCAAAAAACTCAACAGTTACAGAACCCACCAGCTCTAATTATACACACACAATATTGAAACCCAAATCAGACTTTAATCCAACATTTGCCAATAGTCATTATATCAATACATTTAGAGAACTTGTACTTAAAGACCTTGATAACTTAAATGCTAAAAAGCCTAAAAGATATAATCTAACATGGGCAGAACGTATAGCACTCAAAGAACTAAAAAGTGACAAAACCATAGTAATTAAGCCTGCCGATAAAGGAGGAGGAATAGTTATCATGACCAGAGACAACTACATAGGAGAAATTAATAGACAATTATCAGATAATATTACCTACAAAAAACTAAAAAATAACCCCACTAACGAATATCGACTTGAATTAATGCGATTGTTAGAAACTGCTAGATCCACCGGCATTCTATCCAAAAATGAATTTAATTATCTTAATGTTCTACATCCAAAAATTCCGGTGATATACACTTTACCGAAAATACACAAGAATCAGACCAATCCACCAGGACGTCCAATAATATCAGGGTGTGATTCCCTAACCTCAAATTTATCAGAATATATAGATATCTTTTTACAGAAATATGTGACAAAACTTCCATCTTATCTTAGAGACACTGTTCAAACAATTGATTTTATTAACAATACACCTTGCTCTGATGGTTATATTATAGGGACCTGCGATGTTACTTCTTTATATACGGTTATAAATCACAATCAGGGATTACAAGCTATACGTTATTTCCTAAATGAGGACGCAACAATTGCTGGCGAACAAAAAGAATTTATACTTAAAGGAATCAATTTTATCCTAGAGAAAAACTATTTTTGGTTTGAGGGGAACTATTATTATTTACAAACCAACGGGACAGCTATGGGAACTCGATTCGCCCCTAGCTATGCAAATTTATTTATGGGCTATTGGGAATTAATTAATATCGCTCCCCTCCTAGATTCGAACATCGGACTTATAGCTTGGAAACGCTATATAGATGATTGTCTATTTATTTGGAAAGGTCCTGAACAATCCTTAAAAAACTTTCTAAACAATATAAATCAAAATGATTTTAATCTGACTTTTACCAGTGAATTCAGTAGTCATACTGTACACTTTCTAGATTTGACAATATCGATTGACAATAACAAGTTTGTGACCAGTCTATATCGCAAACCAACAGACTGCAATGGTTTCATCCTGAACTCCAGCTGCCACCATAAAAAATGGTTAGATAATATTCCTCTTGGTCAATTTAATAGAGTAAAAAGAAATTGCAGTAAAGTAAGTGATTATGAAAAAGAATGTAAAATACTATATAAACAATTTAAAGAAAAGGGATATAAAAAAGAAACCGTGGATAAAGCCAAGAAGATCTGCGATATGAAAAACCGAAAGGAAATGTTAAAACATAATCATCAGAAACAAAAAATCCCACAAGAAAACACCATTTCGTTTATCACTACATTTAATAATTCGAATAAAAATTTGGAACAAATAATAAACAAACATTGGCATATTTTAAAAAATGATAGAGATTTGTCTTGCTTTCTAACGGAAAAACCGAAAGTAATTTATAAAAGACCACAAACCATAAGACAAATGCTAGTACCAAGCTGTCTACCTCTTAATGAAGCAAAAAACGATACATTTCTCAGTAGTGGAAAAAAGGGATTTTATTCATGTGGTAGCTGTAAAGCTTGTAAAACATGCAAAAACAATACAAGAAAATCTTTTAATTTTAATTCAAATGTAACTAAAGAAACATTCGACATAAAAGATACAATCACTTGCAACAACAAAAATGTAATATATCTATTACAATGTCCATGTATGTTACAATATGTGGGGAGAACTACCAGAAGTCTGAAAATCAGAATACGTGAACATGTCAATAACATACAAAAAGGAATGACTACTCACAGTGTGCCTGCGCACTTTAAAACATACCACAATTCAGATCCCACACAGTTAACTTTCATGGGAATATCACTTAAAAAGAACCATTGGCGTGGGAGTGACATGACTAAAGTAATATCACAGGAAGAGACTTACTGGATTCATAAATTAAAGACTTTAACCCCTAAAGGTTTAAACATTGACATTGATATTAAATGTTTTTTAAAAGACTAACTTTTCTATTTTAATATATATTTCGTTTTATTAGTATCTATTTTATACGGCATGATGAAATAAATGTGATTTACATTTTTAATTGAGAGAACCACCCACGGAAGGGATAAAAACACCTTTGTAAAACAATATGGGAAATCAGCCCCTGAGGAAGTATAATTGTATACGAAACGCGTTGGGCATTGTACTGCTAAAAATATTTGACTATAATAAATTCTTTGAAGGCAAAAAACATTGCCGTAAATTTATTTCGTAATAAACCCCTTTGAACAAAAATATCCAGTAGAGAAGCGGAAAGCAGCGCCGACAGTATCCCCAGGTGAGACTGAAGACCGCGTGGAAGAGAACGCCGACTTGTGCAACTGCGGGAAACACCATTGGAGGAGAACATACCACCGCCAGAATTTAGACATCGGGCAGCGATCGGATGAAAACCCTAGCAAGTGCCATCCATCTAACCCTTACAGAGGTCGATTTGAACACGATAGAGACAGCGGTCTACTAAGCCATTCGTACATACATTTGAGGCGAAAGAGTCGTCCGGACACGCAAACTACAAACCAACCTCACACTGAAGACATATGCGACCAGACCTTTCTTCTTTTTTTTGCGTTATGATCATTCCACTAATGTGAGTAGATCTGATTATTTAATATCCGCTAAAGTGCACAAAGGATACTACACTAGATAGGCTTGTCTCCCTTTCTCTACAGGTACCCCCAGCGCACCTTTCATTCCCTATTTTTTCGTTGAATTGTATGTGGACAAGTGGATCCATAGATTGAACTTTGGTGCAGCTTTCTTTCCCACCGTCCTGGACAGAGCGCAGTCTTTACCCCATTGACTAATTGACTTCAATGCATTTCGTAAACTTTTCGCCATTTCCTTTTTTTCAGTGAAGCAAAACAGGGCAATTTTGCCCATAACTAGCACACAGTTTATAAGAAAAGTCCAATTAGGGGATGCACTTTTGACAACTACTCCTTTATAACAGTGATCATACAGCTCTCCATGTACATGCAGACTTTTATTTATTAAAGGTTGGATTTTAGTGGTTTTGAAACCACAACTAAACTCACAAACTCGACAACCCCGATAATCGGTGTGAGGAAAAGGTGCAACTAAACTAGCGTCAATTCAAATCATGCAACTTTTTAGAATTGTCGACTATTGAATTGTCATCCTGAAAACTTGAACTTGTATTTTCAAACGAAAACCAGCGCAAACAGCCAAAACTATCAAGAATCCTGAAGGTAAAAAACATGTTCCAATTGTTAAAGGGGCCATCTTCCATTGACTTCTACACAATTTAAACAGGTTTTAGCTTGAGTATTTTCTAATTAAAATTTTTAACTGCTTCAGAGCATATTAAATCTCGAAAAAATAAAGTTTAGTTTTTCTCCTTTAAAAGCTTGACCAGAAAAATTTTGAGGTTTAATAAATAGGCCCCCTAAAAGTCTGATTTGATTAAAAGGGGTTCAATCAGATCTGGGCAGCTTCCATTGACTTCTATAGCACCCCCCACCAATTTTTGAATGCTATAATTACATTGTGCCTCCAAGTTATGGCACTTTAACAAAAAAAAGTAGTCTAAGAAAATAAAAAAAACTGGGCATTGGGCATTGTGCCCCATATGCTAACGGATTAGCATCTCAGAGTCAGGAATCATATGCAAGTAAGGGGCATGTAAGTTCAGGTATGGGATTGGTTATTCGGAAACCCACTATACAGAAAGCTCAGAATTACAGAATGGACATCTCCCACAGATTCTATTTTGTCCAAATAATTAATCCAAACTAAGATCTAATTAATCCTTGTTGGAGGCAAAACCAGTTTATTGGGTTTAATTAATGTTTACATGATTTTCTAGTAGACTTTAGTTATGAAGATCCAAATTACAGAAAGATCCCTTACCCAGAAAACCCCATGTCCCCATGTCCCGAGCATTCTGGATAACAGGTCCCATACCTGTACCAGTAAATTGCTATCAAAAATAATATAAGTGAAAATAAAAACTCCTCGAGAAAGCAATTGAGTATTCTCTTACCTAACCATGTTGTTTTGCACTTGGATAATTTGCCTTCTTTCCTTATAGCTATAACTACCAGTCTTTTTTTTTTAACTAGAACTCTCAGGCACGCAGATAGTTAGGCTAATTCTGAATAATCACTTATGCCAATTTCTGCATATACAGAATAGTACTTTTCTTCTTTGCCTTACAGTTTTAGCAACAGTAAACATTCTCTATTGGGTTCATCTCTTTTCGTTTCTTTTGCATTTAGTTTTTACAATAAAAATGACTGCTGATGTTTATCCTTCTGTAATACATTATGTATTATTTTGTTGTAAGCACTGCCTTTCACATCCTGACAGTAACAATAAAATGTGAGTATGGTATTCCTAATACAGACTGACTAATGTTTCCACCGCTTGTCTTGTCTTTTTTTTGCGCTCTAAGCACTTTTCACAAGGCCCCTTTTATATTCCTAATAAAATTATAGCAAAATACATTGATTTACTGGAAATGCTTTTTTCTTTACCTACTTGACGATAGCATTTTTAAAATTGCTGATGAATATTATAAATCAAACAGCTACAAATGCTATTTGACTTTTAACCTAGACTTGGCTAAACTCTCCCTTGCAGAGTTTTCTGTTGTCTACTAAAATGCATTGGTAGTAAAAGGAGCACTAATCTAATGCAGCATGTTAAAGAGTACGCTGTATCATCTGCATATATAGATCTAGCATTTTCCATACATCGACAGAAATATCATAGAGGGACTGTCTTTGAGGTATTTGACCTTTGTGACTGCACATGGTGCTAGAGGGATGGGGGTGCATGACAGACAATCTTTATTCTGTATGTAACCTAGTAACTCACCTAGCTTACAGTAAACTGAATATAACTAAAAGACTGAGTATATGTACTGAAAGGAAAGAAAGACAGACAAGCTCTGCAATTGCTGTTCTTGTTGGTTATGGACTAATCCATGTGTTTGATTGACACTGTTCATGCTAATGCATCATGCATGTGCAAAACACGTTTAATGCATAGGTGACACAGTGTAACAGTGACCCAGTTATAATCAGTTTTCCCTCCGTTTGAGGGGGTGGGGTTTGATTAGTTGCACCTGAACAGACTGTATAAATAGAACCCCTGGGACTCCAGTGAGTCTGTTTGAATCAGGCTGCTGACAGGTCTAAAGCAACTTAAAGCAAACAAATCATCTGAAAAGGATAAGTATTTCTTAACTGCTTTTTTATATTAAGGTTTATATTTAACTACTGTGGTTTAAATTTTTTTTTTAAAGGTTTTTTTTTTCTGTCTTGGGTGCTAAACAGCAAAGTTTGGTGTGCTAGTGTGCTTACAGCAAGTTTGTCACAACCTGCTTTACTTTGCAGTTTTCCCTCCGTTTGAGGGGGTGGGGTTTGATTAGTTGCACCTGAACAGACTGTATAAATAGAACCCCTGGGACTCCAGTGGAGCTTGCTCTAGTGTTAGCTTCTCTTAAGTGTTTGCTCGTTAAGTGGGGGATCTGTAAGTGGAGTTATAAACACCGGAGTTAAGTGGGGGATCTGTAAGTGGAGTTACAAACACCGAAGTTGAAAACTAAAGGAGGTTCAAACTAGGTCAAAAGTTTGTTCTAAACCCTCATTTTTATTTTATATATTTAGTTATATTTCTTCCTGTTTTGATCTGTAACTGGGATAATGAGTGCTAGCAAGATTGAAGGTCTGACTCAGTGCACAGTCTGCCATATGTATGCAGATTTGGAACAAGAGATCCAAAATGCTTACCTCTGTGGTGGTTGTGAGCAAATTGCCACTTTGGAGGCTCAAGTTAGAGCACTAGAGCAGCAAATTGCAACACTGCGGTCGATTGACAATCTTGAAAGGAGTCTTTTGCTCACTGAGCAGGACCCAGCGGGGTCAGATAGTTTGGGGGGAACAGAACAGCAGCAGGATGTTGAGGCAGCTAGCTGGGTGACAGTTAGAAAATCTAAGGTGGGCAAAAGGAAAATGGAGGCTGATCCGGAGATTATACATCGCAACAAATTTGCCCGATTGTGTGAAGATGATGGGAGTATGAATTCTGGATTGGCAATTCTAGATGGGGCTGATCTCTCTAACAGCCGGGAGACCAGTTTCTCTAGTAGTGGTGGGGAGGAGAGTACAGTCAGGCCTAAGCAGATTGTGGTTGTAGGGGACTCAATTATTAGGAAAGTGGATAGGGTAATTTGTCGTCCGGATCGCTACAACCGAACAGTTTGCTGTCTACCTGGTGCCAGGGTTCGGCATGTGGTTGATCGGATAGACAAATTATTGGGTGGGGCTGGGCACGACCCAGCTGTCTTAGTGCATATCGGTACTAATGACAAAATAAATGGTAGATGGAAGACCTTAAAGAATGATTTCAGGGATCTAGGCTCTAAGATCAAGGAAAGGTCTTCCAATGTCATCTTTTCTGAAATTTTGCCTGTGCCACGTGCAAGTTTAGGAAAACAGCGGGAGTTTAGGGAGCTTAATGCGTGGCTCAAGTCTTGGTGCAGGAAGGAAGGGTTTGGGTTCCTAGAGCATTGGGCTGACTTTTCGTTGGGGTACAACCTATACAGCCGTGACGGTTTGCACCTCAATGGAAGGGGGTCCGCGGTGCTAGGGGAAAGAATGGCTAAGAGGTTGGAGGAGTGTTTAAACTAGGCAAGGGGGGGGGTGGGTGAGATAAAGGATTATGGGGAAGCTAGTGTAGACGGGGCAGTGGGGTTAGTAAGGGGTCATGGGGGAGGAGTGAGGGGGGCATACAGTTTACCAGCTAAGGAGGTCCCTCTGTTACAAGGAAAACAGAATAATACTAACTTAAAGTATAATTCTTCACTAAGTAATGCACATTTCAAAAGTAAAAGTAGTAACCTCCGCTGTATGCTGGCAAATGCACGGAGTTTGTCAGGTAAAATGGGAGACCTAGAATTAATTGCATGCTCTAAAAATTATGATATAATTGGTATCACTGAGACCTGGTGGGATGAAACATGTGACTGGATAGTGAATTTAAATGGTTACACCCTTTTTAGGAGGGACCGAGGGATTAAAAAGGGTGGAGGAGTGGGTTTGTATGTAAAGCCTGAATTAAAGCCATGCGTTAAAGAAATAAAAATAGCTGGCACTGGTGAGGGTGTAGAATCACTCTGGGTAGAGATTTCGACTGGGCAAAAGGTATCAAAAAGAATTATCATTGGTGTATGCTATAAACCACCTCGTATAAGTGTCGAGTATGAAGCCCAGCTACTCTTGCAGATACAAGCGGCTTCACAGCTGGGTCAAGTTGTTGCTATGGGTGACTTCAATTATCCAGACATTGACTGGGGTAATGGGGTTGCTAAGACAGAAAAACTAGTAGGTTTGTAAATATGCTGAATGACAACTTTTTATTCCAGCTCGTTCAAGAACCTACTAGGAATAACTCTCTTTTGGACCTTGTAATAACTAACAATACTGAACTCATCTCTAACATTTGTGTGGGTGAGCATTTAGGGAATAGTGATCATAACATGGTCTCCTTTGAGATTCTGTTGCAGAAGCAATTCTATAAGGGAGTAACTAAAACACTAAATTTCAGACGTGCAAACTTTGACAGTATAAGGGCATCTCTGCAACATATTAAGTGGGAAATGCTTTTCACAGGGTTAAACACAGAACAAAAATGGGAAGTCTTTAAAATGCTGCTTAATAAATATACTTGTCAGTATATTCCACTTGTAAGCAAGGAACGTCGTTGCAAAGCAAAACCTTTTTGGTTCAATAGAAGCGTTGGTGTTGAGGTGGGTAAGAAAAGACGTGCTTTTAAGGCTTTCAAGTTAGCTGGTATAGCCGAAACATTTATTAGGTACAAGGAGGCCAATAAATCATGCAAAGAAGCTATAAGGCAAGCTAAAATTGATATAGAAAAGGATATTGCAGCAAGCAGTAAAAAAAATCCAAAATTATTTTTTAAATATGTCAATAGTAAAAAAATGAAGCAGGAAGGGATGGGACCCTTACTATCAGAGGGGGGTCAGCTGGTTGATGAAAACAAAATAAAAGCGCAGATTCTGAACTCGTATTTTTCATCTGTCTACACAAATGAAGAACCAGTAAGTGAAGGTTTCCTTCTTAACACTCCCAATTCTAGTAATACAACTAATGATGCATGGTTCACACATGAAGAAATTCAAAAGAGACTTGAACATGTTAAGATTAACAAAGGTCCAGGGCCAGATGGTATTCATCCCAGGGTAATTAGCGAGCTTAGCTCTGTGATTGCCAAACCTCTTTACTTAATTTTTCAGGATTCATTGGTATCTGGCATTGTGCCGAGAGACTGGCGAATTGCTAATGTGGTGCCTCTATTCAAAAAAGGATCCCGTTCTCAGCCTCAAAACTATAGGCCAGTTAGTCTGACGTCAGTATTAGGAAAGGTTTTCGAAGGGTTAATAAAGGATAAGATACTGGACTTCATAGCAAATCATAATACTATGAGTTTGTGCCAGCATGGTTTTATGCGTAATAGATCTTGCCAGACTAACTTAATTTCTTTTTACGAGAATGTAAGTAGAGACCTCGATTCTGGGATGGCAGTGGATGTGATTTACTTAGACTTTGCTAAAGCATTTGATACAGTGCCACACAAAAGGTTACTGGTTAAATTAAGGAATGTTGGCCTGGAACATAGTATTTGTACCTGGATAGAGAACTGGCTAAAAGATAGACTACAAAGAGTGGTGGTAAATGGAACATTTTCTAATTGGACCAGTGGTGTTAGTGGAGTACCGCAGGGCTCTGTACTAGGCCCCTTGCTTTTCAACTTGTTTATTAATGACCTGGAGGTGGGCATTGAAAGTACTGTTTCTATTTTTGCAGATGATACTAAATTGTGCAGAACTATTGGTTCCATGCAGGATGCTGCCACTTTGCAAAGTGATCTGTCTAAACTGGAAAACTGGGCAGCAAACTGGAAAATGAGGTTCAATGTTGATAAATGCAAGGTTATGCACTTTGGCAAAAATAATATAAAAGCAAGTTATACACTAAATGGCAATGTGTTGGGAGTTTCCTTAAATGAAAAGGATCTTGGGGTCTTTGTAGATAACACGTTGTCCAATTCTGGGCAGTGTCATTCTGTGGCTACTAAAGCAAATAGAGTTCTGTCTTGCATAAAAAAGGGCATTAACTCAAGGGATGAAAACATAATTATGCCTCTTTATAGGTCCCTGGTGAGGCCTCATCTGGAGTATGCAGTGCAGTTTTGGACTCCAGTCCTTAAGAGGGATATAAATGAGCTGGAGAGAGTGCAGAGACGTGCAACTAAATTGGTTAGAGGGGCGGAAGACTTAAATTATGAGGGTAGACTGTCAAGGTTGGGGTTGTTTTCTCTGGAAAAAAGGCGCTTGCGAGGGGACATGATTACACTTTACAAGTACATTAGAGGACATTATAGACAAATGGCAGGGGACCTTTTTACCCATAAAGTGGATCACCGTACCAGAGGCCACCCCTTTAGACTAGAAGAAAAGAACTTTCATTTGAAGCAACGTAGGGGGTTCTTCACAGTCAGGACAGTGAGGTTGTGGAATGCACTGCCGGGTGATGTTGTGATGGCTGATTCAGTTAATGCCTTTAAGAATGGCTTGGATGATTTTTTGGGCAGACATAATATTAAAAGCTATTGTGATACTAAACTCTATAGTTAGTACAGATATGGGTATATAGAATTTAATTAAAAGTAGAGAGTGGTGTATGTATGGTTGCTGGGTTTTCTTTTGGAGGGGTTGAACTTGATGGACTTTGTCTTTTTTCAACCCAATTTAACTATGTAACTATGTAACTATGTAAGCTCATATCAGAGATCTTAGCAAGTATATGTGTCTGGGGCATGGTACGAGTGCTAACATTTCTTAAGTGCTAAAATTTCACAAGTGCTTAGAAATGACAGTTAAGACAGTTCCATGGAACTAACTCCTATCTCTTCTCATTCCTACAGGTAATTCTGCTATATCCACATACTGCCATATCCATATACTGCAACTGTTTATTCTGGTAATTCTGCTATATCCACATACTGCCATATCCATATACTGCAACTGTTTATTCTGGTAATTCTGCTATATCCACATACTGCCATATCCATATACTGCAACTGTTTATTCTGGTAATTCTGCTATATCCACATACTGCCATATCCATATACTGCAACTGTTTATTCTGGTAATTCTGCTATATCCACATACTGCCATATCCATATACTGCAACTGTTTATTCTGGTAATTCTGCTATATCCCTACTTGTATTTGTTAACCCCAATAACTTTTGTCTGTCAGGCCTATTCTACTTTAGTTCTTTGATAATATCTCAAGCACACACCTGTGTCCACTCCCCCGTGAACAAGAGATATTTTTATAGCCCCAATCCTGGTTCTGGTGTCTGTAAAACTCTGCCCTTTGCTAGCTGTTTAATTGATTAATTGATTAATTAGGCTCTGGTTTTCCCAATCAGCTACATATAAATTCAGACCCAGTATTGGGGATGGCACTCGTGTCTGGGGCATGGCACGAGTGCTAAAATTTCACAAGTGCTTAGAAATGACAGTTAAACAAGACAGTTGGACAAGGCATTGACAAGGCAAAAGGAACCGGATTCCCCTGCAATCAACTGTGAACCATCTGGGAGAAGAAGAAAACAGATTTGTTTGTACCTGCTAGTTTGTTACTTCTTACTCCAAACATGCTTTATCCTGCATTTCTCCTTCTTTCATTCTCATGCTTCATAAAGCATTTTTCACTACCTCCTCCGACAAATCCCACTTCTATACAAATCTCAGCCTCTCTTCTCTCCTCTCCTTCCCTCTCCACACATGAAGTATATAAAGTACTCTGTTTAGCTATTCCACAAAACTCTTTTTCATACAAACCAAGGACTTATAAATCCCACTCTCACTTAGTCTTTCTTTCCTTTCTATTGCTGGCAGCTGGGGACATTTCCCCAAACCCTGGCCCTTACCCCATCCCAGTTATAACACGACCACGAGCTCCTTCTCTCCGGAGCGAATTCAAACAGTATAGAACACTTACTCCTATCCCTAAAAACCCAGTTAATCTTTCATGTGCTCTCTGGAATGCCAGATCTGTTTGCAACAAGCTCACCGCTATACACGACCATTTCATTGCAAATTCCCTTAACCTACTCGCACTTACTGAAACCTGGCTTTCTCCTACTGACACTGCCTCACCTGCTGCCCTGTCCTATGGGGGCCTACACCTTACTCATACTCCCAGACCTGGTAACAGACCTGGAGGTGGGGTAGGTTTGCTTCTCTCTCCCCGCTGTACTTTTAAAGTTCTTCCACCTGTTCCCTCTTTATCATTCTCCTCATTTGAGGCTCACTGCATTAGGCTCTTTTCTCCTGTTTCACTCTGCATTGCTGTCATATATCGACCACCAGGACCAACTGCACAATTTCTGGACAACTTTGCTGCCTGGCTTCCTTACTTTCTTTCATCTAACATCCCATCCATCATATTAGGTGACTTTAATATACCTGTTAACAACATTAACAACTCTTCTGTCTCTAAACTTCTTTCACTAACCTCCTCCCTAGGCTTATCTTTGTGCTCAGACTCCCCCTCTCACTCCAGTGGTAACACTCTGGATCTCATATTTACCAGACTCTGTTCAACCACCAATTTTACTAACTCACCATTTCCCCTCTCTGATCACAATATGCTCACATTTCAACTCTCACTAACTCCCTCCTCATCCCCTGCTATTCCCCAAACACGTACTTACCGTGACTTGCAAGCTGTAGACGTGTCACATATCTCTTCTTCCTTTGACTCTCTTCACTCTAATATCTCAGCCATCTCTTGTCCTAATGTGGCTACCTCTGTCTACTATAGTACTCTCACCACTGCCCTAAATGAGCTTGCTCCTATAAAAACGAAACGTTCTAGACCCAAACCACTTCAACCTTGGCATACTGCTCATACAAAAGCGCTCCAAAGACACTCACGTGCACTTGAGCGTCGCTGGCGCAAATCCCGTTCAGAATCAGACTTTTGGAGCTACAAGTCTGCCCTGCGCTCCTTTAACACCAGCCTCTTCCAAGCCAAACAAACATACTTTACTTCACTCATTAACTCCCTTTCTAAAAAACCAGCACAACTTTTCTCCACCTTTAACACTCTCCTTTCCCCTTCTCCACCCCCTCCATGCGCATCTGTCTCTGCTCAAGATATTGCTGAGCACTTCAAAAACAAAATTGACACTATCAGAAGGGACATTACACTACTCAACCCCCCTAGACTTCCACCACCCTCCCTCCACACTCCCCAGTCTCTCCTGTGCTCCTTCACCCCTGTCACTGATGAGGAAGTCTCAAAGCTTCTGGCCTCTTCTCACCTTACCACCTGCCCGCTTGATCCAATTCCCTCAAAACTTCTCCGCAATACCAATCCTGGTCTAATCAAAGCCTTAACTCACCTATTTAATCTTTCACTCTCAACTGGACTGTTTCCTTCTCAACTAAAACATGCTCTTGTCACCCCCATTCTGAAAAAACCCTCTCTTGATCCCTCCAATCTTGACAACCTCCGACCTATCTCTCTGCTACCTTTCATCTCTAAACTACTTGAGCGCCTAGTCTACAACCGACTTACCTCATTCCTCTCTGACAATAACCTGCTGGACCCCCTACAATCTGGTTTTAAGCCACAACACTCCACGGAAACTGCCCTGACTCGACTAACTAATGACCTTTTAACCGCAAAAGCCACCAATCATTTCTCACTACTAATACTGCTTGATCTCTCAGCCGCATTTGACACTGTAGATCACCCTCTCCTCCTCCAGTCCCTCCAGTCGCTTGGCCTTCGTGACACAGCCCTGTCCTGGTTCTCTTCTTACATCACCAATCGTTCCTTCAGTGTCTCCTACAATGGAGTATCATCTTCTCCCCTACCTCTTTCTGTTGGAGTTCCTCAAGGCTCTGTCCTCGGACCATTACTATTCTCCCTCTACACTTCCTCCCTTGGCAAATTAATAAATTCGTACGGTTTCCACTACCACCTCTATGCTGACGATACTCAGATCTATCTCTCATCTCCGGATCTCAACCCAGAACTCCTAACTCGCGTCTCCTCCTGCCTGTCCGCTATCTCTACCTGGATGTCGCAACGCTACCTTAAATTAAACCTCTCCAAAACTGAAATGGTTCTCTTTCCTCCAAATAACACCAGTAGCATCCCCGAAGTATCCATCATAGTTAACAATTCCACTATCACCCCCTCTCCCCAGGCCCGGTGCCTTGGGGTTATCCTAGATTCTGCCCTGTCATTCACTCCTCATATCCAGTCACTTATCAAATCATGTCACTTCCACCTAAAGAACATATCCAAAATACGATCATTTATCACCCAAGACGCTGCCAAAATTCTTATTCACTCTCTCATCATATCGCGTCTAGACTACTGTAACTCGCATTTAATTGGCCTCCCCCTCCAGAGACTGTCACCTCTCCAGTCCATAATGAACACTGCTGCGAGGCTCATACACCTCAGCAACCGCTCCTCCTCTGCCTCGCCATTCTGTCAATCCCTGCACTGGCTTCCGTTACCTTTCAGAATCAAATTCAAATTAATGACACTGACTTTCAAAGCACTTCACAACTCTGCTCCACCCTACATCTCTGAACTCATCTCTATATACTCACCCACTCGCTTACTACGCTCCTCTACTGACCTCCTACTCAACTCTTCTCTCATTACCTCCTCACATGCTCGCATTCAAGACTTTGCAAAGGCTGCACCCCTCCTCTGGAACGCTCTCCCACGGTCTGTCCGACTTTCTCCCAACCTTTCTACTTTCAAAAAATCTCTGAAAACGCACTTCTTTCGAGAAGCCTACCCTCACTCTGCTTAACTACCAAACGCAACACCACATACAGTACCACATTTCTCACCCACTTACTTCGATCTTGCCCACTCCCACACCTTGTGTATTACTCCCTCCCCTTTAGACTGTATGCCTATGCATAGGGCCTTCCTCACCTTTTTGTACCTGTATTGATTGTGACGTTTGTTACTCCATATATTCTATATATGTAATTCGTGTGATGTAGTTGTATAATCACATTTACTTTACAGTGCTGCGCAATATGTTGGCGCTATATAAATACATGTTAATAATAATAATAATAATAATATGAGCTAACTGTGTACAGGTGCATTCTCAGTGAATTCTCTGGGCAGAGTGCTTGAATTGGTGTTGCGGATTTAAAGCACTTGACTGTACACTGAACACATAAAAAGGTACTCTGTCTGGTGTGATTAAATATTATAGGACTTTCATTGTCCTATTATTATTATTATTACATGTTTTTACCTACCCCTATGGAGAAACAATAGTTATGTCTTAATTTAAATAGAGTAGGTGCTGTAGCAAAGGTGTCTTTGCATTTTCTTTGTCAACATCTCACTTTCCTTATTTACTAGTAGGAAAGAGTAAAGCAAAATATTTTAATATGGTATTTATTTTCCAAAAAATATAAAATTGTATATACATAATCATTTATTCATAAAAAGAACTGGATGCCCCAACCCTAGACCTGGGCTTCTACAAATCTGAACCTGCAAATTAACTACAGATCACTATGCCAAAATCTGTAGCTAGGTTATCCTGTCATGCTGATCCTGAAATGGATACTGACACTAATAAACTAATCTTTAAAATATTGATATGTATATATATATGGGTCTATTTATTAAAGTTTGAGTTTGTCTGGTTGAGTTATTTTAGTGAGAAAAAAACTCGAAAAAAAAAATCTGAATCCGAAAATACCCCAGCTAAAACCTGTTGAATTCATGAAAAGTCAATAGCAGAGGTCCCTTTAACTATTTGAAGATGTTTTTTGCCTTCACAATTTTCAGGTGTTTTGGGGTGTTTGATGCTGGTTTTCATTTGAAAACTCAAATAATCTAGTTTAGCAACAAATGCACTTGAGTATAGCGTGCGACAATTCGAAAAAGTCAAATGATTCTATTTGGCACTTGAGTTTTTTTTCAATCTGACTATGTTGACTTGAATTATTAATAACTTTACCAAATGTGTGGATGGGAGTTAAGTCAAGTTTGTTTTGTTCAAATAATGAAAAAGGTTTTAGTAAATAACCCCCTAAACATTACCAAGAGGTCATATAGACAAATATGGCAGCCCCCTCATGGAGGAACATGGGGAAATAGGGTAGGTAATGTAAAACAGGCAAATGCAATAGGCAAATGCAAAGACCATGTTATGACAGTTGTAAAAGAGGTCTCATTTCTGATGTCAATATCTCTTTAAGGAACACATGCGTCCCCTTTGCTTTAGAAACTTTTAGGAAAAGTATGTTATATATTCTCTTACACTTTGACTGTTTTAAATTTTCTTTCCAACACCCACATTTCCAGTAAATATTGCAAGATGTAATATATTCTTGTACATTGATATTTGTTCCAAGTTGTTTATGGCACAAGATCAAACTTACATTTAAGGTCTGACCCTACCACTTATTTTTCATCTCTAACAAAATGTAATTCCTTGCTTTACAATACATCCTGTAGAAAACACAGTTACTGCATTAAGATTCCTTTCTGTTGCTAAACTACAAAAAAAATTCTAACTTTGTTATACATCTACCATCTATGAATATGTCTCATGGGTTGACATCACTTGGGGGCTGATTTGTTAAAGAAGAAGGACAGCTACTGAGCAGGGGTGCACCATCCATGAGGCAATGTAAAAATCTTGCCTCAGGCGGCTTTTCCCACACATGTTACAAGGGGCAACAGCAAAAAGCCAATCCTGGTAACTTTAAGAGCCGGATTTAGTGGTTTTAAACCGAAAATTTGTCTCTTCTAGCATTAAAGTGCAATTGCGATCTCTGAGCTAGTAATGCGCCCAACCAAACCCACTCCGGAACGGAAGATGGGAAGAAGAGCGGAGGGTAGAAGGGGCAGCATTGCAGGACCTGCCTCAGGGTGCTTAGGGGCCCAAATTGCCCCTGCTACCGAGGCAGTTTATTGCCAATAGATTAGGTACAATCGTGCAAGCTAGAATGCCAGGTTTATTCTGTAGAATGCTTTACTACACCTGAGTAAGCAGCTCTAGAAGCAATTTCTGTTTGTTTAGTATAGCAGCTTCCATATTAGCTTCCTGACTGAGTCTCTGCCTGCTCACTCATAGCTCCTGGTTTAGATTGCAACAGTGAAGGGAGGAGGGAAAAGGGAGGGAGAGAGGAGCAAACTGAGCATACTCGGGCCCAAGCCCTGGAGGTTTAAGCTGAAAGAACGAAGTCTAACTGGGTGACGTTTAATTCTTTAAGGCTACAAACAAGCCTCTTTGAGGGTGCAATTGGCCATTATTTACATTTTGCACACTGCGTTTGGTTTCTGAGACCAGCGGCATGACCTTTGGTTTCATCAATGCTCTTGCACTAATGACCCCTGTTAAACTTTTAACTAGTTTAAATCTGCAATTTGAGCCAGTAACACTTTCATCAATTGAAAAATAAATATACTTTCTATGATATTTCCTTTCAGCAAATTTCCAGAGGAAATAAAAAATAACATTTAAGAGGCCTATTAAAGATCATTTTAACCATTGGTTTGATAGAACACCAGGAACATATTGATGAAATATTAAATTAACCTATATTTTTCAAATATTTCGTGGAGATAACCAGATCAAGTTTAAATAAGGATACAGGTATAGGATTTGCTCAAAATGGAGTCTATTGGAGATGGCCTCCCTATAATTTTGAGCTTTTTGAATACCTGTATAGCCTAAATTGCATTATTGTATTGAACTGAGAATAACTAATTGCATGCATTGCCATAATTAGTCAAACTGCACAAAAATGCAAAGCCATTTGGTCTAAGTGTTTATATCAGAGAGTCTGTAATATTTTTTGGTCTTGACATTTCTTAACATAACTTTATTTTGAGCAGTGTTGGCCATTAATCATGTAAGGGACAGTAAGGTGAGGGTCTTTGGGGGTAAGATACCTTGCTGATACCCTTGGGGTTAACAGTGTTATTGTTACCTTTGAAAATTGTGCAAAATCTGTTTGTTTTAATTTAAAAAATAGTATGACAATAGACAATACTCTCTTTTGCATCAGGTAAACATTAGTGTTTAGTCTTTAATTTTGCTTCATAGGCTTCAACTAAACTCAACATGTTCTGTTTTAAGATACTAATTATCAGGTGATGGAGGCATTTGGCTAATATGAAATATCATTTCACAGAATCAATCAATATAGTTTATATCATTAAACAGATTCTAAAACAATGTATTGGTACAATGTTAAAGACAGCTTTAAAACACTTAAATGCATCAAAATGTACTAGGATCATGCAACAGAGCAGCAGAACATTCTATCCGCACATTTAATTACCATCAGCCACTTAAACAATAGATGAGTTAACAAATTTCTGGCAGGCAATGAAACTTATCTGACTGCTAATTGTTTTAGTCTGGATACTGTTGTAAAAATTATTCATTGTAAAGGTCTTCCCAATGCATTTAGAGAAGCAGTGCCTCTTCACTTTGACTGCTAGTTAATGTTCCACAGTAAGTAGGTTGCTTTTTGACATCACAATTGCCTTGTGCACATTGAGGTCCCTTAAAATGGAGAACCGTTGTTGGCAGTCACCAGACTGATTTAGTGCCTAATTGTAGAGGTATTAACCCTATTAATTAGCATTGCAAGTTGTAGCTTAATTTCAAAGAACTAGGTTGATATATATATATCATAACATTCCATTCAAGGGCAATAGTACAAACTATGCCATCAGACTCATTCGACTCATTCAGCATTGAATTAGAAGTGTCGACATTCTGAGATGTAAAATCTGCTTAAAGGGATCCTGTCATCGGAAAAACATTTTTTTTTCAAAACGCACCAGTTAATAGTGCTACTCCAGCAGACTTCTGCAATGAAATCCATTTCTCAAAAGAGCAAACAGTTTTTTTTATATTAAATTTTGAAATCTCACATGGGGCTAGACTTTTTGTCAATTTCCCAGCTGCCCCTGGTCATGTGAATTGTGCCTGCACTTTAGGAGAGGGAGTCTCAGTGGGACATGGGATTTTACTATTATTTTACTAGTATTTGTGCTTGCAACTTGAATAAAATCACTTGAAAATACAGCTCTCCAGTGAACCTTCTTCTACATGATACTTTTTCTCTGGATATGGCAAAACCAGATCACTGTATGATAGAGCCACCAACTGATGCCTGAAACAGATTGTGGATTCAAAAATATTTGTTTTTGTCTGGATTTTACTATTGAGTGTTGTTCTTAGATCTGCCAGGCAGCTGTTATCTTGTGTTAGGGAGCTGTTATCTGGTTACCTTCCCATTGTTCTTTTGTTTGGCTGCTGGGGGGGGGGAGGGAGGGGGTGATATCACTCCCCTTGCAGTACAGCAGTAAAGAGTGATTGAAGTTTATCAGAGCACAAGTCACATGACTTGGGGCAGCTGGGAAATTGACAATATGTCTAGCCCCATGTCAGATTTCAAAATTGAATATAAAGAAATCTGTTTTCTCTTTTGAGAAATGGATTTCCGTGCAGAATTCTGCTGGATCAGCACTATTAACTGATTCATTTTGAAAAAAAATTATTTTCTTATGACAGTATCCCTTTAAGGTTCCCTGTTAACTGACTTTTATATCTCATTGTTACACTTCTCATATTTAACTTTGTGGTACTTTGCAACAAAATGTATACAGCAATGGCAATGGCTGAAGTTCTAAGGCATAGCTACTATTGATTCTCATGCCTCTTTGCTTACTGTACCCTTATTTTCCCTCATTCATGGCAGCAATAAATTGTGCAGTTTTTAATGATATTTTGCTTTGTAAGGCATATGGGCTCATTTATTAACCCACTACAGCTGACAACAGCAGCCCAAACAACAATTAGTTTATATTAAAGTGCTAAAGCAAATATCTGCTTGCATTGCTGCAGTTTTGTTACTTGCATATCACATTGTGCAAAGAAGACTTGGCATCCTGCCCAACCCTAAGTATGCCATAAATAAATATATATTTTTCTTTATTTTGGGGGCACCCATAGGTGCATGTTTAGGGCTGTGAATATGACTACCTTGGTTTTGGTTTTTACTACATACTCTTTCAAAACTCTGAGTTAGTTGCATTGTCTTCATGTAGAAACTTAATCTAAGCATATTGATATTAACAGTCTTGTTCCTTAGTTTTGATCAGGTGCTAAGGAAAGTGAAGTGTTAACATTGCTATTTTCAGTCGCTTCCTCTGCATGCGTATTTAAGTGTTTAGAAAAAAAATCTTATTTTGTGTGCTAAGCACTTTTGAGGACTATATGGGGACCCTTAATAAGGAGGTTTATAACCTCCTAAGCTAATGCACTCTGACACTTTGTTTTGATATCATTACTACATTATACTCACAATTTTTGAGTGAAAAAATACAGTACTTATAAAGTCGAAATTCATAAATAAATTCATGTCAAACCGCACTTAATATTGATTTTGTTAGTGTTCAGATTCAATAATAAGGTACTGCATGCATGAATATTTAAATATAATCTTCATTTCTGCATCTCCTAATGGCCTCTGCTCTTCTACACTCAATTTAAACACAATTTAAAAACTATAATGTATTGAAAAATACTAGGATTTAGCAATAAATCACCAGTGGGATACTACAAGCCTTTTATAGGATGGCTCAATATCTGCCTCTCTAGGGACTGCACAATTAGATTCATGTTTTTAAACTTCTCAATTATCCATATACCATAATTTTATGTGAAAGTTTGTTTCCCTTTCTCCCACTCCCACCCCTCCCCTCTATTCACTGAGCCCCATGAGTCTTTCTCCTGTAGGAAGTGGAGAAATTGCTAAGTGTTCTTTGAGCTCAGTTAGTATAGTAAAAAGGGGTCAGAGGTCACAGTTCACAAACTAAATTAAAACCACAGGCTGCCAGCGAGAGGTCTGGGATAATTCATTTAGTACAATTATTTAGAAAATATATCTTTACAAATATATGCATCTATATAGTTAAAAGAAGATAAAATGACTTAAAATGAATTCAGTAAAGTTGACATTTATCTGTAAAATGGTCAGCCTGTCAATAGATACAATAATGCGAGCCTAACAGCATCTTGTTGCTAAACATTGTATTAGGTTTCTAACTGCTGCTTTAAAATGCTCTTAAGAAAGATCCTGCCAAGTATGATATAAAAGGAAAAAAAGAAGACTGAATTTCTAGCTTCAAAACAGTTAGCTGCTAAATGTATAACATAAATTTTATACTCTATTTTAGGGGAGCACATCTGATGAACAAAACATAGGCATTGGATTTCTACTGGACTAACCTGTTTTTCCCCCCCATCATCTATTATGCAGTCATATAGTGCTACAGTAGGTGCAGGTAGGCATGCAATGGTAGCATGCTGTGCTCTAGGTGCATGATCAGTACAGGTATGGGACCTGTTATCCAGAATGCTCGGGACTTGGGGTTTTCCAGATAACGGATCTTTCCGTAATTAGGGTCTTCATGCCCTAAGTCTACTAGAAATTCATTTAAACATTAAATAAACCCAATGGGCTGGTTTTGCTTCCAATAAGGATTAATTATATCTTAGTTGGGATCAACTCATATTACATAGAAAAAGGAAATCATTTTTAAAAATGTGGATTATTTGGATAAAATGGAGTCTATGGGAGAGAGACATTCCATAAGTTGGAGCTTTCTGGATATCGGGTTTCCGGATAAGGGACCCTATACCGGTACAGGCATTTCATGAGAGCATATAGTTTACACTTTAGGTCCAAAACCACACCTTTGTCATGCCCTTCAACTTGCACAGAAAGCCCTGTAAGGAGTTCTTGCCATAGCACATAGTACATTTGGCATAACCAATAACTGACAAGTTATGCCAAAAAATTCACAAAACCACAGAAAAACGTGTTACTAGCAAAATGTTACTGAAATGCACTGAAATCAATAGAAAGACAAAATGACATTGCAGTTCTGTGTTTTTTTTAACTACTGTATGCAGTGATACATGCAGTACATTGCCCTAAATTAGAGAATCTTCTTTCAACTATGTCACAACTGTTCTTCATAAAAAAAGGCTCCCCTGTTACCAATATCTTCCAACTATGGCAGCCAGACAGCTTCTTAGATAGACAGGATAGGATGGGCAGGGCAGACCCCCCCTAGTTCGCCACCTAAAACCTAAACCTACCGAGGCCAATGTCAGCCTATGGGGAAGGTCCCCATAGGCTTCCTAAGAATTTTCTGATCAAAGGAAAATCCTTCAATCGATGGATTAAAATCCTTCGAATCGAACGATTATTCCTTTGATCGTTCGATCGTAGGAATAACGCTAAATCCTATCACTTCGATATTCGAAGTCAAAAGGATTTACATTCGGCAGTCGAATATCGAGGGTTAATTAACCCTCGATATTCGACCCTATGTAAATCTGCCCCATAGTGTGGCACATATACTATGGGGCAGCTTTATCAAAAGCCGAAGTTAATTTTTTGGGAAAAACTTCTATTCAAATTCGATCAATTGTGCTATTACTTCGATTCGTGCGGTTGGAATTTGACCGAATACCGACCTATTCGATCGAAAACTGACCTATTCAGCCAAAAAAAACTTTGACTTAATTTCGGTTGGTCTTTTTGAATTCAAATTTCGAAGTTTTTCAAATTTGAAATTCGACCCTTGATAAATATGCCTCTATGCATTGTATACGCTATTTTAGATGTACCTTTGTCCAAGGTACACATTTTAGTGATTGATGTAGAAAGTAGGAAAGGCAGCAATGTAGGAACATATAAAATTCAAATTTCTTTCTGTGGCCTGGCCATACATACTTAAGTGTCAGAGCTGGCAGAATGTAGACAGAAAATGTACTTCCCTAGTGCCCACCACACCATTGCGCCCTAGGCACTTGCCTCTTCTGCCTACCCCTAGTTCCAGCCCTAGTTGTAGTTATATACAGAGGGCTATTTTGATAAAGGAACAGGTACATAAAGAAGTAGGTGAAATATTGGTATGTATTTGCTACCATTTAATTTTAAAGAGCCTTTACCAGCCTTGTCTGCTACATTCCACTTTGACTTTCTCTATTACGTATGTTTGAACTGCAACCATTTTTATGTCTGTTGCCTATTTTTTCCCTTTGTTACTGTGATATAAAATGGAGAATGAATATGCCTTCATATATTGTAGTTTAAGGGAAAGCATTGAGGTGCAGATAGTTTTATGAAAGGCTAAACTGTGAAAGTGAACATTTATTATTATAAAAAATCTGAATGCTAAAAACCCGAAAAATTTTAGTTTTTTTTACAATAAAATCAGAATTTTTAGTGGGAAAAAAAATAGATTTTTTTCGAGATTTATTATACCCAGAGAATGGAAAATCCGGCTTCTCAGACCTACTAAGGTTGTATGTAAGTCAGTAGGAGAGGTCCCTATCCTATATGGAAGTTTCTGTGGCCTGCGCTGGAATTAGCCCAAAAATCGAATTCAGGCAAAAATCAAAAAAATTCTGGATTTTCGTGAATAAGCATAAAAAAATCAAGCGATTCGGGGAAAAACTATTTTTTCATGTTTGTCCCCGATCCAATTAAATGGTGCTTTTTTAATAGTAAATAAGGTCCAATCATGGTTTCTAGTTTGGTCAGACTTGTTTTTTATTAAAATAAAAGAAATAAAAGAAAAAGAAAAGTTTGGATTTTTGATAAATGAGGCCCTTGGAGTAGTTTCACCAAAAATAACTTCCACTGCCAGTTTACTAAAAGGAGAACACAACAAGTTTTGGAGAATTAACTTTGCAGTGGCAGTTTTTATTTATTTTTTTTGCATTGGGGTAAATTCATATCTCTTCTCAAGGTGAACTTCTCCAGTGAATATTCTCTAGTTTGCTAAGAGCACAAGAATATATTTTAGCCAAGAGAAATTTCTCCATTAAAGATAGAGCAGCTATTTTTGAATCTCAATATCTGTCACCCCCACCATGCTAATTTTCCACATACGTCATTTCTTCAAAGGGAATTTTTGCCACTACCGTTATATGGTTAAAATAAACTGGCAAATTTTCACAGAGAATTTACTCCAAGATTCCACTTAAAAATTCACCAAATTTCTCTTGAAAAAGTGTACATAACAGTTTATAGTAAATAAGAGATGTGTTGTGTAATTATATCTGGCAAATTTAGGTGAACATTGATGGTTTGACTAGGAAAAAAGTATACATTACTGTTCCTTTTTATTGCATTTAAGTGGTTTGACTTTCTCATGATTTTCAATGTTTGCTAAATTCTGAATTGTGTTTTCATATTGAAATGTATATTGGCTAATGTAGGCAAAAAGTTGCAAATACTGTAGTAGAGTGTGGCAAAGGTTTTCCCTTCTTTTCTTTGAAGAGTAGAGTGTCAGCAACCCTGAATTACTCTTGCGATATTTGAATAGTTCGTTTACTGTATTATCATTGCCACGCTGGCTTTCAGCTAAAAACCTAGTATTAAAACTGCTAATGCCTCATTAAGCACTAAAATGCAAAAGTGCTCAGAGGAAGTTTGTGACTATTTTTTTTCTGGAAAAAGCATTACACAAGTCACCATACAATGAAGACAACATACCATTTTTGTTGATAATGTACAGATTATATGGGAGGGACATTGTAATTATTACAAATGCATCACTATGGCAATGTTATCAGATCATTTGGAAAATATGGAAAACTAATTTCTAGGCAGCTCTGATTGCAAATCATTACATATTAATGCAATCATAGCAGCAGGATTTTCTGAATGTGTCCCTGATTTTTTAAATGCTCTGGTAACCTTATACTATAGATTCTATAGATTCAGGATTATGCAACTCTTTCCTCTTACAATAAATATAATTCCCTTGATGCAAACTTAAATACTGGTACATAGTAAAACTGAGCAAGACCATTTGTTTTATATTTCAAAATTACAAAATAAGTCGGAATCTTTACACCTATGTTCCCCTTCAGGACAGAACCTTGTGATAGACAACCAGTATGTTTCTGTTTATGTTAGACAGTTATAGTACAAAAAAGCAGCTGTCCCACTTGATTTGTTTTAGAGGTAAGACCCTAGAGACTGTTTTCTTGAGGGCTAGTCCTATTGGAGCATTTTTTTTGTTTTTGACTGTGTTCATGTGGCGTAACAAGACCCCCTGATGCTGCGGGTTTTGGATGTTTCTCAGCACAGGTTTCTTCTATATGCAATCATAGTCCCCTCAGAGCCAAACTTCTTATCAAACTGGCTGCTGGTTCACCTTTTTGCTCCGAGCCAGGGCAATATGAGTCTGTTCAGACTTTCTACCTGTTTAAAGGTATTACGCTTGAATCAAGTAAGACAGTACAAGTAGCAAGTCTTATAGGTTCACAGACTTTCATCTGTAAAGGCTTTTCCTAAGTCATTTCCTCTGCATTAACTAGCAGGTTTAAATTACACTAAAAGGTTGATTCTTATGTTCTTATGTCTAATGTATACTAGTTTTCTAAAAAAATTAATTGGGCAACCAAGCTTTTGATTAACTGAAAATGTATTTTATTTTGCCCTTATTAGGTCCACCTGGATCCTCCTCTTCCCTTTTAAATAGAGGTGGATGTGTCTGCATTTACAGTAGGGTTTGTGGGTTCCAAACAGCAATTAGGTTGCAAAGAAACTCTCCCTTTGCAAAGGCATCATCACTACTAATGTGACACTGAGGCTCTTTTTGTATTACTTTACCCTTACTGATCAGTGTGTGGCTTGTTGCATGTTGATATCCTTCATGGTCCTGCCCAGTGGTAGCTGTCTTTCCTCCTAAAGCATTCCTTCCACTCATTCACAGAGTACTGCCCTGTCTCCATCCTGGAGTGCTGTCCACTATCAGCCGTGGCTCCAACTCAATGCTCATAAATACTTTCTCCCCAGTAAATTTTTGGAGAAGTATCTCCTTCAACAACAGTTATTTGATCACAACCCCTATTGCATTGGCAAAGCAAAAGAAGCCCTTGTTTACTTACTTTCCCACTCATTTACTTTTGTTACAAATGGGAGTACATTTAAATATCCCATACCATCTTCTTTATGAAACATTATTGCATTTACATTTAAAAGGATTCTTCAGCTGCTGGCTGCTAGAGGAGGAGATGATACAGTTTTGAATAGTGGTTGTCACAGGTCAACAATTTAAAACCGAGTTTGTGAATTTAAATATATTTTAAAGGAGAAGCATATAAGAGCAAGGGTATAACATGGAACAAATTAAACCTGGTGAATTCGACTAAGATATTAATAAAACCCCTTTTAGGTTATACCCTTATCAGCACTGTGCAGCAAAATGCTCAACATTACAGATGTGGTTGATTCCAACACATATGAAGAGCAGCTAATTATGTGCTTTGTTGTAAATCTACTTTAAGGGGTCACAAAAAGCTTTGTGCTGTGGGCAGGCATTTAACATATTGTAATATATTCCTGAGTGCCACAAGATCAAGATATGGTTAATTATTTATTTATACACAGAGACGAAAAAATAGTTAGCCAAAACTTTTGATTTATTAGAAAAGGGATGGCTTGAAACTGCAGGAGCTGTGAAGAAGGATATTTGTATTTGTTCATTTCACAGATATAGGAACTGTAAAACTTTAGGGACAGGAGGTCAGAGGGCATAACAACTCATGCAAAGAACCAAGGTTTTCTTTTCAAACAGGGTGGTGTTATGAGACCATTTTAAGATGTTGTAGTAGTGATAGTACAGTATGCATGTAAACACATTTGAATCCTAGTTAAGAATGTTGTAGAAATCAAGATGAATTAGATGGACGACACCAGCTGCTCTAAGAACAGCTGTGATATTCTAAAGAATGCAATTCATTTCTGGATCTTTACTGTACACATTTTAATTACTTTGAATACTTGAAGCATTGTATTACCGAAATAGCCCTTAGAGTATATACATCCTATTATCCAGTGTGAAGTGTTAAAGGCACATTTCACAATTACATTTTGTGAAAATGGTTCAATAATTGATGTTTTTTGTTTTTTTTTTAATGGTTTTAACTATAAAAAAAATCCACATGTTCTAGTATGAGGAAACTCAATTATTCTATATAGGACCATACACAAATCTTAAAGTCCACTCAAGCAGAAACAGATGGTTGCATAATAATCTTTTGCCAGCTTATAGTGTGATATTGAGGCAAATATATATACATATATATATATATATATATATATATATATATATATATATATGTATACTGTATATATATTTAGTAAGCAAACATGCTATGACTTTTGTTAAAGCTAGACAATGGAGAGATCAGGACATTTAGCTGTTTTCTGTGTGATCTTAAACCATCCCCATATATTATTTTCTCTTCTTGTTTCTAGCTTTATACAATGAAAGATATGGTTTGTTTGACAGTAACAATATTTAGAACAGGTGTAATATGAGACAGCTGCTCCTCTGTTAGCCAATAGTTCTCTCTCAGAACTTAATCTTGCAAACCATCTGCTCTTGGAAAACATTTGTCCCACAGAACAGACTTTCTATCCCCAGAAGCAAAACAAGGGATTTAGATAAAAATCTATATCTGAATCTGTACTGCTGGAGAACCCTGCATTAATATTGTTTATTCTGATACTAATTAATTTAAGTAGGTTCTAGCATAAGGTTTTCTGCATTTCGATGTTTTTAACCTACGTAGGTGATAAATTGTACCAGTGCAACTACCACTAGCAACCAATTAGCAATTGGAATTGATCATGCTTCTACAAGTTGGAAAATGAATCTGATTGGTTGATAGCCCTGGAGCTATTTAGCACCATGTATTCCTGGAATTCATGTAAACTGCATCTTGCAACAACTGAGAGCTTTTCTGTGCATATTCTTTGTGGTTTTAGACCATAACTGGATATTTAAGCCTATTAAAGTTCAGAATCAGATATTTCATTAGAATGAGGTAAATACTGACAGTCTCTTGAAATTGGTCAGACAAGGATTGGCTGCACTTAAATCACCAGGGGCATAACTACAGACAAAGCAGACCCTGCAGCTGCAGGTGGGCCCAGGAGGTATAGGGGACCCCATGAGGCCCTAATTAATAAACAATTTCAACATATATTGGTAAAACAGGACAACCTCTGGATATGTTGTGGCCCTAAAATGTATTTGCTTTTGGGCCCAGTAACATTTGTAGCCACTAAAAATCACCATTGTATTAAGGAGTTTATTGGCTGTCACTGGCGGGATGTTATGGATAGTTATATATTTTCCAGTATTTACCTAATAGTAATTAGTCACAAATAACAGTCACTACCAACACATTTATTTGTCATATCTTTGCATGAGCCTTTTGAAAATTATAGTGGATGGACTAGATTTCAAGACTCAGTGCGTTAGTGCCTTTAAAGGCAGGCAAGGATGCTGGACTCTATACTGTAGCTGGCAGAAGCTGGATTTCAGAAAATTAAATAATGTACAGCACAGAAAAGAGATAATCAAGATGAAAAACTGGACAAGTCAGAAGAGAGGTGTAATCAGGTGTAGGGTGAAAAATCAATAATCAGAGTCAGTAATCAGAAAGAGAGGGTCAGGACATTGGAATGGTATCAAGACTAAGACTAAGACTTAAGCCCCAAACACACAGAGCAATGAACCAGAGCTAAATTTTTAATAGGAATCAGTATAAACAGGGCTGCAGTGAGAACCAGGGTTTTGGCAAGTAGAACAGAATTTGGCAAGGAATGCAGGGACAAACAGTATACCCAGGGATTCACAGAATGAGACCTATAATAACCCATGATGGATGCAGGATTTTGGATTTCATAGTCAGTCTCTGCTGGAATGTGTTAGGCAATGATGGTCTGAAAACCTACTGCTTTACTTTGAGCCTTGAGGAACTTCAGACTGCTTTTCTCTGTATTTCAGCCAAATGTTCAGGATAGTTATGAAGTTACTATCACTGCACTCAATTTATACTCACATTTAGGTTTGCATATTAACAGTCACCTAATTCCCTTTTAGGTGGTTCATAATCATGTGGTATACTGTACTATCCAAATAGTAAGCAAGA
The DNA here is from genome assembly GCA_038501925.1 of Xenopus petersii. Lineage (NCBI taxonomy): Eukaryota > Metazoa > Chordata > Amphibia > Anura > Pipidae > Xenopus > Xenopus petersii. The sequence continues at coordinate 50,039,567 of CM076685.1, forward strand.
TATTACTCATTTTATTTGATAATTTGCGTATTCAAGTGGGAAGTTAAAATGCTCCCCAGCATACAAAGCACATTCCATTTATTTCATTAGAGACCCACTGGCAAGTATGATTACACATTAAGTGCTTTTCCCTTTTTAATAAGTAAATAAAGGTTATTATATTAAATTTTAGCTGTGTGTCTCTTCAGATGTGTACTTTCTCTTCTTTCCCTCAGCAAATAAGACTCAGCCTGTGATTAGATGCACATGCACATTGCAAGATTCTAGTTTACTGTGCAGTAGAGAAGGGACATGCTTCCCAACCAGGCCGTGAATTACTGTTAAGTAAATAAGATACCTCATACAAAATTCTGAAGAGCTAAGGTATGCAAAGGTACCAGATTTTACTAAAGACATTTCATTTTTTAAAAACATGCTTATTAACATTAACACTATATGATATTTATATTTTTTAATATATTTATAGACTGAAATATACAGTATTTTATTATATACATTATTGATTGCAAAGTTTATATTATTACATCTATACTGGGTCTTATAAAAAATAATAAATATATTATAAAATAATGTTTCTTCCTTAATTTATATTATTTAACATAAAATGTATTCCCCTTTTTGACACTAACTTTTAAAGAAACAGTGACAGCAAAAAATAAAAGTGTTTTAAAGGAATGACAAAATAATTTACTGTTGCTCAACACTGTTAAAATTGGTGTGTTTGCTTTAGAAACACAACTATAGTTTATATAAACAAGCAGCTGTTAAGTCATGCGGCAGCCATTCAAGCACAGGATACATAATAGATAATAGAAAAATTCTAAAGAATCCCATTGTATACTCCTGAGTTTAACTGTTATCGATTATGTATCCTGTGCCTTTTCTCCAGCTTGAATGGCTGCCCCATGGCTACGCAGCAGCTTGTTTCTATAAACTATAGTAGTCTTTCTGAAGTAAACACACCAGTTTTACCCAGTGCAGTGCAACACTACATTAGATTTTCATTATTTACAACACTTTCTTTTTTGTGCATGGACATGCATAAATACTATCTGAACTTCTAGAAATAAATATAAATGTATTTTGTGTAAACAAAAATACCTGATTCCACAGACTAAAAAGTATCATGGCTGAAAGGAACCAACATGACAAGGGGACTCCTCAATTTGACCCTTCGCCTTGAGCTATCCCACTGGACCCCATTATTACATACCTTAATGAAACCAGGAGACAGAGATAGGTGTGAAATGGCCACAGCATTTATTCACATTTTATTAAATAAATAGGACCTTGCCAGCTTAACCCAAGGCAATATTCTAAAGCCAGAATTTAACAAGAGATCGCTACTATGCTCTGCCGCCAACATGACAGAAGTTCAGCAGCCCTGCTGCCGGACCTGCATCTGCAGTGTGTCGATTATAGGAAATCCAAGCAGGCTGCCCCCTAGCACAAGCAGTAGTAGCGTCTGTATCAGTCAATACACCGTGCAGTCACAGGAGAGAACCTCCTTTCTCCCTCTTCTAAACTTACCTGTGCAGTACTCTGGCAAGGTCCTACCGCTTCTGTGACAAATAAAACTTAAAATATAGTATCATATGTGCACTGTTTTGATCCAAAGGAAGGCAAAAAACCCAGCCCAAAGCCAGTGCCAATTATGCTTCAAGAGGGAAAAAATTCCTTTCTAACCCCAATGGCGATCAGAAACATTCCCTGGATCAAGCAATTCACATTAATTTAACATAAATAAATTCAATACAAACTCTCACAATTATAATGTGTAAAGATACAGAAACCACAATATAACAGCACTTTCATGAAAACATCCATATTCAGTTATTAATAGAAAATATGAGAACATGAAGTCAAAAAATCCTGACATTTCATAAAATTTGCAAAATGGGGGAGGGTGGGTGGTATGTTTCTACCTGCTCAGAAGATAAGGAAGTAAACTGCTTCTTCCCCTGACATCACATCCCTATCTTACTCCACCCCTTGGCCTGGCCATCTCCTGCTTTAACTCATTCCTTCTCACCTAAACACAGCTACATGTGATTCTGCACATCTCTGACCTAGACCAGTGTAATTTGGCTGCTGGTCATTCAGATCCCTTGTCATGCAGCCCCTGCGCTTATAGCTCCAGGGCTTTCCTTGACAAGGGGACTCCTCAATTGGACCCTTCGCCTTGAGCTATACCACTGGACCCCATTATTACATACCTTAATGAAACCAGGAGACAGAGATAGGTGTAAAATGGCCATAGCATTTATTCACATTTTATTAAATAAATAGGACCTTGCCAGCTTAACCCAAGGCAATATTCTAAAGCCAGAATTTAACAAGAGATCGCTACTATGCTCTGCCGCCAACATGAGAGAAGTTCAGCAGCCCTGCTGCCGGACCTGCATCTGCAGTATGTCGATGATAAGAAATCCAAGCAGGCTGCCCCCTAGCACAAGCAGTAGTAGCGTCTGTATCAATCAATCCACCGTGCAGTCACAGGAGAGAACCTCCTTTCTCCCTCTTCTAAACTTACCTGTGCAGTACTCTGGCAAGGTCCTACCGCCACAACAAGCCCAACTGAAATCCTTCAGTTGGGCTCGCACCACCTTACCTTAATATAATTTTTTAAATAAATAATATCATAGAAAATAAATTAAAAACACAAATAGTCTTAAAACATATAAACAATGTTGATTTATCAAACAAACAATACCACAGGATGGAATAAAATTGGTTAATGGCCTTATGATATACTATGTATAATAATGACTGTGTGCAACTGCCTGCAAATAACAAGAAATTACGGATCCGCACACACTTTATCTTCAAGCAGATGGGGATTCCCCCAAGTTTATTGTGCCACCAACTAAATCAACGTTTCGGGGGGGTTTAACCTCCCTTCATCAGGATACTCAACATGTGCAAAATACACCTTTTAAACACAATGCCCTCCTTGTTTCCCATAACACCACGGTCTGTTGTGTATTAACACTTTAGTGTCCATTTCTTTTTCTGTCCATTTTTCAAAAACCAAAATTCCTTTTGGGGTGCTCAGTCAGAACCAGTGTCTCTCATGAGATGGGCTGTTGTGTTAAACATTATCAAATAACAACATTAAACATATCACACCATTTGGTATATTAAGTTAAATCGACTACTCACTGCCAGTGGGGTCATAATCTTAATCTTACTTTTCTATGTCTTCCCACCGGCTTTTCTTATCTGGAAAAGAATAAAATAGGATCAGTGAAAAAATTCAAAGAAAACATGTGAGACTAAAATTCTCATTCAATCCTTTTGGCCACAGGGTTTTTAATTTCCAAATCCAAAAGGATTCACGTCTTAATAAAGACATTTTTTCGTTACCTGCATCATTCCTAACCACCTCTAAAATCTGCCATCTCAGTTGTGAGACATTATGGCCTTGTTCAAAGTAATGTTTGGCCAGTAGGGTTTATTTTTTGAACTTCTCTTTCTCTTTTTCTTTTTTGTGGGCTGTCTTACTCTCTTCCGTGGTTTCTGGTTTGTAATTTCGTATAATGCTTTTGTGTTCGTTTAATCTGATCCTAATTGCCCTTGATGTCTGGCCAACATAACCAAATCCACACGGACATTTTAACAGGTAAATCACTGCCTCCGTTTCACATTTTGCGAAGTGTCTTAACTTTATGTCATATCCTTGACTGGGATGTTTACATATTTCTCCTCTAATAACTCCGTTACAGTGTCCACAGTTATAGCATGGGAAAGTACCGATTTTATTGTGTTTCACTTTTTGGATTTGTTTTTTCCTAAAGTCCGTCCTAGTGATACCATTAGAAATGTTTTTCCCTTTTTTATAGCAAAACATGGGTTTATCCACAAACAGTCTCCCAAATGTTTTATCATTTTGTAAGATTGGCCAATGTTGTAATATGACTTTCCTAACAAAGGCAGAGTGGGGACCATATGTTGTTACACACACCAGATTTTGTTTTTTTATTGCTTTACTTTTTTCTCTAAGCAACTCTTTCCTATCGATTTTTAGTATATCTCTGCTGATTTTTTGTAGTTCCCTTCTTTCATAACCCCTTTCGCTAAATTTTTTAATCAGTTCCTCAGCTTGGTTAGTGTATAACTCATCTGTTGCTGTTATCCTTCTTGCCCTGATGAATTGACTTTTTGGGAGTCCCTTGGTGACCCCTGCTGGATGAAAACTGTCCCTGCGCAAGAGGTTATTTCTATCTGTGGGCTTTTTGTATAAGTCAGTGCTGAAACCATTTTCTGTTAGTGTTACTTGTACATCAAGGTAGTTGACTGTTTGTGGGCCGATGTTCATGGTAAACTGTATAGTATCATGCACAGAATTTAAGTAACTGAAGAACTCCTGCAGGAGTTCTTCAGTTCCTGTCCATACCAGGAACATATCATCCACATACCTTCGCCAAACCGCTATATGTTGTGTGTATACAGGGTGATTCAATACATACATATGTTCGAATAGGTGCATGTAAATATTGGCATAGGCTGGTGCCATGTTAGCACCCATACTTGTCCCTTGTATCTGCAGAAAAAAGTCGGAGTCAAACCGGAAGTAATTTCTTTTTAAAATGTAATCTAGACATTCGCACAGAAAATTCACCTCATGCCCTGGCAATTTCTCTTTTGACAAATATTCTCTGCAACACTCTATACCCTCATCATGCCTTATCGAGGTGTACAGATCTTTAACATCTATAGTACATACGATTGCAGGTTGGGCCGATATTTGGGTATTGTTGAGTAAATTCAAGAATTGTGTAGTATCCTTTAAACATGTATCAAGTTTGGGAAGTATCTCCTGTAAAAAAGTGTCAACATAAATTGCCAAGGGCTGAAGCAGTGAATCGATGCCCGATACGATAGGCTTCCCTGGGGGGTTTATCAGTGTTTTATGCACCTTTGGTAATAGGTAAAACACCGGTACTCTGGGGTTGTCTTTTGTCAAAAGGCTTTCTATCTCTGGTGTAATACTCCCCCCTAGGCTTGCTTCATTAAGGAAAACCTTAATATCCGTTTTTAGCCTCTCAGTGGGGTCACCCCTAAGTTTACGGTGATGATTGGTATTCGATAATTGGCGTTTAACCTCATTCAGGTAGTCCTCAGTATTTTGAATTACTATACTGCCCCCTTTATGCGCTTTCTTTATAATAATACTGCTGTCATTTTGTAATTGCAGTAACGCTTCCCTCTCCTTAGGGGTAAGATTATTGCTTTTAGGGGTAATATATGCATTAAGATTTTTTTCTATATCACTATACACCATATTACCAAACGTTTCGATAGATGCATTGTTAACCACAGGGTTGTATGTACTGTGCCCTTTGAGTTTATTATATACCAATTCTTTCTTATTACGGGGCCATATCCCTTTATCCTTATCCAAAAACAGCATTTTTAGTTTAAGTGTTCTTAGGAATTTAAACATTTCAATTTGTAAAAGAAACGGGTCACATTTAGCAGTGGGGACAAAACCTAACCCCTTATTTAAAACCCCAATCTCCTCGGGTGAAAAAGTCCTTTTAGATAGGTTTATGACCAAGTCATTTACCTTTTCCTTCTCAGGGGGTAGTTCTTGTCCTCTTGTCTGCCCGTCTTGTGTGTAAGAGCCCGCGGATGTTTGTCTGCACATTCTTCTGGCGCTCTTCCTCCTCCTGTTGTTTCCCCTCCTGGTGCGCTTGATAAAAAACCGGCAGACGTAGTTGGACTGTCTCCTGCCGTGACAGATTCCAATGTGCGGTCCTGCGATCCAGAGGAAGCCGAGCTCTCCCTGCGTTGCTCACTCCGTCCTCCCGATGACGTCACTGGGGTGCGCCGTCCACGTGGGTGATGGCGTCTGGTCCCTGGGTCCCTGCGCTCGCCTCTCCGCTGTTGTATCCAAGAATACACCTGATCAAGCTGGTAATCTTGAGTATCTCGTTTAAACTTTCGCAGTTTCTTCTGGAGGATAATTTCCTGCAGTTTCTCAAGCTCTATTTTCGTGTTATTTAGAGCTTCTGTTGCTTTGTCCTCAGTCAGCGTATTTTTTATCTCAGTAATTAATCTGTGGACCTCTTGTGCTGTAGTTTTTATTTCCTCCTGCAATGCCTGTATTGTCAGGGTCATCAGGTCAATGCTGCAGCGATCAAGTATTTGGTGCCACCTTTCTCTAAATTCCTGGTTTTCTTTACAGAGTATTGGTTCAAGATGTATCCGAAGCCCCCTTGGGATTCTTGATGCCTTCACATATTCTGTTATGGTTGAAAGATGCAAGGTAAGGCTCAACTCTTTTTTACTCACAAAATCATGTTGCTTCAATAGGTTCTTTTTTGGCTCTAAGGAGGTAAGTACTGGAACGTTTTGCACGGTACTTAGGATTTTCTTCCTTTCCTCATCTGTAAAGCCAAACGGTGCAGCACATTTGGTGGTAGTTTGGCTAATGTCTCCAAATGACATTTCAAATCAGGGTGCTGGTAGTATATTGTGCCTCAAAAGACGTATACAAAGAATTCTCACCACCGCACTCCTGAGTATTTACTCCTCTGCTTCCAGTGGTGCTGGTTCTCTGTGGACCAGGCAAGGTCCCAATTGCAAGTAACAAGAAATTACGGATCCGCACACACTTTATCTTCAAGCAGATGGGGATTCCCCCAAGTTTATTGTGCCACCAACTAAATCAACGTTTCGGGGGTGTTTAACCTCCCTTCATCAGGATACTCAACATGTGCAAAATACACCTTTTAAACACAATGCCCCTCCTTGTTTCCCATAACACCACGGTCTGTTGTGTATTAACACTTTAGTGTCCATTTCTTTTTCTGTCCATTTTTCAAAAACCAAAATTCCTTTTGGGGTGCTCAGGCAGAACCAGTGTCTCTCATGAGACGGGCTGTTGTGTTAAACATTATCAAATAACAACATTAAACATATCACACCATTTGGTATATTAAGTTAAATCGACTACTCACTGCCAGTGGGGTCATAATCTTAATCTTACTTTTCTATGTCTTCCCACCGGCTTTTCTTATCTGGAAAAGAATAAAATAGGATCAGTGAAAAAATTCAAAGAAAACATGTGAGACTAAAATTCTCATTCAATCCTTTTGGCCACAGGGTTTTTAATTTCCAAATCCAAAAGGATTCACGTCTTAATAAAGACATTTTTTCGTTACCTGCATCATTCCTAACCACCTCTAAAATCTGCCATCTCAGTTGTGAGACATTATGGCCTTGTTCAAAGTAATGTTTGGCCAGTAGGGTTTCTTTTTTGAACTTCTCTTTCTCTTTTTCTTTTTTGTGGGCTGTCTTACTGTCTTCCGTGGTTTCTGGTTTGTAATTTCGTATAACGCTTTTGTGTTCGTTTAATCTGATCCTAATTGCCCTTGATGTCTGGCCAACATAACCAAATCCACACGGACATTTTAACAGGTAAATCACTGCCTCCGTATCCTTGACTGGGATGTTTACATATTTCTCCTCTAATAACTCAGTTACAGTGTCCACAGTTATAGCATGGGAAAGTACCGATTTTATTGTGTTTCACTTTTTGGATTTGTTTTTTCCTAAAGTCCGTCCTAGTGATACCATTAGAAATGTTTTTCCCTTTTTTATAGCAAAACATGGGTTTATCCACAAACAGTCTCCCAAATGTTTTATCATTTTGTAAGATTGGCCAATGTTGTAATATGACTTTCCTAACAAAGGCAGAGTGGGGACCATATGTTGTTACACACACCAGATTTTGTTTTTTTATTGCTTTACTTTTTTCTCTAAGCAACTCTTTCCTATCGATTTTTAGTATATCTCTGCTGTTTTTTTGTAGTTCCCTTCTTTCATAACCCCTTTCGCTAAATTTTTTAATCAGTTCCTCAGCTTGGTTAGTGTATAACTCATCTGTTGCTGTTATCCTTCTTGCCCTGATGAATTTCTTGTTACTTGCAATTGGGACCTTGCCTGGTCCACGGAGAACCAGCACCACTGGAAGCAGAGGAGTAAATACTCAGGAGTGCGGTGGTGAGAATTCTTTGTATACAACTGCCTGCAAAGCCAGCCAACCTCCTCTGGATGTATTTGCTGGGGCAAGTTAAAGCCATGCAAACTTACTAGTAGGTTGCCTTTCATATGAAAAGCCAAAGCCTAGGAAAACCTAGGAAATTGTATTATCTTGCCACAAATTACCATTTACTCTGCCCCATGCGTTAGACTAGGATGTTTACACAGGCAATTTTATTTCATCCTGGATACCAAATGTACTTTCTTATTAATAATGGAGTGATGGTCGACCTGCCCCATCTGCTCCAGAGGCCCCAGCTCAGAGGGTAATGTCACCAAACCACCTTGCCATGTTGCTTCCCTAAAAGCCCCTCCACTAAGTAGTGTCCTCCCCCCAGCCACAAGTGTCCAGCTCAGAGGGCCCAGTATTAGAGGGTAAGGCCAACCAACCCCTTTCCCATGCTACTACCTTAGCAACCCCTCCCAACTACATAGACCTCCCTCCAGCCACAAGTGCTCAGTTTAGAGGACCCATCTTAGAGGGTAAGGTCTCCCAACTATTTTGCCTAAAGTCTTGATATCATGTTCACTGCAGTGACGATTAATCATTACGAATACTGATAACCCTGTTATGACTGGGATGGGGGCCAATAATTTCTCGCTTGTGTGTACTCTCATTCGCCCCCCCATATAACCGTGGAGCCCCATGCTCCAGCAGCCCTTGCACAGTGTGGAGCCCGCGCTCCAGCAGCCTTTCCATACTGTGGAGCCCCGTGCTCCAGCAGCCCTTCCACACTGTGGAGCCCCGTGCTCCAGCAGCCCTTCTGAACTATGGAGCCCCGCGCTCAAGCAGCTGTTCCACACTGTGGAACCCCATGCTCTGGCAGCCCATCTACACTGTGGAGCCCCATGCTCCAGCAGCCCTTTCACGCTGTGGAGCCCGCGCTCCAGCAGCCCTTCCATGCTGTGGTGCCCTGCACTTCAGCAGCCCTTCCATGCTGTGGTGCCCACGCTCCGGCAGCCCTTCCACACTGTGGAGCCCCATGCTCCAGCAGCCCTTGCACATTGTAGAGCCCGTGCTCCAGCAGCCTTTCCATACTGTGGAGCCCCTGCTCTCCAACAGCCCTTCCATACTGTGGTGCCCTGCGCTTCGGCACCGTTCCACATTCCCCGTGCTCAAGCAGCCCTTCTACACTGTGGAGCATGTGCTCCAGCAGCCCTTTCATGTTGCGGAGCCCGCACTCCAGCAGCCCTTCCGCGCTGTGGAGCCCCGTGCTCCAGGAGCCCTTCCACACTGTGGAGCCCCGAGCTCCAGCAGCACTTCTGAACTATGGAGCCCCGCGCTCCAGCAGCTGTTCCACACCGTGGAACCCATGCTTCCACATTGTGATGACCCATGCTCCAACTGCTTTCTGCCCAGATGATCAAAACTAGGCTCTTTGAAAGTAAAGGCTAGCTGGGGAGTTAAGTGACCAGCTTAACCTCTCTCTGCAGCACACAAAAGGAAGCTGCAACAGCAGGCTCGTATGATATAATATTGGGGGCTGTTAATTCTATATACTTGCCCCGATACAGTGAAATTGCCACTAACCCCCAACTGTTATGTAATAGTTTATTATTGTTTTTTGCAGGTGCTATGGATTTCATGCAAACTTATCTCTACTACTGCAGGACTCAGCCCAATCAACTCTGGCCATAGCCCCCAAGGCAAGCATCCCGACATTGTTCTAGTTGCAAGCCACAGGCCTTGCAAGACCTATTGTATGTTGAAGTTGTCTGCTATAACTACATATACTGTATGTGCGCACACCCTTAAATACAGTAATCTACATCTGGGCCTGGTGGCTGCTTCATCCTTACCCCTGGTATCAGAGGATTACTATATGAAGGTTTCATCTGCAGTAGCAGCAGATTGTCCTCTGAGCAGGAACTGAAATCAGTAACTCAATAAAGGCCAGTAACATAAAAGTCAGAATCTGATAATAGGCTGCTGACTCAAGTAACTTTATCTATAGAAATACCATACAATATGCAGATTTCTGAAAGTAACACCCAGAAAATGTATTGTCTTCCAGTATACTACAACTACAGCTCACTGTGTTGATTAAATAGTTGCCATAGCAGCAGGTCAGTGTCTCAGCCAGGATTTCTATATAAATACAGAGAGTACCCCTTTTGGGCCCCAAGGTGACTTCCACGCTGCCTGAGTGACTACAGTGTAAAACAGCAAATAAACAGTAAGATACTAACACCCCCCCCCAAAGCTAGCAATATAGGGAGGAGTGAATGTGTATATACTGCAGCTAATAATCTTATGTAAAAGAGAGAGCTCTGTCACATGTTCCATGATAAACTCACAGGGGGAACTGTCCTCACACAGTAGAACTACTTCTGCCCTATGCAACAAGCATGAGTGACAGTGTTCAGCCTCTATAGGGTATGACAGGACAGCTGGAATGTTGCACAAATAAATATATAACTAGCCTACAGGCTCAATCATGTATTTATATATATATATATATATATATATATATATATATATATAAAGTCCATTCAGTGTATGCACTCTTACCAGATGTTCCAAACAATTTAGGGTGCGTGGGTCAATATTGTTCAGATAAGATAATCAAAGGACTCACACTCCAATTCCTTTTTCGTGAATAAATGTGTTAAAGTGGACCTGTCACCAAGACACAAAAATCTGTGTAATAAAAGTCCTTTTCAAATTAAACATGAAATCCAATTTCTTTTTTTTATAAAAGCATTCATAGCTGTTGTAAACTCATTTAAAAATCTCAGCTGTCAATCAAATATTGTCTGCCCCTCCTCTATGCCCTGGGCATAGAGGCGGGGCAGACAATTACTTTCACTTTCCATTCAGCACTTCCTAGATGTCACTGCTCTCCCCACATTCCCCCATTCTCTTTACCATTTAATTGTGTAGCCAGGGCATGGGAATGGACATCGGGTCCCCCATTCTGGTGCACAAACATGATTCTGTAAAATTAGAGGTGAGACTCTGAAGACAGGCTGCTGAATTAAGTAACAATATCTATAGAAATACTGCCCACCGCCCTCTCTGTATAGTCCAACTACAGTTCTCTGTATATTGTAATGAGTTGCAGTAGCAGCAGCTCAGTGTCACATGCTGGGTTTCTATATACGTAATACAGAGGGTGCCTGTTGGGCCCAGGCTGACTTTCATGCTGCCTCAGTGACTAGTGAGATTAACTGCTGTAAAACAGCAAATAAACAGCAATAAACTAACAAGCAGCTGCCCAGATAGTTCTACCCCCAAAGCCAGCAGTTTACTGAGGAGTTAAAGTGTATATACTGCAGCTTATAACATTATATTACAGAGAGAGCTCTGCCTCATGTTTCTACCTGCTCAGAAGATAAGGAAGTAAACTGCTTCTTCCCCTGAAATCACATCCCTATCTTACTCCACCCCTTGGCCTGGCCATCTCCTGCTTTAACTCATTCCTTCTCACCTAAACACAGCTACATGTGATTCAACACATCTCTGACGTAGAGCAGTAGAATTTGGCTGCTGGTCATTCGGATCCCTTGTCATGCAGCCCCTGCGCTTATAGCTCCAGGGTTTTCCTTTACTTCTGCTCATTGTGTAATATAAACTTTTCCTGTTTTCCATTGTGGGTGTTGCAGAGAATTTAAGTCTCAAAGTCCACCACTTCACAATGGAACATGGTAAGGGAGGGGCTACTACTACATTGCACTGTACTGTGAGTCTAAAGGTGGCTATAGATGCATCTATTGTATTATATGAAACAAAGTTTTGTACAATATTCGGTGCGTGGATGGCGGGAGCCGAGATGACCGATATCGGCAGAAGACTTGGCTACCAGCCAGCCTAATCGACCAGTCAACCGATATCTATGTCTTCTGCTGATATCAGTTGGCTTGTCTCCTGCTATACAGTAATTCATTGGTTGCATTGAGGTATTGGCAAACACTTAGGGGCACATTTATCAAGGGTCGAATATCGAGGGTTAATTAACCCTTGAATTCGACCCTCGAATTTAAATCATTCAAATTCGCAAATCCTTCGATCGATCGATTGATCGAAGTTAAAATCGTTCGATCGAGCGATAAAATCCTTCAAACCATTTTAAGCGATTGATCAAAGGATTTTTCTTCTATCAAAAAAAGGTTAGGAAAGTGCTGGGGAAGGTCCCCATAGGCTAACATTGTACCTCAGTAGGTTTAAACTGCCAAAGTATGTAGTCTAAGTATTTTTTAGACAGTACTTCTACTATCGAATGGTGGAATAGTCAAACGATTTTTACTTCGAATCGTTCAAATCGAAGTCGAAGGTCGAAGTAGCCTATTTGATGGTCGAACTACCCAAAAAAATACTCCGAAATTTTTTTCATTCAAATCCTCGAGCTTAGTAAATGTGCCCCTCTTACAGCAAACAGACAGACTATCCTGGTTTCCTTAAAGTCTGTGAAATCAGGTATGTCTGCATGAAAACACAAATATAAATATATATATATATATATATATATATATATATATATATATATATATATATATATACAAATTACACAATTTACCACAGCACTCCAACATATACTGTAGCCCCCTGGGAAAACCTATTTTGCACAACTGAACTGTAACGAATAAAAAAAGACACTTTTAGTTACAACGTTTGTACAAAGTATGCATACGCTGACGCGCCCCGTCAAGGCAGTGTCCATGCGTCAGTCCTATCTAAGTGAAAAAAGTATTATCTTTGAGGGGAGTAAGACCATACCTGCGGGACTACACGGAGGATCACTGAGCAGGGAAACTTGTGTAGACAGAAGGAGAAGGTGTGTAGTGTAACTTAATAATATAAAAAGCATCCAGATGTTAATTTATTTAACATATATGATGTATAAATGATATAAATGTTTGCAAGATTTTCCTAACTGTAATTAATTTTGGATTTCTATAAAATTCCCTAATACTGACCTAAACAAGCAGAGCATTGGAGCTATAGAGTGAAAAGTCTTGGGTTAGAATCTGTTGGGGCTGTATGGGATGATATAGTTCTGCTGGGGTGTATGGAGGATTGTCTGGCTGCAGGGGTTATTGCAGGGGGCTGATGGAAAATGCAAAATAAGTGTGGGGACTGAAAAAATTTTAAGGTAGCTGTTGGTATGGAATTCATCTAACATTAGGTGCTTATTTAGAGGGAGAGCTATAGGGCTGAATGCAGTTAAAAAAGGCGCAACTTTAAAGGACCTACATCACTAAAACAAATTGGATATTTCTGTTACCCTGCACAGATACTAACCGAATTTTTGCTTTAGCACAAAAGAGTTATCGACATGTGTGTGACAAAAAAAAAATATTTAGGTGAACATACACTATAAAATCTGCTCATTTGGCGAGGTCACCCAAACGAGCGGATCTTAACCCAATATGTGAAAGGGCGATATCGAGTGAATCCGAATGTTCGGGCGTGGGGATTACAATGCTACAAATGGGCACAGATGGGTTGCAGGACCGCATCAACTAGCCAATGTGGTCCTGGATCTCAGAAAAAAAAAATCAAAGTTGCCAGATCGACATCTGGCCGATTTTTGGCCTTTTATAGACTGGGAGACCCTGTCACACGGGCAGATAAACTGCCAAATCGATCTAAAGGACCCATAAAGGCAGCTTTATTCTGCCCGTCTATGGCCACCTTGAGTTTAGAATGTTAACGCTCATTGCAGTTAACACTTTTTAGCCTCCCCAAACAAAAAAATCACCATGGGCTTTAATTGGGAGGCTAAGCTTAGGCATTGTCAAAACAGAATCAAAACAGCACAAGTCAAATAATATCTGCCATAGAAGCAGGGCCGGATTTACATAGCTGGCGCCCCTAGGCCCACTGTCTTTCGTGTCCCCCATCCCTCCCTTTTACTCACTCAACTTTTCATTATCAGGAGCAATGGGGATTGGTGCATAGGAAATTAAACTAAGTATTGTAACTCCTGAGCATCCCCATTGTTTTTGAAGCAATGTGGGTATGGTTGGGCAGCATACTGGCCCCTAAAATCCTGCCACCCTAGGCATGTGCCTTGGTGGCCTCTCCACAAATCCGGGCCTGCATAGAAGCCAATACAGCAAGACTGATTAATAATCAGAATATGCAGATTGCACTGGGTCTGTGGATACAAACCTCTCCATGGTCAACGGCTGCTTTTTAGAGAAACAAACAAAGCTGCTCAAGGTCAGAAAGTATGATTGTTTCAAAGCAGAGCAGTTAGGGACCGTCTGAAGTTTCCTATGTGCAGCTGTCAGAGCAAGTAAAACGAAGGGGGAATTTCACTGCATACAGTCAGGTTTCCTATAAAAACAGTACACATTTTTAATTAAAATATATTGGAGATAGATTTCTTTTTCATTAAAGAAAGTAAAAATGGGATTTTATTTTTTTGCCTTTACATCAACTTTAAAGGCATATACAAGTTGTACAGAACTATCTGGTAATGCTTTAACTCATTTTTTAAAGCTAAAACATTTAGAAAGTAGAGATTGGGCAGCATGGCAGCTTGTTGGGTTGTAGGGTTTCCTATGGGTACTTTGATTTCCTCCCATACTCCAGGCAGGCAGGTTTATTGGCTTCTGATTAAATTGACCTCAATGTGTGTGACTGTAGAATGGAAACTATGACAGCTGACTAAATGTAGTGGTGATATATATACAACTAATAACAATAGATATGCCTTACAGAGCAAGCAACAAGAGAAGCCAAGAAAGCACACGTTCTAAAACAACAATAAGAACTGTGGAACACTTTGCTGTGCCCAAAATGCATACAGTATGAGATTCCAATATTACATATAACTTTAGTTATATGCCAACTTTTGAACACATGCTTAAACTAGTCTCATAACATCATTGCTTCATTGTCAGCTATGATACATACCTTTGTTCATTGGCCTGCTAACTCATACTCTATGGGGACATAATAGTGGCTCTCTCTGTGTAATATATTAATTGTATACAGCCATGTTTACTTTAAACCAGAAACTCCTCTACTAATCCCTGTCAAGCACCAGCATGTTATACAGTATAACTGAGGTCAGTGTCAAATAATAGTGGTAATTAAAGTTTGGCATCAATGTGCTGTGTCTTTCTACATCAGTTGCTATTGCATCCAGGCTGATGGCCTACAAGATTTTCATTAATGTAGTATGTTATCCGTAGTAGTAAAAGTAAATCTGATCAATGTTTTACTATATCATGAAAACTGATAAAATAACATCTGTTTGATAAAACACACTTCTTTCGAGAAGCCTACCCTCACTCTGTTTAACTACCAAATGCAACACCACATACAGTACCACATTTCTCACCCACTTAATTCGATCTTGCCCACTCCCACACCTTGTGTATTACTCCCTTCCCGAGTGTATGCTCTTTTGCATAGGGCCTTCCTCACCTTTTGTATCGGTATTGATTGTGGTGTATGTAACTCCATATGTTGTTCTATCTATAGAAATCATGTGATTTAGTTGTATAATCACATTTACTTTACAGTGCTACGCAATATGTTGGCGCTATATAAATACATGTTAATAATAATAATAATAATTGTAATCCAGAGGCAAATCCACAGCCAGAACAAAACCATGACTATAGTTCAACGCTATATAAAATGCACCAGACAACGTACCCCACAGCAAGTTACATAGACCTGCACAAAAATCCTCTCACCCTAGTTTCAGTATGGTCTAAAAGTAGCAAAAGTATGCTTAAAGCCTTGTGTAGCAATACATTTTTTTGCTTTATCCTACTGGAACATGCAATTTATTAAGTTGTGCGTTTGTATGTATATATTCCATGAACTCCATGAGTTCCAAGAACAGTATGAACAAACGCAGTAAGGTAAGAATTATCTGGATCCCGAGTGCTCCTTCTGTTTGCCCCTAACTCATCAGCACCAATGTGAGATCGATGTAGTTATCTCAAAGTGAAATATTAATGCAGCTTCTGCAAATCCCCAGACATTTCATTAATGTTTATGTGATTAACCTTATCAGTTCCATTGAGATATGGTTTGTTCTCCAATGCACTGCACACACTTTTGATGTTCAATTATTTAACATGCTAAAAATCATATGTTAAAATGATTAATATAATCCACGTTTGAATACAAACAGAAGTTCACCTCTCAGGTCTGTTTCCAGAATGTTTCCTACCAGACCAGCTAAAATGCTCTGAGTTTATTTAGATTTTACTTGATGTTAGAGTGAGCAAATTTCCAACAGTGAGTCATGTTATTTCACTTTCTGTCAAAATAGGCTCTTTGTTTTATTTACAGATGGCATTCTGCCACAGTGAAATTTGATACATCTTCTTCCCATAAAAACTAACATAAAATAACTGAAAGTGCTCTTTTTATTATAAGAAATAGGATTTAGCATAAGAAAAAAAAATTGAAGTCAATGACAAATTGATTGTATTTTACCACAAATGGATAGATTGCTTATTTGATTTGAATTGCTCATGGCATTCGCTATTATCATTATCTCTGCTTGTAGGTCCTGTATGATAAATGGAGATTAGTTTGTTATTTAGTCAATGGTTTTGAGACATGGACAATATCTAAAAATATGGGAAACATTATTTAGAATTTAATGTGAATGTATGACTATGCTGACACAGTAAAGCACAGGTTTTAATCTACTGCCCTTACACTTAAAGATCAGCCTTCACTTTTTTCATGTGCTGCGACCATTGTGCTATTGTACAAATTGTACTGCATAAAAGCATCAGGCACGAAGACCAAGTGTCTTTCATATTTCACAAAAGGGGGCAATTATTTTTTATAATACACAGGTTCCAATGAGTCATGTGGCACAAATTACTTCACTAAGAACAGATATAACTGTTGATGTCACTATGCACCGTTTATAAATATTCATGTTATTCTTCATGTATTCATGTTTCTTGTTTATTATTATAGTATTACTACTTTTACTGCTGCTCCAATTCCATTTGTCCATTATTTTTTTGGTCGCCCCACCCCTTCATGATGTAATGTAACATAATTTGCATGCGTATCGAGTCATCACATCCGTGTGCGATATTGAAAGGAGGCAACGAGGACTGAGATGTGGGTAACAGCATGACCCAGGGCCAGGCCCCTAAACCTAGGCGGGCCTAGGCAAATGCCATGGGTGCTTGGTGGGTAATTCGACCCTGAACAGGCAAAAGGCAAAGGCATTACCAAAGTCACACCAAAACAAATCCATGTTCTTTCTGAAGCCTAGATGACAGAAGGAAGAATGAATTCACTTTAAATCATGTAGGAGAGAAAGAAGATCACGTTTGATGATATCCAGAAAGGACAAAAACACTGGAGCAGAAACATATGTGGGATAATACAGACAGGAGCGGAAACATCAGAATAATATATATTGAAACAATAATGAATAAAAGTGCCAGCCTTCATGCTTTAATATTGTATACTTGCCAGCAATCATGTTCTGGGATCTTAGCAGGTCATGCAGTGCAAATTATCTAACAAAAATTACAGTTGCTCTAAGAATTCTTTGTTGAATCCCATCAATGCATGTACTGGACTGGGTGATAGCAAATGCCAGAGGTGGCACCTCCCAGCTAGTGGGCCAGAACAATAAGAGATTCAGGTTATCTAGGTAACAGATAGCAATATATATATATATATATATATATATACACGTACAAAAGAAGACCAGCAACATCAGTCGCGTCACGTTGGTTATGCATGCAATAACACTTTTCCAATCACAAGAAAATTCCTGGTGTTGCTGGTCTTCTTTTGTACATGTGTAATTCCTTTACCGTGCACCCAGGTGATGGTTTAAAATGGAGTGCTGTCCATCACAAAATAGCTTGTGTTGACATCTAAAATGATAAGATACTCTATACTCTCTCCTCTTCAGAAAAACATAATTGTTGATCATATACTGTTAAAATATTTGGGCATCTATATTTGTATGGAAATATTAATATTTAATGTATCAATTTCTTGAAACAAACATTTATTGTGTGGGGGGGCTATTTTTTTGTTTAGAAATCAGCTTTTTCAAACATATAATCTGCTCTGTAGAATCTTACTGCTTTGTGTTATATTAATCATTCAGCTATTTTATAGATTATACTGGGGCAATTTATGTTCTGTGTCTGAAGGGTTACTCTTTACCAGAATGAGTGTTTCACAGTAAAATTGATGCCATGTTCATTCCATTAAACTGAGATGTTTTGGGTAATTTTAAAGAGCTAAAAGTAGTGGAAAGTAGCATTAAAATAAAATTTGAGAGATGTAATTACACATAATCATACCATAAAATGATCAATACTGCATTAAATTATTTCTTACTTCTCTGGTTATAGCATTTTTGTTATGCTTTGAATATCGATGAGGTGAATGGGTCACTGTATGCTCCAAGGTCTAATGGAGTCAAAATTAAGGTGATGTCGTATCCTGTATGTTAAGATGGCAAGGTAGTTTTTTTTTTGGTTGTTTTTTAAAGAATAAATAGTTATCTTGATATCACATGCATAAACATCTGATCTTTAACTGAGATTAGATTGTGGCTATATTATTGTGAGAATTACCTTTGTGAATAGGTTCAAAACACAATGTGCTTGTTCCTATTTCTATATGTTTCTCTTTAAAGGAGGCATACACCTTCCACAAAGCTATCTCATTTAAGCCTTTATCCCATTAAACTAAGCATGCTAAACTTAATTACAGAAGTGATAGGAATATCAGAGAAAAAAATAGTGAGGTAAGTATTACATTGTAATCAAAGCATCTGAAGCAGGGATCTAGCAGTCTTTATGTGTCTTGAATAACAAGACACTTGTTTAATGCCCCCTCTCTGATGTTTACTTGAACAAAACCAGAGAACTGTGTAAATACAAATGAGGTAGTGTATTACTGGAGCATCCACTAACGTTAATTAAATCTGATGTCCTTGATAAGGTGGGGAAAAGGTATACAACCCTGATGTTGCTACACTACAGCTCCCACCATGTTTTGACCTTTAACATTATGCAAGAGCATGCTGGTCAGTAGTCCAGGAACATCTGGGAGTAGCTAGACATTTGTGTCCTCATCAGGAAAGCTCTCGACCTTTGAAGGAAATAACGGCATGGCAACAACTTAATATTTCTTATTTTTAAAAACCTATTCATGTGTTCCACCTGCAGTTGTAACTTACATGCAACTGTGTTGCTCCCCTGTGGTGGGGGGCATTAAAACTGAATGCAGGGGAGGGCAGGTAAGAACGCTCATATGTAGAAGCCATTAGATTAAATGTTTTAACTGCTATACTTTACTAGAAATGGTAAAGATAAATGCGTGTGTGCAAGATCTGCTCTATACTCTGACCAGTAATTAATACCAAGCAGTTAGTGTAACAAAAGACTGTCTAATGAATTATTAATCCAAACATCTCAATGAAGTGATTAGGAAAGTAACACCTGTCTTAAATTAGTCAAACATTTAGTGGTTTCACACACATACAGACACACTAACACACACATAAACATCTTAACTTGAGAAACCACTTTTAAACAATCACCAATCAAACATTTACCTATATGGATTGTAACGAGTATATTGTTGAGGATTTTATTAGATTCCACACCATTAGGAGCTATATGCTAAATAGAAATATGCAAAGTCATTATCAAGCCTCTGAAGATGTGGTTGATTGTCGCACACCTGTTTGCATTACAGCTACAAATGTTATTATATGTCATGCTTGTGTTTGGTGTGTGATATGTTGCCTATCTCTGCATTAGACTGCAGGGCTACAATTCACCAACAACTCTATGGAAAAAAATTGTTAAAACTGACATTGAATTTTGCTCCTCTCAATGTATTTTTTGTAAATTGACTGCCTTAGCTGTTCAGCTGTAAGTATTTGATTCTAAGGCTAATGCTTTATACTGAGTTTGAATATTGTAAGGCAAGCAATAAAGGAAGAAACCAAGAGGTCTTCTCGTTTTGTGCCCTGACAAAACCCTAAATAGAGCTTTTCTGCCACTGAGGTTCCCCACTCTCATCTCACACAGGTCTCTTTGGGATCTTGCAGCACCTTGCTTTCACTCTCTCTCCCCTCACTTCCTATGCAGAACTTCCTGTCAGCCCACCTCCTTGCACACACATACAGGTATCAGGGGCGTAACTATAGAAGAATGAATGTTTTTTGTTCACATTGAGGCTTTAAAAAAGAAGGAAAGCTACTAAGGCAGATTATTGCCAATAGACTAGTATTTATATATACAGTACCTTCCTGATAAAGCTTACTAAGTTTTAACCTTTCCTTCTCCTTTAAGGTACCAGCAAGCCCAGGGCAAAGATCTTATTTAGGGCTGCCACCTTTGCCAGAGGCTTAATCCAAATAATGGGGGTGGGGCAGATATAATTGGGGTGATATCAGAGGCGGGCACAATGATGTCAGTGGAGTTGGGTTGGGCTGGTTTATTGTATCACTTACTGCATCACAACTGGCTGGATTTCTGTTCAATTTTCTTATTGTTTTAAGCCGGACAGAAATATTAATCGGACAGCCCTTTGAAAGACTGAGCTGCCCAGTTCAAAACCAGAGGGGTGACAATCTATAGTCTGCCTGATGAATAAGCCCAATCCTTTAATTTCAGGTATGGGATCTATTATATGCTAATTTAGAAAAACAATTTCTTATTTTTGATTTATTTGCCTTTTTAACTGCACATGATACTAACTAAGCCATATTAAGGTGAGTATCTTTAATTATTATTTAAATGTTTTTTTCATTTATTGGGCCAATTATTGTTCAGGTTTCACAAGGCTGAAAATCAAACAGAAAGTTAAGACCCAAACAAGTCATAGAAAAACCTCATTGGTGGCCCCCACACCGCTGCCATAAATAATTTGTGACAGCATAACCCTCAAGTAGGTGAGCATGAATATAATAAGGCAGACACAAAAGAAAACCAAGAGGTATTCTGCTTTTTTTTGCTCATTGCTGGAAAAAAAAACAAGCCCCATGGCCCATATGATAAAACATGAGGAGCTGCCATTTCTGGGGAAATGTTCATGAAAGACCTATAGCACATTTAACATGTTATGGTAAGCCCTCCTGTTCTGGTAATCTTTTAAAATATAAAAAGTTATGCTTCAACCCATCCAAACTTTCTAAGTGATACTCTTTAACGTACTGCTCACTGGTAAGATGCACTCACACTGCTCTCCCATGATTATCTGGGTTCTGGGGGATCTTTGTTTTAAGAAGAACTTACCAAAAGGCAAAGGTATCATCAGGTTTAGGTGAAACTGATTTCAATGACAAATTCTAATGCAATTCATGAAAACAACAGTGATATATAAATATGTCACTAAATATGTTACAAGTTCACTTACTCTGGAAAAATCACATATTTCCAGGAACAAAATAATTTATTTTTCTGGTGCAAATCCATAATTTTATGCCTTATACATTTACCTCTACTGCAAATATATATATATATATATATATATATATATATATATATATATATAAATAAGGTAGTTTGAGAGCCGGCACAACACGTCACATGGTCATAGCTGCCTGGGTGCAAAAATCCCAAAGATTAGGTAGAACGGTAAAGAAGCTCGCACTCACAGGACTTATCAAGATCAAAAATGGTGTTTATTTAGTAAAAAGCAACTAACGTTTCGGCTTGCACTCACACTTTGAGAAAGGCTTGAGTGCAAGCCGAAACGTTAGTTGCTTTTTACTAAATAAACACCATTTTTGATCTTGATAAGTCCTGTGAGTGCGAGCTTCTTTACCGTTATATATATATATATATATATATATATATATATATATATATATATATATAAATATATATATAAATATATATACACACACACACACTAACGACTATAAGTTTGATATATTATCAAAACTGAAATAGTTGAAAAGCAAAGGAAAACAAGTTGAAGATGAAAAGATACATTACTTTGTGAAAGAAATCTTATTACTCAGTAGGGGGCGCCTTGGTAATGCATTATTCATTGCTCTTGACTAAAGATTCATTCATGGGGGAAGCAAGTCTGAGCCAAGGAGATCTTGTTCAACACATCAAAATATTTTGGCAGCTCTGCAAAGTCACATCTTAAGTGAACAGAGAGGGTGTTTAACCATTTTAAATCAGTAAGAAGCAGGAACCAATGCATCATTTGTGTGGCCTAGTACAACTGCTTACTCACTGCAGACATTGCCCTGCCTTTGCCATATTTACAGACAAAAACACAAGTCAATTTTAAAGCATAAATTTATTTAACTCATGCTGTTGCATTAGAATCATATAACACTTCAAAATGGTGCTGGTGTGGAATAAAATACACTACAAATCTACTTAGAATTGATGGAAGTGCAATGTAACATATTATTCATCTAGTGCAATACTATTTGATTACAGCCTTGTGGATTTCTAGGATATAAATGAGCATTTTGACAATTAGATTGGCTTCAAAAAAGTCCTGTTGACTAAATGTGACACATTCAATGAATGAAGATTAAAGGGCTCTTTTATGACGGGGCAAATTTGCCTCCCAAGCTGCTCTATTCAGGTACAAAGTTGTGCACTTCAGCATGGGTTGCAAATATTTGTGTCTGATTGTGAACAACAACTTTCACCGTACACCTGTCAAATAAGGGACAGCACTTGGGCATTCAGTTTGCACCTTTATTTGCCCATTTTATGCATATCCTATAGTAAATAAGCCCCAAGGGTAATGTGTATTTTGGCCTGCAATGGCAGCAGATTGGCATCTTCTCCACCACCACCCTTAAGAATTTATTTTGTTAAAAGCTCTTCATTTCAAATATCTCATAATTAGAGCTTTACACTATTTACAGATGTGTA
This sequence comes from Xenopus petersii, assembly GCA_038501925.1. Taxonomy (NCBI): domain Eukaryota; kingdom Metazoa; phylum Chordata; class Amphibia; order Anura; family Pipidae; genus Xenopus; species Xenopus petersii. The sequence continues at coordinate 50,062,451 of CM076685.1, forward strand.
AATATGATTTTGACCTGCAGTGTGAGGCTGTATTTGTAGCATTCACTGCCTGCATATATAACCAGTATTACATTTTTATGTATGAAATGTGCATGTTTAATTGGGGCAATGTTTGGCTAAAGAGTTCATTTTCCCATCATTTACCTGTAGATGGGTTAACAATCTTGTTTTAAATACAACAGATAAAACCTGCTGATCGACTCACTTTTAGTTTGAACTTTCTCTGAGAAATTGCTGCTTATTCCCAGCAGTGTATAAGAGACAGCACTTTCGTTAAGTCTACAGTGAGACAATCAGTCATTAGTGTAGAGAAACAGTATTTGTTTAAAAGTAGTGATATCAGAATAATTACCAAACCAGATATCACAGCAAATTATACATTGGTTCTCTGCTCAGCGAAACAAATAACAGGAGCTTATTCACATGCGTGACTCTGTAGCAACAATGTGTGAAATTCCGATATACCAGACATCAAAATACCAAATTCTTCTATCATCATATTATGGTTGTAACTCCTGTTTCCTCAGCAAGAGCACCAGCGAATTCTGCACCTTAATTGAAGAGTTCCCACCATATACAGTATGTGAGGAAAGGAGACACTTCGGGGCAAATTCGCTAGTGCTGGCTTTGCGCACAAGCAACACTTCGCCAGGCGTAAATTAGTCTGGACAACGCTAATTCACGAAGATCCGCAAGAGCAAAAATTCGCCTGCCGTTAGAGTGCGAAGTTGCGCCTGAGTCTATCACCTTGGCGAATTTACGCCAGCGAAATCACACCAGCAACCGTTAGTAAATCGGCAAAGTGCCGAAATGACATCATGCTGGCAAATTTTTTACCAGCGTTAGCCACTTCGCCCTTTAGTAAATTTCCCCCATCATATGTAAAAATGCTATACAATGTTAGTCTTCTGTATTGTCTGCTGGCATCAGACACCAGTGGAAAAGACAGCTTAAGCCATGTTAGAAAGCTGCAGCAAAACTTTGATCATAGTATAGTACAAACAGTATATTGGACCTGTTATCCAGAATGCTAGGAACCTGGAGTTTTCCAAAAAAAATCGATCTTACTGTGATTTAGATCTTCATACCTTCAGTCTATTAGAAAGTCATTTAAACATTAAGGGACCCATTTACTTAGCTCGAGTGAAGGAATAGAATAAAAAAAACTTTGAATTTCAATTTTTTTTTTGGCTACTTCGACCATCGAATTGGCTACTTCAACCTTCGACTACGACTTCGACTTCGAATCGAACGTTTCAAACTAAAAATTGTTCGACTATTGGACCATTCGATAGTCAAAGTACTATCTCTTTAAAAAAACTTCGACCCCCTACTTCGCCACCTAAAACCTACCGAAGTGCAATGTTAGCCTATGGGGAAGGTCCCCATTGGCTTTCTAAGTTTTGTTTGGTCGAAGAAAAATCTTTAGATTGATGGATTAAAATCCTTAGAATCTAACGATTTTTAACGAATATCGCTAAATCCATCGACATTCGAAGTCGAAGGATTTAACTTCGACAGTCGAATATCGAGGGTTAATTAACCCTCGATATTCGACCCTATGTAATCTACCCCTAAATAAACCCAATAGGCTGGTTTTGCAAGGGTTAGCTTAGTTTGGATCAAGTAAAAAGTACTGTTTTATTATTACAGGGTAAAAGGAAATCATGTTTAAAAATTATTTGGATAACATGGAGTGTATGGGATACAGCCTATCTTTAATTTGTAGCTTTCTGTATAACAGATCCCATAATCATTGTATATTCATAGTTATTTATCATATTTGTTTCCATGGTCTAGTTGTGATAAACCTCACATTCAAACTTAAATTGGAATTTGTGAGTTTTGACACACAAAAAAAAAATTGAATTCAAATTTACCACTCGTGTTACTATACTGCAAAACAAACGTGGAGAAAAGGTCAGAGTATAAACAAGATATATTATTGCTTTTGGTAAAATCATTGGATGTATTCAACTGGTAATTTTGGGGTGCCAGCAATATTTCAGCAGCTTTTTGTTTGCCAAATGTCGTCGTGCCTTCTTGCTGTAGAACTTGAATCTCTAAACACCAAAATTTAATTTAGCCCTGTTCAATGATTTGCTTTACAAACTGTTGGGCCTGAACTGGTTTTGGCTTGGTTTAAAAAAAAACTGCAAAAGGTATTTTTAATGAAGGTACAAAATCAGTCAATATTTACAAAAAATGTTCATACTGAAAGTACAGTATTGTGTTTGTAGATCAACTGTCTACTTTAATGTGTTCTTAAATTGTTTTTAGGTGGCAGAATATATAAAAAATCAATTGATTTTTAATGTCAATGATTAGCATACATTGCTCCTAAATAAAGTACAACATGCTGTCATCAAAATGTAGCTCCTAAATCTCTAGCTATGATGTTACATGTGCTCTCAATTGCTTGACATTTCAGTATGCTCCTGAAATTAGAAAGGGGTACATTTTGTAAAGAAAATGCATTCAGGGGATATATTTAAACGGTTAACAAGTTTGTAACATTAAAGTGAAAGGTTTGTTTAAATCCAACATTTAGTACTTTTTGTACTGAGTCCCATTCTACTGTTCTTCTTCCCTTATTATGCTTGCCCTCCTCTCTGCCTCAGTTGCCCAGGGCAAAGCACTTGCATACTTCAAGGTGCAGGGTCTTAGTGCTCATACAAAGATGTTGATTTAGTTATGATCTAGAGTGACAATTGCTAAGTGATACAGCACCCCTCTTCCTTAATAGAACTTAAAAAAACAGAGTATACTGAGTTTAAAATGAGTTTAAAATGGTTCCATGCTGATGATCTATGTTTCATAGAGCCTGAAAAAGAGCTGTTTTGTTTTCTATGTCAGAATATACTATAAAATACCCAGAACTAACCCTTCTTCTTAACATGTACTCTTCCATCTTTTTGTGCAGTGGGTCTATGGGAAATAGATGCACTGGATACTGAGTGCGCCCTAAAAAAAAGAGCATGCACAAAGAAAGGTCTACATCTCTACATCTCAATAAATTCATACAAATGACCTAATTAGTAGAAGCGTTACACAAAATATGCAATGAAAAACAGTCTAAAACTATATATTTTTTCCTACAGTTTGCCGTGTCGTTTCCATCCCTGTCCTTGACCAGCTAAATAATTCCAGTGCCAACCTCATTCAAGGAAAGTCAACTTTAAATCATTCATTTATGCACACCCTGTTCTCCAATATTATACAAAGGACATGGGTAAATGCAATGAGCGAACTTTATGTTATGTTGCCGTTACAACAGGGGGAAAGGTGAGAGAATTGCTGGGCGGCAAGCAGGCCAGGTCCCAGTCTCCAGGGTTTTATTTGAAGTGTCCTCTGGTGCATTCTTCCTGAATCAGGAGGTTTAGCATCTTCTCATTCTCATATTTATTGCTCCTGGAAAAGGTCAAGAGATAAACAGTGTGAAGAAACTGCTGCTGCTACATATTCAATTTAGATATGGAGTCATTTTATATGTTCAGATATGTGTTTTGCCAAACTACTTTTAACCCTATTTGTTAATGGACAGACTTATGAAGCACAGTGATATTCCATTTTTATACAACAGGACTTTTTCTCACATTTATGCATTAAACACTGCCAGGATCATTAAGCTGACAGGCATTAAATTTAAATAAAAAGTTAAAAATACACTTTTGCTGCTAAAAACAACAGATTTTTCACAAAGATTTTCACTGAAGTATTACATTTTCTGCCTCGATAAACTGTTGTTTTAGCTTTATGTAAAAATAGAAGTAGATAATGTCCCATATCACTAGTACCCATGGAATGACCTGTTTTCTTTTCTTAGATCACAGATTAATTCAAATCTTGATTTCTTAAAAGGATGAATATCTAAAAACGATTTACAGCCCAGTTTTGCCTTGTGAATGATCAACATAAAATAAGGCAATGATTTCATTTGTGTGAAAGGTATTACGTTTTAACAAAAAAGTCCTCATTGACTAACACAGTAATTCAAGTATTCCTTAATAATCAACAGTTATTGAAAAACTGCTGGCCTCAGTTCCTGGCAAATAACACTGGACAATTAGTAAAAGCAATGAATAACTTATGGCAGTACTTGTGACTGTGCCATTGAATTATTATTGAACCAAGCACCTTCAATAGTGATTTTCTTACCAGACTTTAAAGGGTGTGGGACATATTGATGAAAGGGTGATAGGACAGTTTGTCCTTTAAAGGAATTGTTCAGTGTAAAAATAAAAACTGGGTAAATAGATAGGCTGTGAAAAATAAAAAATGTTTCTAATATAGTTAGTTAGCCAAAAATGTAATGTATAAAGGCTGGAGTGACTGGATGTATAACAGGTCAGTCACAACTCTACTTCCTGCTTTTCAGCTCTCTTGGTTTACACTGACTGGTTACCCTGGCTACCAGGCAGTAACCAATCAGAGACTTGAAGGGGGGCCACATGGGTCATATCTGTTGCTTTTGAATCTGAGCTGAATGCTGAGGATCAATTACAAACTCACTGAACAGAAATGTACCATGTGGCTCCCCTTCAAGTCGGTGACTAACTCAGAGTTATAGAGCTGAAAAGCAGGAAGTTGGATTCTGTCTGTTTTATTAGACATCTGTTCACTCCAGCCTTTATATATTACATTTTTGCCTAACTAACTATATTAGAAACATTTTTTATTTTGCACAGCCTATCTATTTACACAGTTTTTATTTTCACACTGAACTATTTCTTTAAAAGAACCTTATACAGTAGGTATGAATAGAGACTGGCGTTTTTACCTGGCTAACTGTGTAGTACACTGAGACAAACTGTATTAATAAATATGTCCCTGTATATACCCCCTTAAGATGGGAGTAGCTGAAAACCATCCAACAGTGTGTTCAGTGAAAGATGTTCAGTGCTTTATATGTCATATGAGTTATAAAGATTGTGCTGGGTTTTATGCAGGAAAGCTATACAGGCCAATAGCAAAATATGTAAATAACTTTTTGCATCGTGTCTTTTTGTATTTTGTTTTGGCAGTAATTGTTATTTTGTCATTTGGATACTAGCAGTCTTTACAGATTATGCATGTTGATTTTTGTGTTCTGCTCAAGAAAAACAACAAATCCGCCACAAAAATTCAGATGAATATCAAACTGAATCTGAACCATAATTTGCATTTTTCGTTTTGGAAAAAATCCCAAAACTATTGCATTATCTGGAAGAAAAAAATGATTAGCCTAAAAGTTTAAGTTCGATTCTTTCGAACACTAAATTATTTGGCTGATTCCAAAAAAAAGGTATCCTGTACCAAAACCTGGATTCACAGCAATCCTTTTTAATACTGGATTACTGTTTGTATTATGTGCTGCATATTGTGTATACTTCACTAAAGTATAATCTATACCAGTGATCCCCAACCAGTAGCTCGCGAGCAACATGTTGCTCTCCAACCCCTTGGATGTTGCTCCCAGTGGCCTCAAAGCAGGTGCTTGTTTTTGAATTCCAGGCTTGGGGGCAAGTTTTGGTTGGATAAAAACCAGGTGTACTGCCAAACCAAGCCTCAATGTAGATTGACAATCCACATAGGGGCCACCAAATGGGCAATCACAGCCCTTATTTGGCACCCCAGGAACATTTTTCATGCTAGTGTTGCTCCCCAACTCCTTTTACTTCTGAATGTTGCTCACGGGTTCAAAAGGTTGGGGATCCCTGATCTATACCATGGATTGGCACAATAGGGGGCACATTTACTATTTACTGTATGTAATAAAACATCTTACTGAAAAAGTTATTTTTGCACTACAAAACTATGCCATGTTTGAGCAGGCCTTAAGAATGCACTATACCTAATTAAAGTTTGCTGTGTATGTGTCAAATGAAGAAAATAGCAAATTAGATTGTAAATGCACATTTTTGTTATTCATGCAAAATATTTATTTGTTTACAACTTTTACAACACTTCTTGATATTTATAATTGCACTTTAAGTATTTTATATGTGGATATTTATAATTGCACTTTAAGGGGCCGATTCACTAACTTCAAGTGAAGGATTCGAAGTAAAAAAACTTCGAATTTCGAGTAGTTTTTTGTGCTCCTTGACTATTGAATTGGCGTAAATTCGCCTGAGTAGAATGATTCGAATAGATCGAGCGCAATAACGCTGCGACTATTCTCCATTCGATACTCGAAGTACTGGATTGAGTGCAAAAACGCTGCGAATATTCGCCCATTCTATAGACTAAGTACTGTGTCTTTTAAAAATACTTCGACTGCCTACTTTGCCACCTAAAACCTACCGAATTGCTTTAAAAGCCTATGGGAAACTCCCATAGGCTTCTTTTCCAAGTTTTTGATCGAATAAAAAGGCATTTGATCGAATAAAAATCCTTCGAGTGAATATTCGATCGAGCACCTATTCGCCTGGCGAATATTCGCCAATTCGACTATTCGCCAGCACGTAAATTCGCCCGAATTGCCTATTCGATTCTATTCGATTCTATTCCCCAGTCGAATTTCGAGGGATTTAACCCCTCGAAATTCGACCCTTGATGAATTTGCCCCTAAGTATTTTATATGTGAATCAATCACAATTGGTGGCACTTTACCATCCTTATTGGTGTTTTAGCTGGTTGTTCATTGTTAATCAATGTTAAATGAATTGTTTATGAGTTAGAAATTACCAAATACACACAATATTTTAAAGGAAAATTAATTGTGTCTTAGTTTTACCCTATTTAATGTTAACTTATTGGGGTTAAGCACTAGCACTTTGTGGGATAAATTTATTAAGGGGGGAACTCATAGATACTGGATCACGTGACCTAATGGTTTAACTGAAAACAAATCACACAGTGATAATATATATTCTTTTGTATTTTTTCTGATTAAGAAGACGGGGATACTTTTCTTCTTTTCTCCTATACAAAATTAAATACTGACGGAAGTCAGATCCCCTCCTTTTAGTCAATTTTATATATCTGAAGTTAGATCATTCCTTTTTTATTGAACACTTGTCTTCTGTTACTGTGTTTGTAGCAGTTAGAAGTGGGTCTGTGACAGAAAACCCACAATCATTACATGACTTGTCTTCTTGGCCCTCCATTTATTGAATAAGAAAATGCTTTGCATGACGTGTATTCCCTCATTTACAACAAGGAAAGTGTTAGTACCGGTGCACTAAGCACGATAGTATACCTTTATCAGCTAGTTCATTGAGTCATGTTTAAATGCAATGTTGATCATATTGTATATATTATAAAGTTGCTTATATAAAGTACAGTTGTTGGTGTCAGAGCTTCTTTGATATTTTTCAAAAAGATGTAGCACAGAATCCCAGCAAAATTCAGATTTTGCCTAATTCTTAAAGGGTGATTTTTTTATGACTTGGTGTTCATGATTGGGTAAAAACATGCACGTCACTTTGTTTCTTATAAAAAAAAAAAATCAAAAATATAAAGCTTGCCATGTTTTAGTTTGTGAACATTTTATTTTTTGAAGAAAGTAAAAAAGTGTGAAATTATTTTTCCCCTTTTCCCCCCATCTCGATCCTTGATAGAGATCTGTTTTGAAGGAATCTGTATTATTTAACCAAATTTCCTACAAGAGGATAAATGTGGATGATATAATACCAGGTGCAACTATTAAGTAACCCATATTATTAGGCAGCATTAGTGATGGGTGAATTTCTCCTGTTTCACTTTGCCGAAAAATTCACAAATATCACACAAAATTCGCGAAACTACGAAAAATTTTTCACGAAAAAATCAAGAAATTTCCCCCCAGCAGACAGCAAAATAGTGTGAATAAACAAAAACGCTGATGCTTTTCCAAAAGTAATGATACTGCCTTATTTAGCCATGATTCTGTACCCATGTTGACATGTACACCCAATGCTATGGAAGCCCATTTAACTTAATAGTTCTAGCTCTAAAATTCTGCAACTGAAGTCAACTTGGAATTGTGCACGTGGACATGTGGCCTTTTTGTGATTGCCTGAGGAGGCATCTTACTTTCTGCTGGCTATGAATTCAAAAAAAGGCCTATGAATATAAAGTAATTAGATAAACCCCCTTTTACCATAATTCAATTTATGTTACAGAGACAGAACATATAGCTGGAACTCCAAGGCACTGCAGTGCAACTATAAAGAAAGACTACTAAATTAATAAAGGTCTTTTATTTATATTATAGATCTTATATTTCATCATATTTATATGATGGAAATAGGTCTAGGGGGAGGGCAAACCATCTAAATGTACAGTATTTTCTGCACTTTTGCATTGAAAAGAATTATGTTGGGGGTAATGCAATAAAAGCCATGGGGGAAAATTCACTAAAGGGCAAATTATCATCTGTGAAGGCTTTTCCACACTTCGCACCACTTTGGCAGATGCAAATTTGCTACCACTACGCTAATTCAATAAAATGCAAAGTTGCGTCTCTGCAGCTGAACGCTGGCGAAGTTTCGCAAGCGTTGATTCATGTCTGGTGAAAATTCGTTAGTATACTTAAGCTTGGATCAATCTAAATAGGGTGGGTACATATCGGTCATATACACGTCTTTATGGGAGATGTTGGTGCAAATGCTTGAAGTGGCCACTTATAATTATTTTATAATTGTATTATGCAAACGTCCAAGGAAGCATAATAATGACAAAGAGATCTTCTAATACCCTAGACATGAGCCCACACTAAAACAAATGTGGCATGTCCCTCAAATGGTTGGAAAAAAATGTTAACATAAAATCTTTCATAGTTAAGACTTTTGAAGGCAATCCTGCTTTAAAACATGAATAAATGCCAGCGTTTTTTTAGATATGATATCACTGACATAAGATTGATGAGGATGTAGATTCATCTTATCAGTTCGCCAGGTCTGAGGTAGTAAAAGAAACTCCGGCAAAAGAGGTAATGTTTTGTAAAATTCACACTTTAGTGAATTTACAGAGTAACAATCGTTCACCTGAGCAAAAACTATGTGGGCGCAAAACTATGTGTAATAAAGTCTTACCCTGGTGGTCTAGTGGGGGGGACGGCAGGAACGCCTGCCGCCCCCACGGCGGGAACGCCCGCCGCACTGTTCCTCTTCTGGCTCTTCTTTAGTGCGCACGGGCATGCGCACTTCCTTATTTAATGGCGCATGCGCGCTGGCATAATGACGTATTAAAGGGGCATTCCCACTGTTTGTCATTGCCCGTGATAGGATTTATTCCTGGTGCTATTAGCTGTTCCTATTCTGTTTGAATCTGATCCTGATTATCTGTTTTGACCCTTGCCTGCCTGTTTGACTATTCTGATCTCTGGAACCTGACCCTTGCCTGAAACCGACCTTGACTCTGCTTAACCCTCCTGTTTGACGTTCTGGTTTGACCTCTGCCTGTTATTTGACTCCGATTCTGCATCAGCCCATCTGATTGATTACCCGGTTTGACCCTTGCCTGCCTGACGACTCTAGCTATCTGCCTGCCTCGACCCGGCCTGTCTGACCATGAATCTGTCTTACGTTACTGTACCATGACCTTTGGCCTAACTGACTTTAACAACAGTCGTGCCCCTTTGCTTGCCAGAACTCCTCGCCTTGCTCCTCTCGAAAAGTCCAGGTGGCATCTGAGTACGCTGAGGGCTCCTCCTGAAGCCAAAGGCGGTCACACTACTGGTGAAGCCGAGCCGAGACCAGGGAGCTTGGCATTAGTTCTGGTTTAGGGTGCCGACCGTGACATTATCCCGGGCCATGGAAGACCAAGGTCGCTATGATTCTGCTGCTGCTGCTCCGCCCACTCCACCTGCTATCACTGAAGCGCTTCTCTCTGCCTTGTTACTGCGCTTGGAGGATCAGGAGCGAAAGCAGAACTATCTCCTGCAGGGTTTTCATAACTTAACCTGCCAGCTGGAAAATCCGCAAACTCCACAGCAGCTGCCTGTACTAGCTCCATCTCCTCCTGTGGGTTCATCTGCCATGTGGGGTAATACCTTTAAGCCCCAAGAACCCAAAATTGCATTCCCTGAGAAATTCTCTGGGGACAGGTCTAAATTTTTTGTCTTGAAAGAGGCGTGTTAATCGTATCTTAGCTTTTTCCCACATTCTTTTCCTTCTGGTGAGGAAAAAGTAAGATTTGTAATGACCCTGCTTCAGGGTGATCCCCAAATTTGGGCCCTCAGATTGCCCACCTCTGATAATGCCCGTTACTCCCTAGATTCTTTCTTTCACACCATGGCAATCCTTTACGATGACCTGGATCAAGCATCATCTGCCGACTCCGCGATTCGTAAATTGCGCCAAGGGAGACGGGATGCGGAGGTGTACTGCACTGAATTCCGCCAGGTGGGCAGTTGAAACTGGGTGGAATGATACGGCCCTGCGCAGCCAGTTCCGTATCGGGTTATCAGATTTTATTAAAGACAGCCTTGTTAATTACCACTTGTCGTCCAGTTTGGATGATCTCATGTCACTAGCCATTCAGATTGATAGAAGACAAAGGGAAAGAAGGGGTGAAAGGGGTAATTCTAATTTCTCTGGGGTTACTAATGTGAAACCTAACTTAGTGACCAATGTTAAGTCTTCTGATTTTTCTGTGTCTTCACCTCAGGAGGAGCCTATGCAATTAGGCCTATCTCGTCTTTCCCCTAAGGAAAAGACACGCAGGCGTACCCTTGGGCTATGTATGTACTGTGGGGATAAGGGTCATTTTCTTAAACAATGTACTAAGAGGCCGGGAAACGCCCAAGCCTAAATGGAGAAGGGGAGCTCCATTTGGGCTCAGGCGTTTCCTCTCCCCAATCTGCCTCTAAGGTATTATTACCTGTTAAACTGGCCTGGCCTACAGGCTCTATAAATTTGTCCGCCTTTGTGGATTCTGGGGCTGAGGGTAACTTTTTGGATGCTGCTTTTGCAGCCAAACATGGCATTCCACTAATTCCTTTAAGTACCCCTATGAAAATATTAGCAGTGGACAAAAGGCCTCTGGGGTCAGGTATTATTTCTAAGAAAACTGTGTATTTATCCTTGTTTGTCAACAATCTTCGTTGCAAGTAGATAGCCCTTTTTCTCTATTCGAAGGCGCTTCCTCTCCTCTTATTTTGGGATTATATAATGGGGAGATTACTCAGTGGGGTTCTAAATGTAAGGGGGTCTGTATTTCTCCGGTGGTGGCGACTACCTCTTTAGAGGGTCTTCCTGTTATTTATGCAGAATACTCTGATGTTTTTTCCCAAAAAGCAGCAGAGACCTTACCTCCACACAGACAGTATGACTGTCTCATTGACCTCATCCCAGGTTCTACTCCCCCTCGAGGTAGAACATACCCTCTTTCCTTTCCGGAGGCCCAGGCAATGAAAGAGTATAGAAAGAAAAATTTAGAAAGGGGGTTTATCAGGCCTTCTAGTTCCCCTGCAGGGGCAGGGTTTTTCTTTGTTGGGAAAAAAGATGGTGGTTTGCGCCCCTGTATTGATTATAGGGGTCTCAATAAGATCACCATAAAAAAACCGCTATCCTCTCCCTTTAATCTTTGAATTATCTGACCAGGTTAAAGGTGCTAAGGTTTATACCAAACTTGATCTTAGGGGGGCCTATAACCTGATACGGATCAGGGAGGGTGATGAGTGGAAAACTGCATTCAACACCAGGGATGGCCACTATGAGTACCTCGTAATGCCATTTGGTCTCTGTAACGCCCCCGCAGTGTTCCAAGAATTTGTCAATGATAGGGACCTGCTGGGGGTTTTTGTAGTGGTCTACCTTGATGTTATCTTAAGTTTTTCCTCCAACATGAATGAACACCAAAAGCATGTTTGTGAGGTCTTGAGAAGGCTAAGGGAAAATGGTCTTTATGCAAAACTAGAAAAGTGTACTTTTGGGGTTTCTTCTGTCCAGTTTTTGGGGTTTAACTTTAACATCTCCAACAAGGGTCTAGAAATGGATCCAGGTAAGGTGAGAGCTGTCCTGGATTGGACCCAACCCCGTTCGTTACGTGCAATCCAGAGATTTCTAGGTTTTGCTAATTACTACCGTCAATTTATTAAGAATTTTTCCGTTATTGTGGCTTCCATCACTGATTTAACTAAGAAAGGCGCTGACCCCAGCATTTGGCCTCCTGAAGCTGTGCAAGCTTTTGAATTCCTTAAGAAGGAATTCAGTTCTGTCCCTATCCTTAGACACCCCGACTCTGCGCTCCCATTCATTGTGGAGGTAGATGCCTCTGAGGTAGGAGCTGGGGCAGTTCTCAGAGGCACCCGACAACCAACAAAATGCATCCCTGTGCCTTTTTCTCTAGGAAATTTTCTCCTGCAGAGATAAATTATGATATTGGTAACAGGGAGTTGTTGGCTGTCAAATGCTAAACATTTGGTGACGGTCTACACTGACCATAAAAACCTGCTTTACATTGAGTCTGCTAAACGTCTAAATCCAAGGCAAGCTAGATGGGCTCTATTTTTTATCAATTGTTCAATTTAGCATCCACTGCACAACAATGTTTGCTTGATAGCTGGTCTGCAAGGTTGAATACAATATATCAAAAAACAACTGAAGTGTGAGTCAGGTGTCCTGATAGCCAGAATACCTGTCCTACAACTCCCAGCAACCCAGTTCAGACCGCCATCAACAGTGCTGGTGATAGCTTAACACTAGTTCCCCATAGCTTAAAACATAACTTTTAATAACGTATTGGTTAAAAACCACACACACCCTTAGTGTGCCACACTTCCCACGACCAAACAAAACCCACTGCATTAACTACGTTAGTGCTGGACTGTGTCCTTAAAAACATTCAATAAAATTGCCCAGGTGGACGAGTGGATGGTCTCGTGCCCTCCCTTCCATTTTTCTAGGAGTACCTGCCTATCTACGTAGGGAGCAGTCGGAGCTAATCTCACCACCGTCCACCTATGCTGCCCTACGCGTTTAGCCCCTGAAGAAGCCGCTGAGTCGGCGAAACGCGTAGGGCAGCATAGGTGGACGGTGGTGAGAGTAGCTCCGACCGCTCCCTACGTAGATAGGCAGGTACTTCTGGAAAAATTAAAGGGAGGGGGTTACAGTCCTGATTGGGGCATACTTTCCTATTAGGAACACTTTGGTGATTCTGGTCACGCTGCAAGTTGGCACGAGACCATCCACTCTTCCACCTGGGCAATTTTATTGAATGTTTTTAAGGACACAGTCCAGCACTAACGTAGTTAACGCAGTGGGTTTTGTTTGGTCATGGGAAGTGTGGCACACTAAGGGGCAGATTCATTAAGGGTCGAATTTCGAAGTTAAAATTACTTCGAAATTCGACCCTCAAATTGAAATCCTTCGACTTCGAATATCGAAGTCGAAGGATTTAGTGCTAATCGTTCGTTCGATCGATCAAAGGATTTTTCGTTCGATCGAACGATTAAATCGTTCGAATCGAACGATTCGAACGATTTTAATCAAACGATCGAAGGAAAATCCTTCGATCAAAAAAAGCTTAGCAAGCCTATGGGGACCTTCCCCATAGGCTAACATTGACTTCGGTAGGTTTTATCTGCCGAAGTAGGGGGTCGAAGTTTTTTTTAAAGGGCAAGTACTTCGACTATCGAATGGTCGAATAGTCGAACAATTTTTACTTCGAATCGTTCGATTTCGTTCGACTTCGATCGAATTCGAACGAATTTAACCAATTCGATGGTCGAAGTACCCAAAAAAAACTTCGAAATTCGAAGTATTTTTTATTCTAACCCTTCACCCGAATTTAGTGAATCGGCCCCTAAGGGTGTGTGTGGTTTTTAACCAATAAGTTATTAAAAGTTATGTTTTAAGCTATGGGGAACTAGTGTAAAGCTATCACCAGCACTGTTGATGGCTCTGAACTGGGTTGCTGGGAGTTGAGGACAGGTATTCTGGCTATCAGGACACCTGACTCACACTTCAGTTGTTTTTTGATTGGGCTCTATTTTTTACAAGATTTAATTTTACTCTAACATTCAGACCTGGATCCAAAAACACCAAGGCGGATGCACTCTCTAGGAGTTTCAAATCCATTTCTTCTGACTCTAGTGAGTGTATTCCTATCATTCCCAGAGAATTAATGTTAGCGACTCTGGAATCTGACCTCACTTCTTTATTATTCCCTTTACAAACATCGGCTCCTAGTGATACTCCCCCCGGGAGGTGGTTTGTACCTAAGGAGTTAAGGGAACAAGTGTTGAAGGAGGTTCACGATTCTAAGATGGCAGGGCATCTGGGCATCTGCTCTCCCGCTACGTTTGGTGGCCTTCTGTCAAACAGGATGCTATGGCCTTTGTTAATTCTTGTCCGATATGCCTAAATCATCTCATCAGCTGACCCAGGGTCTGTTAAATCCCTTACCCATCTCAGAGAAACCTTGGTCCCATATTTCCATGGATTTTATTGTTGAGTTGTCCCCTTCTCAGGGTAAGACTGTGATTTGGGTGGTGGTCGATAGGTTCAGTTAAATGGCTCATTTTATTCCTCTTCCACATCTCCCTTCTTCTAAGACCCTAGCTGATTTATTCATTTCTCATGTTTTTAAGTTTCATGGTTTTCCTGAAAATATTGTTTCTGACAGGGGGGTTCAGTGTGTTTCAAAATTTTGGCGTGCTTTCTGTTCTCTGGTTGGAACTGAATTGTCCTTTTCCTCTGCCTATCACCCCCAAACAAATTGTCAAACCGAAAGGGTAAACCAGTCCCTGGAACAATATCTTAGGTGCTATGTGTCTGATAATCAGTCTACTTGGTCTGAATTGTTACCATGGGCAGAATTTGCATATAATAATGCTACCCATTCCTCCTCAAGAGAATCTCCTTTCTTTACTGTCTATGGATTGCATTCCAAAGCATTTTCTTTTTCTGTACCCTCTGCCAATTCCTCTGTTGTTAAATTTTCTGAAATTTGGTCTCGGGTGCACAATTCTTTGTCCGCATCTTCCCTAGCTCAGAAAAGGGCTGCTGACAAATCCCGTTGTGAAGCACCCCAGTACAAGGTGGGGGACTTAGTATGGTTATCTACAAAGAATATTAAACTGAGGGTTCCCTCTTCCAAACTTGGTCCCAGGTTCATTGGTTCATATCCCATCATTGCCATAATCAATCCTTCCTCTGTTCGTCTAAAATTACCTTCTGATTTCAAAATTTATAACTCCTTTCATGTTTCCCTTTTAAAACCTGCATCTAATGTTCGTCACTTATCTGTTCCTCCCCCAGTGTTGGTTGAAGGTCAGCCTGAATATGAGATCCAAGAGTTCCTCGACTCCCGTCTTGTGCGTGGTAAGCTACAATACCTTACTAGGTGGAAGGGCTTTGGTCCTGAGGAGAACTCTTGGGTCTCAGTTGAAGACATCAAGGCTGACCGCCTCAGGAGGCAATTCCATTCCAAATTTCCTGGTAAACTTGGGGGTCCAGTGCCCCCCCCCCTAGAGAGGGGGGTAATGTAATAAAGTCTTACCCTGGTGGTCTAGTGGGGGGACGGCAGGGACGCCTGCCGCCCCCTCTGCGGGGACGCCCGCCGCGCTGTTCCTCTTCTGGCTCTTCCTTAGTGCGCACGCACATGTGCACTTCCGTATTTAAAGGCGCATGCGCGCTGGCGTAATGACGTCAGCGCGCAATGGCGCCAAATTCAAAAGTATTAAAGGGGCATTCCCACTGTTTGTCATTGCCCGTGATAGGATTTGTTCCTGGTGCTATTAGCTGTTCCTATTCTGTTTGAATCTGATCCTGATTATCTGTTTTGACCCTTGCCTGCCTGTTTGACTATTCTGATCTCTGGAACCTGACCCTTGCCTGAAACCCACCTTGACTCTGCTTAACCCTCCTGTTTGACGTTCCGGTTTGACCTCTGCCTGTTATTTGACTCCGATTCTGCCTCAGCCCATCTGATTCATTACCCGGTTTGACCCTTGCCTGCTGACGACTCTAGCTATCTGCCTGCCTCGACCCGGCCTGTCTGACCACGAATCTGTTTTACGTTACTGTACCACGACCTTCAGCCTAACTGACTTTAACAACAGTCGTGCCTCTTTGCTTGCCAGAACTCCTCGCCTTGCTCCTCTCGAAAAGTCCAGGTGGCATCTGAAAACGCAGAGGGCTCCTCCTGAAGCCAAAGGCGGTCACACTACTGGTGAAGCCGAGTCAAGACCAGGGAGCTTGGCATTAGTTCTGGTTTAGGGTGCCGACTGTGACACTATGCTAGTGACGGTCTCTTTGGCTAGCGCATTGTCTCTTTCGCTAGCTAATTGTCTTCTATGCCTGTTAGTAAATTGCCAATGTCCCTGTGTATGAGATTTCTGCCGAATTTTCACTAGCAACGGCAACTTAGCCCTTAAGTAAATCTGCCCCATTATGTTTGCCCAGGAGCAGTAACCCATAACAACCAATCAGCAGGTAAAATTTACTGGTCATCTGTTTAAAAGCAAACATCTTATTGGTTGCTATAGGTTACTTCTACTGGCCAAACTAAGTGCCTTTTTTACAAAAGAGGAAAGTCAAATTAATTTAGGATGTTGCAAAAATGTTCAAGTTATTTTTGATGCCCCACTGTTTAATTCCTTACCTCACCGCAATTACAGAAATAATATTTAGAATAGCACTTCCAGGTGACATTCCTCAAAAATGGTGATGGCAGGACCATGAAGGGATGCTATTATTCTGTTGCCAGTTCTTTCAGAAAAAAAGCAGATCCAAGTCATATGATAAATCAAATGCATTCAGATTATTAGAGTGTTCTGTTTACCTCAACAAAGACAACTTCTTACAACATTTGACTTCATTATGTATTTTCACTTGTTTTAAAATGGCAAGATTTTAGAAACCTGCTTGATGAACCTCATGCATGTTTTTAAAGATAGATTCAAGATAGATATAGTGATAAACCAATGCATACAAACAGAAAAGAAGGCAGTCATTAATGATTTAAAAAAACAATAAATGCATATATGCATTTAACTACATGTCATAGTTTAAGGTCACTTGCATTGCAAATATACTTTTAACAATATAAGTTAAAATCAGAATGAAGGAAGTAAATGTCAATTACATGGCAGAGTGTTAGGCTGAGGGTCACAATTTGACTCAGATTTGGTTTCATTTGCACAAAGACACATTGATGCCCGGCCTAATGAACATCAATATTCTTAATGACAAGGGAAAGATCTGTTTTATGGGACTCCAGACAGACAGTGTCTCAGTTCACATTTTGCAAAAGACTGCAGGTTTTTCTGCTTTTGGTTTAAATTGGGAACATTTCTTTTTACATTTTTAACCCCCTAAAAATTAGATTAAGGTACTGACTTCCAAAGAAATCTTTAATTTAGATTCTGGGTGTGTATAATTGTAACTTGTACATAGGGCAGGGCTGCATTTGCAGTGTGAACTATCACTACATATTATTTTACAGCAGCTCCTTTAAATGGCAGGTGTGTTAACCCTAATCTGAGTGAGTTGTTGGAAACTGCCTCGTAGCACTGAAAACACAGTTTCCATAATCAATTTCAGTTACATTTTGTATCTTTGAAATGTTGATGATACCAGCACTTGTAATGCCAAAAGATACATCTGTGTATTTAATGTATTTTTTCATTCTGTTATGTTTACCAAAATAATGTAAATACATAAATACGTTTTTCTTGAATTGGGTTCACAGAATGACAAAAATGTGATGCTTCTGTAAATTTAAGTTGCATGTTGTTGTTTCTATTTTCTTTTCTGTAAATTTTGCATTTCCTCTCTCTGCGTTTGCATCTTTGGCTACCAGATGTGTCCCACATTGAAGAATTATTTCTCCTCCCTAGAGTGAAATAAATGCAATCAATATGAGTATTGCTCTCAGGGCCTTGAAATATTACATTAATGTTCCATGTGGTGACATTTTAGCTGGAATTTTCAAATACATTATGATGGTTCAAATTAATATTTATCAGATCAGCTTTTATATTTTGCAACAGAGAGGGAGAGAGAGCAAGAGAGAAAGAGAAAGCTTTATTAAAATAAAAAATGCAGATCTAGTCCCAAATCGATGGTCCATTTTACCAGCACTTCAAATTAGTTTTTTGCTTTCTGGTTTTTTTTTGTTTTTATATTTATTAGGTGTATGTACAAGGTAATTTGTCTTTTTCTCTCTCTTTTCTATGAATTTTGTATTGTATTACCTACATGCTTTCTTTTCTTTACATATTGCAATGATATTCCAATCACATCAGTATTTCTTTTTATTTTAGAGTGTTATAATACTGTTTTGATTAAATCTGCAACATGACATCCTTGTCCTTTCTATAAATTAAATCATCTTTTTCCCCACGTTTAGACACTGCCAGCAGCAAAACTCAATACTAGCAATGAAAAGTCCCTCCTTTACAATCTTTTATTTCTCTGACTCTGCAAATGTCCATTGTACTTGTGCCGAGATGATCCTATTTCATCACTAAAACAGAATTTACAGATAGCAGACAAAACGCCACAATCTTCTTAATTTTTGTCAGTGCTAAATAAATTGCTCCATGAAGTGGAAAATCCAGCCAGATGATTTAATTTTGTTTTTTATTTTTTTTCTGGATGGAAGAAATATTGGAAATGCGGTAATATTGTAAACAAAGCTGTGAGTATTTCTGCATTTCTGGAATGGCTGTGCTTTACTGTATGTTTAGTGGATTTTCCTTGTGTAATACTTGGGTTGGGTGTGTGAGTCTCTTTTGAGTGAAACTTCTCATGTCCAGACAATGCTGACAAACCCATAAAAGGATTATTTTGTTTGATGTAGAATTATAAAACTAGATAAATTGATATACATCACATCACAGATTATATTTTGCCATCTACCGTTGTTGCTGATCTGGGCAAAAGAGAAACAGGAAAACTAAAAAAAAACGTGAAAAAAAAAAAAGCTAGAATCAATTGTTCGACCCACATGTGAACTCTCCTGAAAGAGAAAAGGAGAATTTTCAATAGGTCCCCTATCCTTTTCACCAGGAGGGAAAGTGAATAAGAAAAGGAGATATTTACTGTATATGATATGATCTGCTGAAAATAGCATTTTTCAACCTCTAATAATAAGTTACATGGATTAAATTGTAAAAAGTTTAACAAAATGCATTTCTTGCTTTACAAGTAAGAAGGAAGCCACATACCCTGAAAATACATGCCTGTCTTGTATAGATCTGTTTAAATTATTGTTGTCATTGAGAGTGAATTTATGCTTCTATTGATCTGCAAAAGGAAAATATTAAACGGTTTTGTTTTGATCTTTACTTGACCCTGGGTCAAGGGTAGTCTAAGATTAGTATTCATAGGATTCATCTCTAAGGGCTGGGACACACTGGGCGATTTGGGGAGATTTAGTCGCCTGGCGACTAATCGCCGCGACTTTTCTCCCCGAATGCCTCCCCTCGCTCTGCGCCTGGCTAAAATGAAAAATCGCCTGCGCTAATCACACGCGGCGATTCGTTTTCCGAAGTCGCTTGAAGTTGCCTCACGAGGAAACTTCGGGCAACTTCGGAAAACGAATCGCCGCGTGTGATTAGCGCAGGCGATTTTTCATTTTAGCCAGGCGCAGAGCGAGGGGAGGCATTCGGGGAGAAAAGTCGCGGCGATTAGTCGCCAGGCGACTAAATCTCCCCAAATCACCCAGTGTGTCCCAGCCCTAAACTGTAGACTGCATCTAGTTTATGCAAACACTGAGGCAAACAGGCACAGATAAATAAAAATCGCCAAACACAGAAGAAACCTAAAACAAACAGATAAGCACTGTGAAGTACAAACATGGGAGCTCAAATCCACTCTGGTACAAAACACTTTGCAAAGATTACACAAATACCTGAAGCTGACACCACCTCACATATGGGCATTTCTAGAAAGACATTGTAGAAACGATTTTTCTGTAAATGATGATCTTTAGATATCAAACTAAGCATATGCATAGGGGAAAACTGCTTTGCATGCTGTTAAAACAACAAAATTATGTGATATTATAATTATGATTATTATTATTATTATTATTATTAACATGTGTTTATATAGCGCCAACTTATTGCGTAGCACTGTAAAGTAAATGTGATTATACAACTAAATCACATGAATTATATACATAGAACATATGGAGTTACATACATCACAATCAATACCGGTACAAAAGGTGAGGAAGGCCCTATGCAGAAAGAACATACACTCTAAAGGGAAGGGAGTAATACACAAGGTGTGGGAGTGGACAAGATCGAATTAAGTGGGTGAGAAATGTGGTACTCTATGTGGTGTTGCGTTTGGTAGTTAAGCAGAGTGAGGGTAGGCATATCGAAAGAAGTGCGTTTTAAGAGATTTCTTGAAAGCAAAAAGGTTGGGAGAAAGTCGGACAGACCGTGGGAGAGAGGAGGGGTGCAGCCCTTGTAAAGTCTTGAATGCGAGCATGTGAGGAGGTAATGAGAGAAGAGTTGAGTAGCAGGTCAGTAGAGGAGCGTAGTAAGCGGTTGGGTGAGTCTATAGAGATGAGTTCAGAGATGTAGGGTGGGGCAGAGTTATGAAGTGCTTTGAAAGTCAGTGTCATTAATTTGAATTTGATTCTGAAAGGTAACGGAAGCCAGTGCAGGGATTAACAGAATGGCGAGGCAGAGGAGGAGTGTTTGCTGAGGTATATGAGCCTTGCAGCAGTGTTCATTATGGACTGGAGAGGTGACAGTCTCTGGAGGGGAAGGCCAATTAAAAGAGAGTTACAGTAGTCTAGACATTATATGATGAGAGAGTGAATAAGAATTTTGGCAGCATCTTGGGTGATAAATGATCGTATTTTGGATATGTTCCTTAGGTGGAAGTGACATGATTTAATAAGTGACTGGATATGAGGAGTGAATGACAGGGCACAATCTAGGATAACCCCAAGGCACCGGGCCTGGGGATTTGGGGTGATAGTGGGATTGTTAACTATGATGGATACTTCCGGGATGTTACTGGTGTTAGTTGGAGGAAAGAGAACCATTTCAGTTTTAGAGAGGTTTAATTTAAGGTAGCGTTGCGACATCCAGGTAGAGATAGCGGACAGGCAGAAGGAGACGCGAGTTAGGAGTTCTGGGTTGAGATCAGGAGATGAGAGATAGATCTGAGTATCGTCAGCATAGAGGTGGTGGTGGAAACCATACGAGTTGATTAATTTGCCGAGGGAGGAAGTATAGAGGGAGAATAGTAATGGTCCCAGGACAGAGCCTTGAGGAACCCCAACAGAAAGAGGTAGGGGAGAAGATGATACTCCATTGTAGGAGACACTGAAGGAACGATTGGTGATGTAAGAAGAGAACCAGGACAGGGCTGTGTCACAAAGGCCAAGCGAATGGAGGGACTGGAGGAGGAGAGGGTGATCTACAGTGTCAAATGCAGCTGAGAGATCAACCAGTATTAGTAGTGATTAATGTTCGCTTTAGCGGTTAAAAGGTCATTAGTTAGTTGAGTCAGGGCAGTTTCAGTGGAGTGTTGTGGCTTAAAACCAGATTGTAGGGGGTCCAGCAGGTTATTGTCAGAGAGGAATGAGGTTAGTTGGTTGTAGACTAGGCGCTCAAGTAGTTTAGAGATGAAAGGTGGCAGAGAGATAGGTCGGAGGTTATTATTGTTATTGTTACAATTATTTTCTCTTCTAAACAAGCCAAGATTCTGTGCATTGATATACAGATATGCAACTTACCCTTCAGGGCTATGGCACAAGGGAAGATGTGTTGCCCATGTTAAAATATTATCTATGACAGATGACTAATCTTCCTGAAAATGCCTTACCCTTCACAGCATTGTAATCACCGTAAGTAAATTACATTATTTGCAGTGATTTGCTTAATCACAGAAAAAATGCGAAAGCAGACACTGTTAGGTTTGTTTTACTTATAGCCACATTTCTGGTACAGTAGGTAACAAAACATCCTATGATTCCTCTTCACTAGCTAACATGTGAATCGCCACTGACAAAACATACATGTAGCGAATTAAACTTCAGGCTGCTTTGAAAAGTAGATATGCCACATATGAGTTGCCAGCAGGGATTTTCATATTAGCCAGTATAGAGGAAACAAGGGACAAAATGTGCTGTGTGTCATGGCCCTTAAAGAACTGGTGGGCCCTGATCAAATATCACATTGGAAGCCATCTCCCACATACACAAACTACCAATTAGGAACAGTAGCTCTGCCAGAATAAAGCATAATATGCATTTAAGTATTTTTGACCAAAGTAAGAACACTAATAATACAGAGTTTTCATGCATTTTCTTATCAAAGTAAGCTAAGAACAAAGTGCAATAATTATGGTGAAAGTTCCTCTCAACATATTGCACCATAGTGTCAACTAAACCCTTCTGGTTGATCTAAACTTTACTCCAGAACAATAAAAAAAATCAAAGATTATGTTTGGCAAATACATATATATATCTATATATATTTTCCGGATAACAGATCTTTCTATAATTATATAATAATAATAATAACACCAAAAAATGTAATCGTTTTAAAGGAATGAAAATACAATGTATTGCACTGTACTGATAAAACTGGTATGTTTGCAGAAACACAGCTATAGTTTTTATAAATAGCTGCTGTGTAGCCATGGGGGCAGCCATTCAAGCATAGTATACGCAGTAGATAGATACAGTAAATGAACAATCCCATTGTACACTACAGAGCTTATCTGTTATCTGTTGTGTATCCTGTGCCTTTTCTCCTTTTTAGCTATGAATGGCTGCCCCCATGGCTACACAGCAGCCTGTTTATATAACTATTATGGAGTTTCTGAAGCAACCACATGGGTTGTACAGTGCAGGGCAACACTATATTATATTGTCATTCCTTTCAAATGCTTGAATTTTTTGGTTTTAATAATATCTTAGTTTGGATCAAGTACAAGGTACTGTTTTGTATACAGTAGCCTGGAAGTTAAAAAACAGTAGTGTATATAAATGTGAAAGTAATTGGAACTCATCTGGTCAATTGCTGGGTGCTAACCAATCAATAATTATTACAGTCCACGAAAGCACTCACGTCACACGTCTGCTGTGAGTGCTTTCGTGGACTGTAATATATATATATATATATATATATATATATATATATATATATATATATATATATATATAATAAATACACAAAAGCCATGAATATCTTGTAAATCATATCCTTATAAATGTTGAGTTCTGATGTCATCAGTTATAAATGGTGAGTTCTGATGTCATTTCTGTCACATGACTCGCTGAAATTTGTGTATTATAATAAATAAAGTACCCCCAGTTGTAAAATATGAGGATATTAGAAGTTACCTCTGAGTTACCTCGCATACAGTATGTCTACCACTTCTTCAGTTGGTGCTCTGTGGCATGGTAGCCTGTTCCTTCACTGCTCCATAAAATAGCAACATGCCTAATCCCTCTTCCACTTCTATGACATGGCCGGCAGGGCTGGATTTACGCAGCGGTCACCCCTAGGCCTGCTGTCGTTCGTCGCCCCTGTCCCTTCCTTTTATTCACTCAAATTTTCATCATTGGGATTCATTGGGACTGGAGCAATGGGGATTGGTGCACGGGAGATTTAAAAATCTATTGTATCTCCTGCTCATCCCCAGTGTTTCTGAACCAATGTGAGTGTGGTTGGGCAGCATGTCGCCAACCAAAAATCCTGCATCCCTAGAGAAGCCATGGTGAGTGATACATGGGGTAAATATTAAGAGGAACTTGTAGTCCCTCTCACGCCATTGTATGACTAAGCTTCAACAGATACGTTTGAGACTGAACGGGATGGCTTTTGCATTTTCAGTAATAACAAATAATGCTGCATACATAAAATTAAAAATTAAGTGTAATTTAGGAACCCCCCATAGCAAAATGTACTGTAGCTAGGAATCACAGATGAACAATTGCTGGATATTTGAGGAAAATATATTGGGGTTGTACATCAAGCATTTAGCTTCATGTCTCTCATTAAAGTTTTATTATGTCTATTAATGTTTGCTTCAAATGCAAAGGAAATGTTAGGTTTCCTCTGTTTGACACAGATTCCAATGCAAAACAGTTTGGACAAAAAGAGAATGTTTCACTTGATGAAATATAAATATACACATATGATAGCCAAGCAAAATCTACCCACAGGAAACTGAAAAATGAAATAAATAATACCTGTCTAACAAACAGTACCTACTTGGAAGACAGTGACTTACTGAAATTACTTACTGAAATGAGTTGAAGGCCCCTAGCCCTATTACATTTTTATTAAATGCACAGTTACATAATAATTAACATAGAACATTTTAATAAAGACAATGGTCATTGTAGCATGTGCAAAGTTTGGGCACCCTAGTAAGACAGTGTTTAGTAAATATATATATATATATATATATATATATATATATATATATATACTGTAAATTATATCCTTATAAACTGATCTTAGTGATGTAATCAGTCATAAACAGAGCTTAGTGATGTCATTTTTGTCACATGACTCACTAAAACTTATGTTGTAAAATATTGTTATTATTACAAGAAAACCTCGGACTTCCATGACCTGTATAAAAGTAGGTCATGATATGGTTGTGGAACTCCCCAGTGACTTATAATATTCTTATATTTTACAATAGGGGTACTTTATTCACTATATATATATTTCACACTGCACAGAGTTGTGTTTGGGCCCAGGTGCAGTATGTGCACCAGGGCCCCTGCCAGGCCCTCCCCTCCAGACTGGCGCTCCCCCCAGCCTTTGAAGGTGCGCATGCATGAAGATCCTGTTAAAATTGCAATCGTACTAGTCTAGTGGACTGATCGGTGCAAATTAAAGGAAAACTATACCCCCAAAATGAATACTTAAGCAACAGATAGTTTATATCAAATTGAATGACATATTAAAGAATCTTACCAAACTGGAATATATATTTACATAAATATTGCCCTTTTACATCTCTTGCCTTGAACCACCATTTCGTGACTCTATCTGTGCTGCCTCAGAGATCACCTGACCAGATACACTACAACTCTAACTGAAACAGGAAGAAGTGAGGAAGCAAAAGGCAGAACTCTGTCTGTTAATTGGCTCATGTGACCTTACATGTGGTTTGTATGTGTGCACAGTGAATCTTACGATCTCAGGGGGCGGCCCTTATTTTTTAAAATGGCAATTTTCTATTTATGATTACCCAATGGCACATACTACTAAAAAAGTATATTATTATGATAATGGTTCATTTACATGAAGCAGGGTTTTACACATGAGCTGTTTTACTCTGTATCTTTTAATAGAGACCTACATTGTTTGGGGGGTATAGTTTTCCTTTAACATTTGAATGATCTCTTCCTAAAACCATCCAATGCAATCTGCTTCTGACTTCACGAAAAAACAAACTAATATATTTTCACCCTAATAGAAGCAGTCAGCTGAAACTTGCACATAGTGCATGATGCCCTTTTTGCATCCTAGTGCAGACACATGGCTTACCCACAGACTAAACTGCAAAACAATTATTAAAAGTACATGCAGAATTCCCTTGTTTCCATACACCCTGCAAATTTTATGTGGGTCCTGCATTGAGATTAAATGATGAGATGACTTCATTAGCAAATATGAGGATTTGCCATTACTCCAGTTCTAAAGTCATGACTAGGCAATAAATTAAAGTTGCCACCTTGACGCTTTAAAAAAAGAAAAAATCAAATCCGCATGCAGAATGACTAATTATCTAATTGCTGATTAAGTCCTTACTAATGTCAGGCACCCAAAAAAACACATCAGTGTTTAATACACCTGGCACTTGCCCTTTGCACTATAGCAGAGCTCTTTCGCCTTGTGATTGTTGTCGGTTAATGGTGCATCTGGCACAAGGTACAGAGTGCAGTCCATGTTGTTTTCTTATTCAACACAATGAGAAGAGACAAGGCATATTTAGGCATTTTGGCAGGCAAAAGGCTTCTCATTCTAATCTCAATAGCTCCAGCTATAGCAGGTATGACCAAATACATTCTGTTTAAAATTATTAATTCTTGAATAGAAGCTCCTCAGTAGATTCCAAATTTTTGAGCGGCAAACTATGTGTAATGCAACATAGTAAGTTGTGGCTTATTTATCAACAGTCTCATTTAAGTGGTTTTCTAGGTTTTTGAAACCACGACTAAACTCACAATCTCTAAAACCATAAAGGTCATGAAATCTATTAAAAGATCTGACTATAAACAGTAGGAACGTAGTTTTTCTGACAATTCCTAGCGAGAAGAAAATGCCAGAAACCTCTAAAAGTCCGAATTGAATTAAAGTGGTCCAATAAGACCATTGACTTCTATTGCACATTGACAGCTTTTACTTGGTGAAATTTTGCATTAGAGGTTTTCGTGGTTTTGGAATTGTTCAGTATAAAATCAAAAACTGGGTAAATAGATAGGCTGTGCAAAAAAAGTTTATAATATAGTTAGTTTGCCAAAAATGTAATCTATAAATGCTAGAGTGCTCAGATGTATAACACAGAAGCCAGGACACTACTTCTGCTGCTTTGCAGCTCTCTTGCTTGGTTTCCACTGATTAGTTACCAGGTAGTAACCAATTCGTGACTTGAGGGGGGGAGGCACATGGGTCATAACCTTTTACTTTTCAATTTGGACTGCATGCACAGAATCAATTGTAAACTCACTGAACAATTATGTCCCATGGCCCCCCCCTTTAAGTTTAAGAGTTAGGCGCAAATTCGCAAAGCGCCGAAGCACCGAACGCTAGCGTTAATTCGCTAGCGTTTGGCATTGTACGTTACTGCGCAAATTCACTAACGAATGCTGGCGTAATTTCGCTAGTGTTACTTCGCACCCTTACGCCAGGCGAATTTTCGCTAGTGACGTAACTACGCAAATTCACTAACTTGCGCAGTGTACTGAACGCTACCTTTTACCCTAGACTTCCTTCACACCTCAGAACTGGCGAAGCGCAATAGAGTGTATAGGGATTGTTTCAAAAAAAGCTAAAATTTTTTCTAAGTCCCAAAAAACGCTGGCGTGTTTTCTACATGATGGGTGATCGGCTGAAAAAGATTGAAAATATTTTTGGGGCTCCCCTCCTTCCCCCCTACATTTCCTGACTCATGGCAACTTACCGACAGTGGGCACATGTGTAGGGCAAAATAAAATTTTTATTTGCTGATTTGAAGGTTTTCTAGGCATTTGAAGTGGTGAAACGTGTTCCTCCATTGAAATTTGAATTTCGCGCGTATGCAAATGAACCATCGCTAGCGAAACTTCGCTTCGCTTGGCGAATTAACGCTAGCGCAACTTCGAAAACTTACGCTACCCCTGTGCGCAACTTCGGATTTGAGTGACTTTGCGGAGCGCTGGCGAAAATACGCCTGGCGAAGTGTGGCGAAGTGTGGCAAAGTGCGGCGAATGGCGGCGAAGTTGCGCCTGGCGCAACTTCACATCTTAGTGAATTTGCCCCTTAGGGCTCTTACTCATGAGCGTTTTTACCTGCGCTCCCCTGCGTTCCATTTTTCGGCGTTCAGCCGCAAGGGAGCGAATAGACGCATTTCATTTTATCAAATGGGGCTGTACTCACACAGGCGCATGTAGGCGCCGAACGCAGGTTGAGACGCAACATGCTGCATTTTTCCTGCGTTTGGCACCTACATGCGCCTGTGTGAGTACAGCCCCATTTGAAAAAATGAAATGCGTCTATTCCTGCGCTCCCCTGCGGCTGAACGCCGAAAAACGGAACCCAGGGCAGCGCAAGTAAAAAAGCTCATGAGTAAGAGCCCTTAGAGAGCTGTAAAGCAGGAAGTTGTGTTCTGTTCAGTTATGTTAGACAACCAGTCACTCCTTTATACATTACATTTTTGGCTAAAGAACTACAGTGGTGCTTGAAAGTTTGTAAAATGTTCTATATTTTTATATGAATGTGACATAAAACATCATCTGATTTTCAAACAAGTCCTAAAAGTAGATGAAGAACATATTAGTAAAATAGTTCAACAAATGAAACAAAAATCTGTGCGTGGCAGATGCAGCCTGTATATTTGGACCATGGCACTAATATTAATGAATGCAACTATGTTCACATGCATTGTATACTGCATTTTAATGCATAAAATTCTGTGCCCAGTGGCGTAATTTAGAGGAAGCAGACCCTGCAGTCACAGGGGGCCTGGGGAACAAGAGGGTCCAGACTGTGGGCTCTGCTTCTATTATAGCTAATAAAAAAAATCCCTTCCCCCCTCTTACCTGCAGTGAGGAAGAGGGATGCAAGTCAGGCAGGAGTGGGCAGAGTCGGGGTGGGGAGTGGGTAGGGAGGAGGCGGGACATGACAGGGCAGAGGCGGACAGAATGGCAAGTGGGAGGGAGGATGGGGATATATATATATATATATATATATATATATATATATATATATATATATATATATATATATATTATAGATGACCTGTATATATCCCCATTCTTTAGGTTTTAAAACTACCTCTTTAAGAGACACCATGGGGTTAACCAGCCAGAGGTGGGCTGGACATCCAAGGGGTGTTTAATGGAGGTGAGCAGCAGGTGAAAGGTGTGGAAGTTTTTCACAAGTGGTAACTCACTGATGGGTTGAGAAAATGCTGTCTCTCTAAAAAGACTGGAGAGTTCATTCCCTAAAGACTGGATGTTATATCTTTGGCAAGTTAGCTATTCTTATGTTTGGACTTATATACTGCTGAAGTGAACCTGTTGTTTTCTGTGCAACTGTTTGCTGCGGAAAGCCTAAACCTGAATTGAGAAAAAATAAACAGACTGTTTTACCTTCAATCTGGAGTGGCCTGCATGTCTGGCGGAAAACCCTGCTGTGATCCCCCAAACTTCACTATATATATATATATATATATATATATATATATATGTGTGTGTGCCCTTGATCATGGGAGCAATGAAGGCTGAAGCCAATCATTTTGAGGCTCTCCATCTCAGCTAAATACAACACAAGACACTTTACAGCATCATGAGACAGTGCTGGCTGGTTCTGGAACTTGACATTTCAAGGAATTGGACAACACGTAGATTTTTAGATAAGTTAAAAGACCATGGGATTTATTAATGGTGTATAATAATAGAAGTGAAAAGGCAATGAGAAGCAATTATTTAAAATATGAAGCTGCAAGTGCATGGGTTCTACTACATGTGGCAAATAAATTACCTATACGTATAGGGACATGAAGATTACAGTTAAAGCAAGCTGGCATGATGCCCTGATTAATAGGTTTTATCAAGCTTACACAATCATCCCCCACTTTGTATAGTTAAACTTAAATTGCAATCATTTGAACTTGTCACCCACATACTGTATTAGTCCAAAAAACTGTAGTGCACATTTTAAGGCTGATACATGCAAGTGTTGATGGTATTGCATTTTACATTTAATGAAAGGTGGCTGGAAGACTTTCAATTATCAAGTATTTCATTAAATCACTGTGCCATAGTATACAAGTATAACTGTGCCATGAAGTACTGGTGCCACTGTGCCATAACATACTCAAGATTACTATGACATAATGCACATGGCACTGTACCATAGGATGCACATGGCACTGTACCATAGGAAGTGTGTCATTATGTAGAGGGGGCAGTGCACCAATCATATTCTGTAGATCATTGTACCATAATACATAGGGGTCTCTGTGCCATAATGTACTGGGTTCCCTATGCCATAATATACGGAACATCAGTGTGCCTGAATATACTGGAACCACTGTGTCAAAGTGTAGAAATGCAACTCTGTAATAATATACCAGGCAGGGCCGGAACTAGGGGTAGTCAGGGTAGGCACGTGCCTGGGGCACAAAGCTGGGGGGGGTGCCAGGCACGTAACTTTATGCATCATACCCCAAGTCCGGTCCCCTCCCGCCACTCTGGCTGGCGAGTGATTTATTTTTGAGCATGTTCATGTGTCCTTTTTGACGTGCATGTGCGTGTGATTGGCCATGTTGCCTAGGGTGCCTGGTCGGCCTGGTGCTGATACAGTGCCAGGGATACTATACCATAATATACTGACGATGAATATGTCATAACATATAGGGCACTGAGTCATAATATTATATGGTTACAGTGCCAAAATATACTGGAGGTGACGGTGCCATATTTTAGAGGGCCATCTGCATCATATTATACTGCATGTGGCATATGTTAGATAGGCCACTGTGCAATAATTTACTCATAGTAGAGGGTATTGTGCTATTATGTACTGGGGCCACTTTGCCCCTGGAGTTATTATGATGTATCAGAGTCATTGAAATAACATGCAAATAGGAAAGTTTACTGAGAACGAGCCAATAAACAGTGCTTGCTGCAAAGGTGTTTATTCCAACGACATGTTTCCGGTTGAAAGCTCTTTAATCAAGTCGGAATAAACACCATTGCAGCAAGCACTGCTTATTGGCTCTTTCTTAGTAAACTTTCCTATTTGCATTCGCTATGACACCTGTGGCAGGGGTGTGCACTGAAGATGAGAGCCTAAATTGACCCCACACTTAGCCACCTTCACGCTTTCATTGCAATAACATACTGGGGTCATTGTGCCATAATATTGTAGTGGTCACTGTAGGGGGGTCCCTATTACACAGTGCACTGTTTTAAAGCACTGTGACAAACAGTATTTCATGGTACAGTGGTCCTGGCCTGGCACTAATGTACTAGGGCCACTGTGCCATACTATACCGGGGTCACTGTGCAATAATATAGTAGAATCTGTGTGCCATAATATACTTGATGTCATTGTACCAGTGTATGGTTTGAGTGTTGCATAATATACTTTAGTTATATGTCATTTGAGCTCTAATCCTTAAGAAGAATATAAATTATCTGGAGAGGGTGTAGAGACATATAACTAAACTGGGATGGAAGGTTTAAATTATGAGGGTAAACTGTGAAGTTTGGGGTTATTTCCTCTGGAAAAAAGATGCTTGCAAGGGAACATGATTACTCTTTATCAGTACATTCGAGGGCAATATAGACAGTTTGCAAGAGATCTTTTTCTATAAAATAGATCACCACACCAGAGGCCATCCGTTTAGACTAGAGGAAAAGAACTTTAATTTAAAGCAATGTATACTAGGTGGTTCTTTACAGTAAGGACAAAATTATGTTGTGAACGCTGATTCTGTAAATACCTTTAAAGGAATTGTTTGGTGTATAAATAAAAACTGTGTAAAATAAAAAATGTTTCTCATATAGTTAGTTAGCCAAAATGTAATGTATAGAGGGTGGAGTGGCTGGATGTCTAACATAATAGCCAGCAGGGGCGATCCTGGCCCATCCGCCGCCTGAGGCAGCTTGCAGTTGCTGTCACCCCCCTCCCCCGTGCGCTTACCTTTTTGCGCTGGAGGGGGTCCGAGGGGGACCATGACGGTGGCAGAGGGGCCAGGACGCTAGCGCAGAGAGCATAATTGTGCTCTCAGTGCTAGAAGAGCCAAATTTCCGGTTTCAAAACCAGAAATTCGGCTCTTAAATTACCAGGAGCGGCATTTTTGCCGCCCCTGGTACCCAGTGGGGCGCTACTGCCTGAGGCAAAAGGCTCAAGTCGCCTCATTGGTGAAGCACCCCTGATAGCCAGAACACTACTTCCTGCTTTCAGCTCTCTTGGTTTACACTGATTGGTTACGCTAGATACCAGGCAGTAAATCAGAGACTAGAGGGGGGGGGGGGGGCACATGGGTCATATCTGTTGCTTCTGAATCTGAGCTGATACTGAGGATCAATTGCAAACTCACTGAACAGATATGACCCATGTGGCCCCCCTTCAAGTCGCTGACTAGCTCAGAGTTATAGAACTGAAAAGCGGGAAGTAGTGTTCTGGCTATTATATTAGACATCCAGTCACTACAGCTTTTTTATATTACATTTTTGGCTAACTAACTATATTAGAAACATTTACCCTGTTTCTATTTTCATACTGAAGTGTTCCTTTAAGAGTGGCTTAGATGTCTTTTTGGACAAACATGATATCCAAGGCTATACTGATACTAAAATCTACAATTATTATAGATATTGGTTTATATGGTTTATGGGAGTATATGTAGGGGTTGGTGTGAGTGTGTGTAGGTATGTATGCTGGGTTTCATTTTGTGGGGTTGAACTTGATGGACTTCGGTCTTTTTCAGAACAACTTAACTATGTAACTATGTAACTATAATAAACTGTATGTCGCTATAACATAATGATTTGGTGTCATTGAGCTATAATATTCTAGATCAGTGCTGTCCAACTTCTGTGGTACTGAGGGCCGGAAATTTTTCTGGTATGACACACACACAGGGATCATAGGGCAGGCAGAGTATGGCACACACAGGGAGCATAGGGCAGGCAGAGTATGGCACACACTGGGAGCCTAGGGAAGGCAGAGCAGGTGACAGGGAAACCTATCAGGACCACTCTAAGATATACTACATACAGTGACACTGTGAGAACTTACCCTGGTGGTCTAGCTGGGCGGCAGGGGCACCACTCAGGGGGATACTCAGTGACGTCATTGCACATTGTCATGAAATTAAAATGTTTAAGGGCACAGGTGCCAATTGTCAGTGCCCAACGTAAAGGTCTTTTTTATAAGTTCCTGGGTGTTTTCTTTTGAGTGTTTCAAGTTGTTACTGATCCTGCCTGTCACTGGTTTTATCCTGTCTGCTGCCTGTCCTGATTACATCCCATTTTGACTATCTCTTCCTGGTACTGTGATATTATCCTGTTTTGACCCGGGTTGTGACCCCGACTATTCTCTTGCCTGAATCTGTACTGCCTCCTAAGATTGGTTTGACCCGACCTGTTCTCTTCCACGCTTCTTGTTCTCCAATCCATTACTATGTGTGGTTCCCGTGCTTGCCTAGAACTCTCCCCCTGGTTCTCTCATATTAGGACCTGACGGCATCTGAGTAGTGGAGGGCTCCTCCCGAAGTGAGAGGAGGCTGTTATAGGCAGAAGTCTGAACTGTGCCCAGACCTTGGGGTTCCAATCATAACACACAGTGCTGGTGCCCCATTAGCATTTTGTATGAAGTATGAATGTCACGGTCGGCACCCAACACCAGAACAAATGCCAAGCACCCTGGTCTTGGCTCGTGCTTCACGTGTAGTGTGACCGCCTTTGGCCTCAGGAGGAGCCCTCAGCTACTTGGATGCCACCAGGACTGGATAGGCAGAAGGTCATAGTACAAGGCGTTAGGCAAAAGAGTAGTCAGATCAGGCTGGGTCGAGGCGGGCAGAGAATAATCGTAGTCAGGCAGGCAAGGGTCAAACCGGGATATCAATCAGAAGGGTTACACAGAAGAGGTAGTCGATGTTCAGGCAAGGGTCAGGAATCAGAGGTCAGAATAGTCAGAAGCCAGGCAGGGGGTCACAACAGGAATCAATACTATAATAATTCAGAAGCTCAAACACACAGAAGCACCAGGAACTAGATCCTATAATGGGCACTGAGAAAAAGAAACTGTCACTTTAAATACACCTATAAAAATTACGCATGTGGCGCGCGAGCACCCTAGGAACCCGGCGCAGAGGAAGAGGCAGCACTGTGCAGCAGGTGTCCCCACCTAGAGTGCAGCGGGCATCCCCGCCGACCCCCACGAACCCCACCAGGGTAAGTTTTTGTCACATTACCCCCCCCCTCTAGGGGGGCCACTGGACCCCCAGGTCTCTCAGGAAACTTTAGGTGGAACTGTTTTCTGAGACGGTCAGCCCTGATGTCACCAACTGGAACCCAAGAGTTCTCCTCAAGACCGTAGCCCTTCCAGTTAACTAAGTATTGCAACTTACCGCGCACTAGGCGAGAATCAAGGAGATCCTGGACAATGAATTCAGGCTGACCCTCTACCAACACTGGGGGAGGAAAAGACTGGTGGCATACCTGTGAGACAGGTTTCAAGAGCGAAACATGAAATGAATTAGAAATTTTAAAATTATCAGGAAGTTTGAGACGAACAGAAGAAGGGTTAATTATTTCAATGATGGGATATGGACCAGTAAACCTGGGCCGCAACTTGAGAGAGAGGACTTTAAGCTTAATGTTCTTTGTAGATAACGATACAGAGTCTCCTACCTGATATTTGGGTGCCTCTCAGCTGCTTTTTTCTGAGTGGCGGTTGCTGCAGAAAGAGTCGTGCACCCCAGACCAAATTTTTTTAAACAGTTTGACAGAAGAATTAACAGAGGGTACAGGGGACGAAGAACCAGAAAAAGAAAATGCTTTGGGAAGTAAACCATTAACAGTAAAGAATGGAGATTCACCAGTTGAAGAATGAGTTGCATTATTGTAAGCAAATTCTGCCCAGGCTAATAGTTCAGCCCATGAGGATTGGTTGTCAGACACGTAACACCTCAAAAGTTGTTCAAGGGACTGGTTAACCCTTTCGGTTTGACAATTGGTTTGAGGGTGATATGCGGTGGAAAAAGACAACTCAATCCCCACCAGAGAGCAGAATGCTCGCAAAAATTTCTAAACAAACCCCTCTATCAGAAACAATATTGACCGGAAAACCATGTAACTTAAAAATATTAGAAATTAATAATTCAGCTAGTTTTGGCAGAAGGGAGGTGTGGGAGGGAAATGAAGTGGCTCATTTTGCTGAACCTATACACCACCCAAATCAAAGTTTTCCCTTAAGAAGGGGGAAGATCAACAATGAAATCCATCGAAAGATGGGACCAGGGTCTATCAAGGATTGGTAGTGGCATCAACAACCCCTGTGACAAATTCCTAGAGGATTTAGACCTCTGACAGACTGGGCAAGAACTAACAAAATTGTTAGCGTCTTCTATAAATGAAGGCCACCAAACATTGCTGGATAAAAGAGACACAGTTTTGGCGATGCCAGGGTGTCCTGCCATTTTGGAGTTGCGAGCATCACCCAGAACCTGTTCCCTAAGATCCTCAGGTACAAATAATCTCCCAGGGGAAGTTTCTACAGGAGCGGAAGACTGAGCTGAGGATAATGGTGTGGCAGGGTCTGATCCCAGAGCTGCCACAATTAATTCACTAGGAATGATGGGAATGCACTCACTAGATTCTGACGAATAAGATTCAAAACTCCTAGAGAGTGCATCCGCCTTAGTGTTCTTGGAACCGGGCCTGTAGGTAAGGGAAAAATTAAAACGAGTGAAAAATAAAGCCCATCTGGCCTGCCTAGGATTCGACCACTTGGCAGACTCAATGTATAACAAATTTTTGTGGTCAGTAAAGACCGTTATCAAATGCTTAGCCCCCTCTAGCAGATGTCCCCATTCCTCAAAGGTCCACTTAACAGCCAACAATTCTCTATTCCGGATATCATAATTAGCCTCAGCAGGAGAAATTTTTTTAGAGAAAAATGCACAAGGGTGTACCTTGTTGGTTTTTGGATGCCTTTGAGAAAGGACTGCCCCCACCCCAAACTCTGAGGCATCAACCTCAACAATGAATGGAAGAGTGGTATCAGGGTGACGAAGAATGGGGGCAGACACAAACTCCTTCTTGAGGAGTTCGAAAGCTTGAATAGCATTGGGGGGCCACATACTCGGATCTGCACCTTTTTTAGTTAAATCAGTGATAGGGGCCACAATCAAGGAATTTTTTTTTAAATAAATTGGCGGTAATAGTTGGCAAACCCTAAGAACCTTTGGGTTGCTCGCAAAGAAAAAGGCTGAGCCCAGTCCAGAACCGCCCAACCTTCCCAGGATCCATTTCCAGACCCTTACTAGAGATGTTAAACCCCAAAAATTGGACAGACGAATCTTCAAAAGTGCATTTCTCTAGCTTGGCGTAGAGTTTATTCTCACTCAACCTTCGTAACACCTCCCGCACATGCTTACAGTGATCACACAAGTTGGAAGAAAAGATCAGGATATCGTCTAAATAGACCACTACGAATAACCCCAGCAGGTCCCGGAAGATGTCATTGACAAATTCCTGAAACACTGCGGGGGCATTACAAAGACCAAACGGCATTACTAAATATTCGTAGTGGCCGCCCCTGGTGTTGAAAGCTGTGTTCCACTCATCCCCTCCCTGATACGGATGAGGAAATATACACCTCAAGCTTGGAATAAATACTGACATTTCTAACCTGATCAAATAACTCAGAAATTGGAGGAAGGGGGTAACGTTTTTTTATGGTGATCTTATTTAGACCCCTGTAGTCAATACAGGGGCGAAGACCACCATCTTTTTTCCCAACAAACAAGAAACCCGCACCAGCAGGGGAACTAGAGGGTCTAATGAAACCTCGTTCAATGTTTTCCTGAATATACTCTCTCATTGCCTGGGCTTCAGGCAAGGAGAGAGGGTAAGTTCTACCTCGAGGTGAAGTAGACCCAGGAATGAGGTCAATTGGATAGTCATACTGCCTATGTGGGGGTAAGTTCTCTGCAGCTTTCTTAGAAAAGACATCTGTGTAAGCTGCAGGTAACCCCTCTAGAGATGTAGTTGCTACCACTGGAGGAATGCATGACCCCTGGCAATTTAAACCCCACCGAAGAACCTCCCCTGTTACCCAGTCAATATGTCGGTTGCGTGCTAGCAACCAAGGAAACCCCAATATTAGAGGAGAAGAAGCACCCTCAATAATATAAAAGGTTAATTCCTCACAGTGCAAGTTATTAGAACACAAAGTTAAGACCTCTGCCTTTTTAGTCACCAGACCTGACCCTAAAGGTTTTTTATTGACCGCTAATATCCTCATAGGAGGATTTAGAGGGGTTAGAGGAACACAGTATTTTGCCGAGAAGGCAGCATCTAAAAAATTCCCCACAGTAAATGCATAGACCCAGGTATCACCTGCGGGCCTTTTTTTCAGGAGTTAGATGGGATATGCCCAGTTTCATGGGTTCCTCCTGAGGTAAAGGCACAGAGGGATTAAGGGGTTTGACATTGATAACCACATTCAGAAAGAAAGATTTAACATTGGTAACACCAGACTGAAAGGAAGTAACCTTCTCATCCCTTCTCTCCCTCTATCTTCTGTCTACTTGGATGGCAAGAGACATGAGATCATCCAGGTTAGTAGACAGAGGATAGTTTACTAGGCTGTCCTTGACAGAATCAGAGAGCCCTATCCGGAACTGGCTACAAAGAGCCATGTCGTTCCAACCAGTTTCTACTGCCCACCTGCGGAACTCAGTACAATACACCTCCGCGTCTCGTTTTCCCTGGCCTAATTAAGAATCGTGGAGTCGGCAGACTATGCACGATCCGGGTCATCGTAAAGAATAGCCATGGTATTAAAGAAAGTTTCTAGGGAAAAGCGGCAGGCTCAGAGGGGGGGTAATCTTAGGGCCCAAATTTGGGGATCACCCTGTAACAGGGTCACTTTTTCCTCACCAGTAGCGAAAGATTGGGGTAAAAAGCTGAGGTATAATTTGCATGCCTCTTTGAATACAAAGAATTTATCCCCAATAAATCTTTGTTTCATGGGTTTTTGGGACATTACCCAACATGGTAGGAGAACCCACTGGAGCGGCCACAGGAGGGGTGACTACTGGAACTGGAGACTGTTCAGAAGAATCCAGTCGGCAGGTCAGATTATGAAAACCTTGTAACAGGTAATCTTGCCTCTGCTCGTGTTCTTCCAGACACTGTAAAAGAGTGGAGAGCAGTGCTTCAGAGGAGGTAGGAGCAGCGGCAGCGTGAACTTCTTCATCCATCGTGGCCCGTTATGTCACGGTCGCACCCAACACCAGAACAAATGCCAAGCACCCTGGTGTCGGCTCATGCTTCACTTGTAGTGTGACCGCCTTTGGCCTCGGGAGGAGCCCTCACCTACTTGGATGCCACCAGGACAAGAGGTGCAAGGCAAGAGGTTCTGGATAGGCAGAGGGGCATAGTACAAGGCGTTAGGCAAAAGTGTAGTCAGATCAGGCTGGGTCAAGGCAGGCAGAGAATATGCGTAGTCAGGCAGGCAAGTGTCAAACCGGGATATCAATCAGAAGGGTTACACAGAAGAGGTAGTCGATGTTCAGGCAAGGGTCAGGAATCAGCGGTCAGAATAGTCAGAAGCCAGGCAGGGGGTCACAACAGGAATCAATACTATAATAATTCAGAAGCTCAAACACAGAGAAGCACCAGGAACTAGATCCTATAACGGGCACTGAGAAAGTGAAACTTAATTTAATTTTTGTGCCCTTGCCCGATGGCGTCAACACGCAAACGCGCATGTGCCTATAAAAATGGCGCGTGCACGCACCCTAGGAGCCCAGCGCAGAGGAAGAGGCAGTGCTGCACGGCGGGCGTCTCCACCTGTAGTGCGGCGGACGTCCCCACCGACCCCCACGAACCCCACCAGGGTAAGTTTTTGTCACAGTGAACAGGTGAACTATGTGGGCAGTTTCAGTCTGGGTCTGAGGTGAACAGTACAAGGCTTTAGGGTTGTGAACAATAGAGGTGGTACAAGTGTGAACAATGCAGAGGGGATTATATGTTTGGACAATGTAGGATTTTTTAGTAGTAATTTGAGGTGTAAACAATGCAGGGGCCAGTTAAATCGAAGTACTGATACCTTTTAAATCTTACACATGGTAAACGGACACAGCAGACAGACTTTCATGTGGGGGCCACACAAGAGGGGTCCCGTCGGCCGCCAGTTGGACAGCACTGTTCTAGATGTCGCAGTAACATAATGCACTGTGGTCATTTAATATACTAGGGACACTGTGCCATAATATAAAGAGAACTACCATGTACTGGAAGTCACTTTCAACAAAGCTTTTCTTCTAAAAGGATTCAGAGAAAAAAGATATGAGGGTACATTACCTCACCAATTTGTTCCAGTATTACCCAAAAATATCATGAACACTTCTAGAAATGCCCAAAGTACTAGCAAATCTATTTTTGTTGTAATTTAAATGCTTTTTAGTATATTTCTTTAGTTCCAGAGTAAGAAAGAATAAATCAAAAGGTGCTAATTGTTGCAAATCCAGCCTAATTAACATATATTAATAAATGGCTAATGCAGAAGCCTTCTTTACAATACAAGCTTTTGACTAGCATAAAATATCATTCATTGTTTAAATCTTCAGATTGTCAGCTTTTGGCTGCTCAGGTCTTCTGACTTCATTAGCTGATGATTGTCAAATTATTTTCTCTTCCAACATTTTTAGGATCATCTGCCAGTCGACTGTTAATTTGTTGAACCTCTGCCTGCAATCTATCAGTCCTCTAAAGCATTAATATGAAGCCAGCCTTTTTAACATCTTTAACATTTAATTATGGTAACAGTGAAACACACAGTAAAACAAACTACATTGTGTTATCTTATAACACATTTGCAATTTTAAAACAGATTATTCCCTTGTTTTTTTTTCTTAATTTCCCCAGGTCAGGCATGTAATCCCTTTGATAGATGAGGTCTTTGCGTTCCCATGCTTTCCAAAGACTTTTGTATTTGTGAATGTAGTAGTCTCAGATGTACAATACAATGTGTAAATATTCTAGGCTTCATTTAGAGGTTCTGGTGCAATTATGTGTTTCTGCACATTATTAGAAAGCTCAGATATCTGCAATGGAATGACAATTTACCCTTTGATACACAAAATTATTGAACAAATAATTTGTTGATCTGTTGGAAGGTGTTGCTCCTTGTCATAAGATTTACAAAAGCTACAAGGTGTTCCTTCAAAAAAACGTCATAACTGTGGAAGGACCCATAAGATGTGCACCCAAGATTTCTGTGTTTAAACCATGACATAGAATAAGTGAAGCAGTAGTTGAATATAGGCAAGTGCACAGAGAATTGTAGCAACTTCATCTATATCTGCAATGCATGTATTCGACACTCAGATTTTTATGTTGTATTTTTTAAAAACAAATGAGATACATTTTGTTACCCAAGTGGTGTATGTTTGTCAGTGGGTGAAATAGCTTTTTGAACACTTAGGGGGTAATTTACTAAAACTCAAATTTTTCTATTCGAGTTTTAAAGGGGAAAGAACTCAAATTTTTAGAGATTAAAAACTAAAATTTTTCGATATTGATTATACCCCCAAAGCTGCTGACAAATTGAATCTGAAAAGACTCCAGCTAAAACCAAAAAGACAAAATCATGGAGAAGTCAATTGCAGATGTCCCTTTTACCTTTGGAAGATGTTTTATGATTACATGACTCTCAAAAGTTTCCGGCTGTTTGCTCTGGTTTTCCCTCAATAATCCAAACTATTCGAGTTTTTCAGGCGACAACACGAAAAGTCGAGCTTTCTGAGCACCAATTTTAAAAAGCCATACTATTTGAATTGATCCTCGATTTTTTAGCAACTTTTTTGCACTGATTTTTCGAGAAAAAATATTTATAAATAAAGGGGATTCGGGTTTGGGAGTTTGTTCTAGTTTTTTTAAAGTGAGAAAAATGTGAATTTTAGTAAATAGCGCCATTTGTCCGGCTTGCATATGTTGATAATTATTTAATAATCAACATCAACAGGCAAATAAAGAAATATACACAGTTGTTGCCATTGTTTATTGAAATTGTTTATTGAAAAACATAGAGAGATTTCCTAATGGGGAAACACCTGTTTA
Organism: Xenopus petersii; assembly: GCA_038501925.1. Classification (NCBI taxonomy): domain Eukaryota; kingdom Metazoa; phylum Chordata; class Amphibia; order Anura; family Pipidae; genus Xenopus; species Xenopus petersii. The sequence goes on from CM076685.1 coordinate 50,102,873, forward strand.
AATGCCCTGTTGCTCCTCCCAGATGTTTCTGGACTACTGACCAGCATGGTCCTGCATACATTTAAGGGCCAAAGCATAGTGGAAGCTGTAGTCTACCAACATCAGCATTCTATACTTAAAGCAACACTGCTCAATAAAACATTTTTCCATCTTACCAAGGACAGCAAATATATACTCAAGTAAAAATCCTACCTCCTCTTTATATACCTAGCTCTCTGGTTTTGTTCAAGCAAAGATAAATCTGCCGCTTAGAATTCAGCCAAATCTGAATCCTGCAAAAGTGCTAGGATTCTGCTGAATCCTAAACCAAATGCTGGGTTTGGTGCTTCCCTGGTATAAAGCTACTGTATATTTTCTTTCTAATTCAGTATTTTAGAAAAACATTTACTTAATTTGCTACTAAGTTGCTAAATTGATTTGCTAATTGTGTTTACATTTGTTGTTTAATATAATATTACCTACAAATTTGAAATATCTCATCTATCTAAAGTACAGTCAATGCTAACACATTGACAAAGGAATATTACAGGATACTTAAAGTGACTTTGTTAGCTGTTGGCACCTAAGACACATTCCAAGTGACCCAAAGAAAGAGCACTGAGCCTCCCAGTGTCTTCTCTAATAGTACACAGCAGCAATGCATGCATATTATACATAGAGTTCAAAGGGGAGATGGTGGGCATCTTCCTTCGTCTAAAGCAAAAGCAATTATCTAAAGCAATTCAGATAAGAATAATTATTAACAAAACACTATCATTGTGAATGTTGCAAGTGGTTTCATTCTTTTTTATTGTTTTTCACTTGCAGATGCACTGGCTAGTGTGCAATAGATTAATATCATGTAGTCAAAAGGGTAAAACTCTTGTTAGCTGAGAAGGGTTAAGTTTCAACATTATGGAAAGGATTGCAAATTTTACATTTCTGAGCAGCTTGTTCACTTGACACTTGTAAACTCTTGAACCACCTGTTCCACTATCAGTCACCAAGCGAAAATTAATCTTTCATGACACAAGGTTTTAAGGACTTTAACTATCAAAATAAATGAAACACATACACACATGCGCTCCTTGTTGAATATGTAGTATTTTAGAAAATGATTTTAATAGACTTATGAAGCTTTACTGATTAAATTCTCTTTAAGAAGGCAAAAGAATATGGCAAATTCTTGAAACATTCAATGGAATGGCGCAAAGGCTTGTTTCCTTGCCAGATTTGGTGTGGTGGTTTGTTTGGTTTCACTATGTACTTCTTGGGCATGTTAGCACCAAAGGCTTTGTTTTCAATATAGAATCCTGCAACTCAATAAATCCATCCAAAAATGAATAGTGCCCTTGCACTGACAAATGAGGAAGTGAGAGGATCTACTCATCTTGCCCATCTCTATAACGAGTTTGATTGGTTGTAGCACTAGGTAGAAGCTTCAGGCTGGGAAAAAGCAGGCTAAAAATTTAATACGTGTACAGGGTTATTTACTAAACTCCAAATGCAAAAATCATGAAAAAGACACATTTTTCAGAATTTATTAAACCCTGATTATGAAAAAGTCAGAATCTGAAAATCCGGTATCTCGACCTGTCAAGGTTGCATATAAGTCAATGGGAGAAGTCACAATGATTTTTTGATATGCGCTGGGATTCGTGCAATAACCTGAAGTTTTCTGAGTTTTCGGGTGAAAATTCATGAAATTTGTGAAAGTTGGATGAAAAAATCGTGAAAATTTGATTTTTTTTTCTCGCAAATTTTCTGGAAAATGTAATAATAAATAAGCATAAAAACCCCAAGCGGATTTGATCGGAGTTTGTAGCAGAAAATATTGAGATAAATTCGGACTTTGATAAATAACCACCTAAATATAAGTAGAAATAAAATAAGTGAAGTTCCCCTTGGGAATGAAGGAAAAAAGTTATAGAAACTTGCCCTATTTGGTTGATGTTTTTTCTAATTCTCTCATATCACAGCAGGCATTACATATCTTTGCAGACCCTGCATTGTTTTCCAATGAAAGGAGTTACATGTCCGATTGCATTCAGGTTGTCTAGCAGGCCAGTTATGGAAACATACCTACTAAGCAATGATTTGCAAATTAAAATCCGTGTTAATTAGCAAGTCTAATATCTTTTATTAAAGTGAACATATATCCCTTGCAGATAAATATTGTGCCAGATTCAGTTCAGTGAGAAAAAGAATGAAGGGTGAAAACTCATGGACGATATTCAATATGAGATGCAGTTCAATTCAGAAAAAAATATCTCACGGTTCATCAGATGAAAACTCTAGTGAAGTGTATGGGAAAAAAAATGGAATTGTATTTGGAGAAAAGTTTATTTCTCCTCAAATTTAATCTCATCCATGAGTTTTCATGTGTTAAATCGTGAGAACTGAACTGAATCTGGCCCATAAAACAATTTTAAGATAGCCCACTACTTCAGTGAAGGACATTCTGGGAATGTGGCCTATCCTGCATTTACATGCACCATTGATGGGGAAGGATTATAAAAATTGTTGCTGTTCTCCAGCTGACATATAATAATATGAAAATGTCTACATTCCAGATACTGCTATATAGGTAAAATAAATATATTTTGTTTGGTATTTTCATGTGGTATCATAAAAGGGATGCAATACTAACATGTAAGGGAATATGAATCCCTGACAGGACCTCCCGGGATTCAAACCCTAGACTGTATATTAAACTGTTGGTTGTCAACAAGCCATCTTTTCTCCTCAGTTTCTTACTCCTACCTTGGCTGCATGATTGGCCTATATAAGCCTTGCTATCAATTCTTCTTACTGATTAATCATTAAGTTCTATTGCTTGGTCCTGCTCTCTGATACTGTATATCTGAGCTCTTGTGAATCCCAGCCTTGGTTCCTGAAACCCTGCCTTGATTTCTTATACCTTGCCTTGGTTCCTGTTACCTTACATTGGTCCTGTTATGCTTCCTGCCTACTGAGTCCCTACAATTTCCTGGTTCTAATATCTGGTCTGGAGACTTGGATACTTCATCTGCCTGGTATCTGCTCTCACCTCTGACTTGTGTAATTTACTCTGCCTCTGCCAGCTATCTGCCCTTACCCTCAGTTTTTTAACTGGACTTGTCACTTCAACAAACTGTTCTTTGTCCCATTTTTTTGTGCTAGCCAGCTAATGGATCTATACTCAGCCACAATCTAGATTTAGAGCTCTGAATTGAAATTATGTAAGAAAAAAACTACCATCCAGCCCTAGAGCCCCCAAAATCCCCAACAACCTCATAACTCTCTGTTCATTTCTAATCCTTACTTCTTCCATTTTATACCTATTTTTGACAGTTGCTGCAACCAACAGATAATATTTTATAATCATTTTGCTTAAAGGGGATGTTCATCTTTGAGTTAACTTTTAGTATGATGTAGAGACAATTTGAAATTGGCTTTTATTTTTTTTACTTTTTGTGGTTTTTGCATTAGTTATCATTTTATTCAGCAGCTCTCCAGTTTGCAATTTCAGCAATCTGGTTGCTAGGGTCCAAATTACCCTAGCAATAATGCACTGATTTGAATAAGAGACTGGAATATGAATGGGAGGCCGTGAATAGAAACATGAGTAATAAAAAGTAGCAATAACAATACATTTGTAGCCTTATAGAGCATTTGTTTTATACATGGGGTCAATGACCCTCATTTAAATGCTGGAAAGAGTCAGAATAATTTAAAAACTAAAAAATTAAATCATGAAGACCAATTGAAAAGTTTCTTAGAATTAACCTTTCTATAATATCCTAAAAGTTAACTGAAATGTGATCCACCCCTTTAAAGTCATATTCAGATGTTCACAAACTGATTAGATTGCAATATAAATTTTTAAAAGTGTAATCAAAAAAGAAAGATTGGTCAATGTCCAATGTCCAAATTCATTGCAAGTAAGCAATAATGCATCCTACAGCTTAAAACTCTTTGCCACATATGGAATACCTTTCTTCTACATAAAATTTCAGAAGATAATATTTTGTCAATGGCAATAAAACCCAGAGTCTGTGACTCTTCAGTAAAGGACTGATTTTCAAGAATGGATATTACAGGCATTTTTTTGAAAGCTATAAAAGTTAAAATCGGAGGTGCAGTACTGTTACGTTGGAATATGCTGCCCCGTGATACAGAGCTGTCTGCGATTGCAGAGCAGTATTTGTGAGGGAATGGCCAGGGCACAATGTAGATATCTCTTCTAGCTTGCTACCCTTCCCCTAACTTGTACACAGGCCACAGCAGGACTTTTACTTATTGTCTGTCCTACCAGTACACGATCTCAGAGAGAGGTGCTCTCTACATAAGCACCAAGGGCACACTTCTGTCTGGAATCTTTTCTTTAATGAGCTCTAGAGTTTTACATGGCATTCACACTTCTGCCCATATACAGTATGATCCTCATTGAAGATGTTTTCTCTGAAATGCATGCTAATAAACCCTAAGGCCATGTTTCTTGTGAAACAAAAAGTGAAGTTGTATATGCTTCAAATAGTGAGCCATTTACCCAAGCAAGGGTGGCATTTGAAATGGGCAGTAAACATTTTTATATATCCTTCTAAATATGATGCAGTTTTTTAAAAGCATTAATGTGTAAGTACCTGTTTTATGGAAATGGTATAGAACCACAAATTTACAAATTTGTTTCCTTTATTTTGGTAATTTAGAAACAATTACCTGTATGTTTTAGAAGAAATAAAGTACCTTTATTGAAATTGATAAGGATATTAATAGTCCCCTTAAAATATTTCTTGAAAAATATCTTTGAATTCGAACCACTAACACAGTAAGTTGAAGTCTAGGGTGTACTATGCACTATATAAAGTTTTATATTATTTCAATGACACCCAAGGTTGTAATTCTCACAACCCAAAATTTAGTTTTAAATGAAATATTTATTATTAAATACTACTGGCTATTGTAGGAGTAAATTACACTGTATATAAGGATGCATGGTAATCTACTCTAAACAGCACTGCGGGATGACGTTTTGGATCTGAAAGTACATGATATTGATTTTCTTTTTGATAAGATGACAATTTTACTATTACTATTTACTATTAACGCAAAGCAATCTGCTCAGAGATGTTGCTCAACCTTATATACTCTGTAACTAGTTATTAAGGAAGTGATTTAAGGTCCCCATAGACGCAAAGATTTCTCATGACGAATGACCGATTTTAGCGAAGTCCAATCAATCCTTCGAAAATATCGTGTGGTTAGTGGGATTCGAACGATCGAACATCTTACGATTTTTCGGCCAACATCTGTCAGGAAATTGATCGGCCAGGTTAAAAAATCTTTGTCGTCCCAGTGCAGGTACTTACACATCTATGTTTGCAGGGCCAAGCAGGCAGCTACCTTTTGTTATCCTGGCAAATTGGTCTTTTTAGTTGATGGACAATTCGTACGATCATACGATCGTTCCGAGACAATAGTGGTCTCACGATGACGATCGGATCTTTTAAAAATCTCAACATCTATGGCCAGCTTTTGAAATCCTTAAACTGTATACCAATGAAACAATTAGAATAATTTTTCATGAGACATAAAAGAATACTGGGTTTTACTATATACAGTAGTCTTCATATGCTGTATACATATGTAATATTTTTTACACTTGCCAGTAATGGTTGCTTTGCACAACCTTACATAAAAAAATAATTAAAGAGACCAAACATACATATACATATATAAAATATGTGAGTTCCTTTCACCAGTCACTGTGTTCTGTTAGTCTAAAATGTTATTCCTGTTATCTACTGAGGCAATATTTTACATTATCAGAGTTTTATAACATAGGACATGAATTTACTGAATGAATGCAGGGCTGAGGAAAATTCACCTTACAACAGCTTTACATTGTAAAAATTGCTATCTTTCTTAGCAGTAGCATGTCCTTTGTACATAGTAAATGATTTTTGATCTTATTTCAATGGTTTTGGTTGCATTACATGAGAAAAATTGCCATTTTTGAAAGGAATTACCCCTGTCCTCTTGTAATTGTGAAAAAGCATCTTCCAGTCAAACAAACAAGCTATGTTTCAAACACCTCTGTCTGTAACAGTTCCAAAGAAAGAAAACAGTATGTATGCTTTCATATGAACTTAACTTTGAACTTAACTTTTCTGTGCTCATAAAACAATGAATGTCTTCTTATATTTCCAGTGCAAATTAAATGTTAATTTAGACCCCTGAGGATCTATACTTTATGTGTTTGTATTTTACATAATAGTGACAAAGACAAAGACCCGCAAGCATTACATATCAGCCTTTTTTAAGCCAGATTGATTGATGTTAACAGCACTGTGCTCCAAAAACACAGATTCTCGTCCACACAGAGCATTCACCTTGAAACTGAGAGGCCTGACTGGAAGCACATACAGGGCCCGAATTGCCTGATCAGATAGCTTGTTAATTTCATCATTTCAGACTTTTATGGATTTTCCAGTTGCTGCTGCTTTTATAAACAAGCATTTCAATGACCTTCCCCTCCGGACGTCAGCGCAATCCAGCTCTGCAAGAATCCCAAGCTCTGAAAGTTTATAAATAAGCCTTCTATCAAGTTCCAACAACAGGTGTGACCTCTCCCTGCTGTCCTAAAACTGAACAGTTTCAACAAGCAAATAAAAACTAGACAGTGCTGTCTTAAAGAGAGAGTACTTGACAATGAACTAACAGTTTTCCTCGTTCCCATATTTTGTCAGGAGATGCATTGTGAAAGGAATTTGATATCTTATTGCAATCTGGTTGTCAGATTAAACTGTCACACATCCCGCATGTGATTTATTTTAACATAAGTTGGGAAATCTCTCGGTATGTTTTACCAAGGAGATAAAGACCATTCACTTTATCTAGTACAGCAGCCATTCCCAGGTTAAGGCATTGCTTTGATCTCCCATAGCTACCTTCAGCATTACACTTCTCTCATTCTCTGTGCCTACTCCTTCTCCTTTCTCCTGGAATAAAGGGGCTAATGCTGTATGGGTCTAAGCATAGGGGAGAGCACCAAACTCACATGACACAGAAGGCAACTCCTACTTGGAAAAAGAGTGGAGTAACCTGGAAAGTGATACAGCAGACCTAATGTCAACTAAGCACTTTCTTTTTGTCTTTATTTGGAGTCCTGTTGTATATAAGTCCTGTTGTGACCAAGGGAAACTCAGAGAAGGAAGATTTTAATATCCACTATTTCTTGTACAGGCATGTTCCACCACCAGACACACCTGTCACTTATTAAACCATAAAAATAAATATACAGTGATCAAAGGTTTTCACCAAAGGCATCATATTATACAGTAATCAATCTCTAATTGTAAATATTTTTGAGTAATGTATGTGTGCTGCCATTACAGTTTGTTATTGCTATACAGTTATATGTTTATATATGGGTATGTCTCTTGGTGTGACTGTTTACTGCATTAAATCAAATGTAGAACTATTATTTAACAAAATTGTTAGATTACAATTGAGGTAAATTTATAACAGCTATACTGTTATGGACCTTTCCAGACTTCCCTTTTTTTCATACTTCCAAGAATTCTCTATTCAAGTAAAATTAAAATTCTCAGCCTGTGCTATACCACGAGGCACATTTATCAAGGGTCGAATTTCGAGGGTTAATAAACCCTCAAATTCAACCCTCGAAGTTAAATCCTTAGAATATCGAATTGGAAGGATTTAGCGCAAATCCTTCGATCGATCGAAGTAAAAATGAACAAACTATTCTAATGATACAGAAACCTTAATGCCTTTGATCCACAACAATTATCAACAGTATCAGCACAAACCATCTCTCATATTAACAATCTTTCCTGTCCCAATATGGCAGCTTCTCTCTACAACGATGCCCTTTCAACAGCTCTTGACTCCCTTGCACCTTCTACCACCCAGCACAGCCGACCAGCTAAACCCCAACCCTGGCACACTGGTGTAACTCGGTACCTCAGAACATGTAGTAGATCAGCTGAGTGAGTGGAGAAAGTCACAAACTGATCTTGACTTCATCCACTTCAAATTCATGCTCTCCTGCTACAATCAAGCTCTATTATTAGCTAAAGAACAATACTTCTCTTCTTTAATCTCCACTCTGTCCTCTAAACCACAGCGACTGTTTGTCACATTTAACTTACTCCTATGCCCCCTCCACCCATTAATGTAACTGCCCAAGATCTTGCTCATTTCTTTAATGAAAAAATCGATCTCATTAGGCTGAGCATACTGTCTGACAACAATCTCAGACTAATGTGCAGTCCACTCACATCCACTTTGCACTCCTTCACCCCTGCAACACTAGATGAAGTTAGCAAACTTCTAGCCTGCTCAAAACCCACAACCTGTTCCATTGACCCCATACCCTCCCGCCTCCTCTATCCAAAATCTGCTACACTCTCTCCTGCATTTACCCACCTATTTAATCTTTCACTCTCTACTGGTACTTTTCCATCCTTATACAAACAAGCACTAATCACTCCTATCCTCAAAAAACCTTCCCTTAATCTCAGCTCTCCTGCTAACTATCGTCTGGTTTCCCTTCTTCCATTCGCATCCAAATTACTAGAAAGGCTTGTTTACAAACCTGATCCAGCATCTCACTCACAATTCCCTTCTCGACCCCCTGCAATCTGGCTTCCGCTCATCACACTCAACTGAAACTGCACTCACCAAAGTAACCAATGATCTTCTACTGGCAAAGTCTAAAGGTCACTATTACATACTAATCCTTCTACATCTCTCTGCAGCCTTTGACACAGTTGACCACACACTCCTCCTGGACATTCTATACTCAGCTGGCATTTGTGACACTGCTCTTTTACATCTTACTGTATCTGTCTGACCGTTCCTTTAAAGTTGCCTTCTCTAACTCTGCTTCTACTACATTCCTTCTCTCTGTCGGAGTTCTTCAAGGCTCTGTTCTAGGCCCCCTGCTGTTCTTGCTCTATACAACTTCGCTAGGAAAACGTATTCAGGCGTTTGGACTTCAGTATCACCTTCATGCTGATGACACTCAACTCTACTTGTCTACTCCTGATCTTTCTAATTATGTCCTTTCCCAAGTTACAGATTGTCTCTCTGCTGTCTCCTCCTGGATGTCGCACCGCCACCTGAAACTGAACCTTTCAAAAACAGAACTCATTATATTTCCTCCCAGATCTTCCGCTGTCCCGCAGTTATCACTCATAGTAAAAAAAAACACCTTTCATTCCACCACACAGGCATGCTGCCTAGGAGTTGCCTTAGACTCACATCGGTCTTTTTCACCACACATTCAAACACTTACAAAATTTTGTCATATTCAACTACACAACATTGCCCGAATACGACCATATCTCAGTTCAGAATCAACTAAAACACTGATTCAGTCGCTCATCATCTCCCGCCTTGATTACTGCAACCTACTCCTTGCATCCTGAATCTGTTCTAAATGCGGCTGCTAGACTCATTCATCTATCGCACCGCTCAACATCAGCTGCTCCCATATGCATGTCCCTTCACTGGCTCCCAATCTCCTCTAGAATCAAATTCAAATTACTAACACACACATTCAATGAAGCCCCTCTCTATATTTCATCTCTGATCTCTAAATGCACTCCTTCACAAAACCTTCGCTCTACCTCTGATCTTCGCCTCGCTTCTCCTCTCATCACTCCTGCCCATTCTCGTCTACAAGATTTCTCTTGGGCTTCTGCTTTTCTCTGGAACCCTCTGCCTTGAGCTGTCAGACTTTATCCTTCTTTCCAAACTTTCAAGTGCTCCTTAAAGACCCACCTGTTTAAAGAAGCTTATTCAATGTACCTTAGTTAATCAATCATTGCTGTATCATAAATCACAAAATTGTTTCTAAAATCCTAATGTATCAATTGTACCCAAACCTTTAGTTTGTAAACTCTAATTTGTAGGGCCCTCTAATCCTTTTGTACTCTGTAACCCTTGTTTGTTATCCACCATTTATTCCCTGTTTGTTATAACTAAGGTAAAGCACTGCGTATCTTATATAAATAAATGATGATGATGATGATATAGTATTTGTAGTAATAATGATATGATTTATACAATTACCTGAGAGTTATATGGTTGAAGTTTTACTCTCATAATGTTCTCAAATATTTTTCGTTAGGCTTAAGTTAACAACTATTCCATAGCCCAAATACCAACCGTTTAGTAAAAATTTTGTAAAAAAATGTTGTTTATGTCAGTTGTATAGTTAACAAAGTACAAAGCATACTGTATGTTCATAAATGTAGTTTAGATCTAGGTTCCTACTAGAGATAAATTAGGAACCATTAGCCTAAATTTTATCATCATATGCATTAATAAAGGTATGGATCTTTAGTGCTACAGATTATAATTTGACTTATTAAGTGACAAAACATGCTTTTACTCTGTTTCAAGGTCATCCTTGTCATAATTACCATCCAAATGACTTACAGGAAAGTCATCTAGAATGTCCTTACAGGCAGCTGCAAGTAAAACATATTTCCAGGTCACTTTTTTATAATACAATACTGGCATTGCAGTAAAAAATAATGGGGGGAAAAGAGTGAGCCAGAGTGGAAACTGAAATCGATTACTTTGGACATCATATAATTCGGACTTTTGTTGTAAACATTACCTGCTGACATATAATAGGGAACGTAAGAAAAATCTGGTGTACGGTTTTAATCTTGAAGTGTTTATATCAAAAAGTGTAGGGAAATGCAAATACAAAATACAAAGATAGAGCCTTAGAGAATGCTACTTGTAACTATCTAAAAAAAGGTGCCATTGTTGCTGTGGCTTTTAGACCTGTTTCTATACAGCTACAAGTTTCCCTGTATCATGTAGGCCTTATAGTATTTTATAGGCCCAGGTGATTTATCAATTAGTGTGTCTTTATAAGGTTTGTTCACTTTCCAACACTTTTCAGTTCAGTTGATTTTAGATTATTCACCAGAAATAAAGATGTTTTCCAATACTTTCTATTTGTGACCAAGTGTAAAGTTTAATTTTTCACCTTCTTATGTCTTTCTAAAGCAGCTCGGGGGAGGGGGCATCTGCAAGGTTATTGCACCACCTTAACAAAACATAAAAAATGATGCCAGCCTCTGTAATTGCATTTAATGAAAAACAGTGTATAGTAGATTACTGTTATGTGAGGTTAATTATAGAATATGACTTCTTACCAGCAGTGAGATTGTTTCCAGGCTCAGTTTCTAAAGAAAATGCATATTAAAACATATTTCATTACTCTCTTTATTTAGCATGAAATGTATGGAGATCATATGATCATATACAGTATAGCAAATAGGACCTCCAATGGGATATTAGAGGCCTGTGCAGATTTGTGAGCCAAGTTTCAAGTCACATATACTGTACATATTCAAGTCATATATATATATATATACTGTATATATATATATATATATATATATATATATATATATATATATATAGCCTGCCCTGTAAAAATACTTTTTTCTAGTTAATAACTGTCAGGTGCTGATGAGAGGCTGGGAGCAAAACAACATACAGTAAGGGCAATCAAGTGTCATACTGGCCTTAAGCAGGATGAACATTCTTACAGGTAAGAATGAATATCTGTGCTAGAATACAGTACATGGACATATATGATCTCACCAGAAACAATTTATTTTACAGGAAGAAATGCAGCCTGTACTTTTCAATCAGTTTGTACTCCAAATGCATTTCTTCATGCAGTTTCTTGTGGTGGAAACACATGAAAGATCCACCACAAGGAAATGCATAAAGAGACCTAACAAAGTATTGGAACTATAACTGGTGATAAACCAATGTTTTTTCCTACATCTGTTTTCTATTTATTTCATTCTACATTTGTATTCTATTTATGAGCTAAGGGGAACCCTGACGAAAGTCTGAACTTGTAACGGGACTTGAATTGGAAAGTCCAAAACTGCTCTAGGGTACTAGTGGGTAGTGGCAGCAAGTTTAGTACAACAAGAACTTCTCAGCAAATTACACTGAGACAACTGCTTCTGCCTCAGGCGGAGGGGCCAGGATAGCCCCTGGATTTGGCAGCTACAAATACATTACTTAAAGAAAGTAGTTTATATGCAGTTGCCTGTAACAACCAATTATGACTTTACTTTCATTTTCCAACTGGTAGTAGACTAAACAAATCTAATTGCTGATTGGTTGCAACAACACTTGTTCAAATGTCAAATGAATAATATTATGTGCTTACATTATTTCTAGTGATTAGTAATTCCTTGCATCAATATATGATCCATATTACTAGAACTATTATGAAAAATGTGTTCCACGTATCAGTTTGCTAGTTCATCTTTAGAATAATTTGACTGCATGAGGTTAATGACAGAGACAATGAAACAGTTTTGAGTTACATAGATTACTTGCTTTATCCCTAAAACGGCATTTATTATCTTGCCTGTTGTATAATTTACATTGTGAAATAAATTGCTTATTATTTACCTGTTGTCGTAGATAGTAATGTGGTAATTTTAAAAGCTTTAACCACATATCCGCTAAAGAAAGAAAATTGTTCATTTAAACCAAAACTTCATAATTCAAAAAGGAAATTATGGGAGGATTTTGGTTATATGCATTTACTAAATGCCCTGTTGGGAACAATAAAAGGTCATTTTGCTTAGTGTAAGCTTCGTCCCTTTTAATGCTTGGTTCCCACAGGACCACCACTAATTACTGTTCAAACACAATAGGTTTAATCCTCCATGTTGCCAAATACACCCTAATAAATTCGTTATAATTTAATTCTGCTTGGAAATTGTGCATACGACTGAAAATGTTTTTAGTAATTACCCAAAACCAAAGATGCTGCATATTACATCTTGAAATAATTGAATCTCTGTATAGTCTCCAAAAGCCTTTTTTTTTTTTCTCTTTAAAGATACAGTTCCCTTTTTTATAACATAGTAGTAACCATTTGGGTACTTGAGATATTAAAGGGAAATGTATGTATGTATATTTTTATTTGTAAAGCGCTCCTTGAGGGCAAAGCACTGTACAACAAAACAATAAATTAGTAGTAACAAACAAGGGGTCATTGGATTAAAAAGTAACAATAAGTGCATTATTAGAATACAATTCACAAAAATATAAAATATAATTACAATGCAGATTAAGTGCTCAGTGTCAAGGAAACAAAAGGCTAGAGGACCCTACCCCGTAGGGCTTACAGTCTAAATGGAAGGTAACATACAGACACAATTCAGAGGGGTATTAAGGTGCTGTGGGTTACAGTTTGTTACACTGTTCTATAAGTGCCAGTTCAGGTGTTATCCAGGTGCTCCCAGAGGTAGTCTTTGAGTTTTGTTTTAAAAACATTGAAGGAGGATTCTCTCCTGAGAGATTCAAGAATGGCATTCCAAATATAAGGAGTCACAAGAGAGAAGGGTTTGATACAGGAAACAGCAGTAGTATTGGGGGGTACAACCAAGCGGTTGCTCTAAGAGGAGCGGAGATTTCGGGCAGGAACATATAGAGAGACAAGAGATGAGATGTAGTTAGGTGCAGAGGAATGAAGGGCTTTGAAGCTTATGAGGAGGAGTTTATAAGTTATTCTTTGTTTTATAGGAAGCCATGATAAGGATTTCAGCAGCAGAGGGGCCTGTACCCTTTTGGATGAGAGGAGGATAATTCTTGCAGCAGTGTTTAATACAGACTGTAGAGGGGAGAGATGGGAGTTAGGGAGGCCAGTTAGTAGAAGGTTACAGTAATCTAGTCTGGATAGGATGAGAGCATGCATGAGCGTCTTGGATGTATCAGATTTTGGCAATATTGCGTAAGAAGAAGTGACATGTTTTGACAGTGGTGTTAATATGATCAGAGAAGGAGTCAAAGATAACCCCCAGACAGCGTGCTGAGTTGACAGGATTAATGAGCATGCCATCAATAGAGATAGTAAATAGGGCAGTAGGACCAGGCTTAGGTGGAAAGATGATAAGTTCAGTTTTTGTTAGGTTGAGTTTGAGGTGGCGCTGGTTCATCCAATTTGAGATAGCTAGGAGGCAGTTAGAGATCTGAGCCTCTGTTTCAGCTGTTAATGAAGGGGTGGATAAATATATTTGGGTATCATCAGCATACAGATGATAATTAAAGCCAAATGAATGGATGAGATCTCCCAAAGACAGAGTGTACAGGGAGAACAACAGCGGACCAAGTACGGAGCCTTGCGGCACCCCCACATTAAGTGGAACTGGAGATGAGGTTTTGTTATCATAGGAGACAGTGAATGATCGGTTAGAGAGGTAAGAAGAGAGCCAAGATGCAGCCTGGTTACGGATGCCAAGCGAATAGAGAATCTGCATCAGGAGAGAGTGATCAACTGTATCAAATGCAGATGATAGGTCAAGGAGGAGAAGGATGGAGAAGTGACCTTTGGCTTTGGCAACCTGAAGATCATTTGTAACTCTGCACAAAGCAGTCTTAGTAGAGTGACCAGGCCGGAAACCAGATTGCAGAGGGTCCAACAGATTATGGGTGTATAGAAAGTTAGTAATACGGGAGAACACAATACGCTCTAGGAGTTTAGAGGCAAGTGGTAGAAGGGAGACAGGACGGTAATTTGTGAGTGGGGAGGACAAAAGAAGCTTGGAGACTTCAGACATTGTTACTGGAGGGAAGGAATTAAGACATGCAGGAGGGGGCTTAGGAAATGAAAGAATATGTTAGATGCAGAATGTATGAGCCCTCCCTCAGATTCCATTGTCTATGCCAGACAAGTATAAAATCACAACATTTTTTGCAAGTATGTATATTATACACAAACTCCAAATATTTTCTTGAAATCAAAGGGGCTTATGTAGATCTACAATAGTGCAATGTAAAGTATAGAGATTGCATTGTAACAATTAACACCTTTCTCAAAGGAACATATGCAGACCTCTGCCCAGCCAGAATAAAACAGCAAATATTCTTCAATTAAAACTAAATTTTAGTATGATGCAAGTAGTGATCGGCAAATAATTAAAAAATATACATGAAATAAAAAAATGAATACCAATTGAAAAGTTTCTGAGACATATATAACAAGCTACATGTAAACTCTAACATGATGTACCCCTTTAATTGTTAAAGGGGAACTTCGACTTCCAAACCAAAATTTGATAAAGAGGCCCACATAACACAGAAACCCCTAATATACCCATTTACAGATACAGCATGCAGGAACTACATAACCCCCAATAATGTTCCTTTCCTTATTGAAATCATGTGTGCAAGGAATTGTGGGGTTTGGAGGATGCAGGCTGAGGACAGTTGGCTGCTGATACAAAGTAACAGTAGTCAGTCAGCTCAGCAAAGTAGTCAGATAGATCAGCAAGAGAGCAGGAGGATAGGCTTAGGAGGGAACTGTCACAAACCATCAAACACCATGAAAAGTCTGCATATTTTGTTATTGATGTATATTGCAAAGTTGCTTGAAATTGTGTTTACTTTTCAAAAAGTTATGTTTTTGTGGAGTTCCCCTTTAATAATGAAACCGAAGTAGAAGAAAACTGTAATATAAAAACAGGGCAGCTACGGTGTTTTTCCAGTTCTGTACATTCCATTATAGTCTTGCTATTGGTCTATACAGCTATCATGAAAACAAATACAAAAAATACACATGCATTGCTTACAATGCTGCAGGTCTCCGATGTTCAGTCTTTCATTATATCACAGATTACAGTCATTCATCTGTGTTTTTCCTGAATATGCAGAGAGTGGGAAATTAACAAAATAACTGCTAGGCAGAGCCATGCTGCTGCCGTATATATATGCATTGTGGGTGGCATTAGGAGGAGAGAGTAAGAGACAATGGGGAAGATTTACTTTAATTCAAAGTGGCCGTCGCTAGTGAAAATTCACCAGAAATCTTCCGGGACATCGCCAATTTACTAACAGGTGTAGAGGACAATTCACTAGCGAGACCGTCGTTACTTCGCAAATTCACTACAGTGTGAATATTACAGAACATTACCTCTATCATCAGTTTCCTTCACAAGCTTAGACCTGGTGGACTGATAAGATGAAGCTACATCCTCCTCAATCTTATGTCAGTCACATCATATCCTGTATGCCGAAAAGTTATTAAAATTATAAAAAAAAAGCTGCCGTTTTTTCATATTTTAAAGCGGGATTGTCTTTAAAAGTTTTAACCATTTGAGGGGCATGCCACGTTTTTTAGGGGGGGTTCATGTCTATGGCATTAGATGATCTCCTTTGTCTTTATTTTGCTTCCCTGAACATATTTAATAATAAGTGGCCACTTCAAGCATTTGCACCAACATCTCTAATAAAGAAGTGTGAAAAACATTTTATGGTATAGTATGTCTGTTGTCCAATTAATTGAAGCTATAGAAAGAGCTGATCCTCCTGTTCATAAAATTGTATGTTTTAACATCAGGCTATTACCAAAACAATTTTTACACCACATTTGGGCTGAAGAAACCAATTAAATTCAGATGGCAAAGAAATTCTGGTGTGTCAAAAGCAGTGTGTAAAAAATAGTATTAGTCAACAAAATTTTTAGCAGCTATCACCTCTTTTTACACAAAATTATTACAATTAGGAGCCAATTTATTACATTTTAAGATCACTTTTTTTTTACAACTTGTGGAACTTTTATGAATTTGAGTTTATCCAAGGCGCTGCACCAGTAAGGCTATTTGAGAAACTCGTCCAGCACCCTACTGGTTACCAGGGGCAGCAAAAATGCCCCTCCTGGTAGCTTTAAGAGCCATATTTCCAGTTTTCAAGCCAGAATTCTTCTCTTCTAGCACAGAGAGCACAATTGCCCTTCTCTGCCTTAGGGTTTTGTACTCTCCCAGACCTCCCCTGGACCCACTCTGGTGCTGTGTGTGTGAGAGGGGTGGCAGCAGCAAGCCACCTCAGAGGGGCCAGGATCGCCCCATAGTTTATCATGCAAACAAACAAACATGTTGCAGCTAAAACCTGATGAATCTTCTATAGAAGTCAGTAAGAGTTTTATAAACAGTCGTGTTTTAAAAAATTAAGGGGACACTGCTTGTTTTTATAGCAAAAATGTTTTTTTTCCCCAAATGAATATGACTGAGTTTGTCTGATTAAATTTTCTTAATAAATGTTAATTTAAAAACAAAAGATTTGAAAAAATACTGGACATTAATAAGTTAATAAACCGTCTGTGAAAAACAGAAATGTATATTTTGCATTTCATGTAGCTTTACAAGGACCTTATTATTAAACGGTTTATGTTATTTTAACAACTTTTTTTAACATTCTTTTATAAATATTACACCTAATTGGGGTTCCACAGAGATTTGAGCAAACCTCAGATTCTACATCTTTCATACTGTAAATGTAAATATCAAGTGAGCAGGGAATTCCTATACTGATTAATATGTATTTGTTATTTTATACTGTAACTGTTCTACAGCACTGTGCAATACATTGGCTCCTTAGAAATACTTGTTGATAATAATTTGAAATAATTTGGCCCTGAGCTGAAGATTACTGAATTGGTAATATTTTTCTGAGTATATTAACAGGATATTAGTGATTATATCAAATACTGACCAATACAGGAAGTAACGTGGGTCCTGCTCCTTAGAGCTTACGATCTAAAAGATCTTTCTGAAACCTACAGTACTAATTGAATAGCAGATGACCTTTATAATCTGACTTTCTATCAGGTATTATGTCTAGCTGCTCAGATGCAATGTGTAAGAAATGTCCTTTGCATATCCAAATTTATTTTCACTTATTCTCTATTTCTAAAAATTACATTTGTACAGTATATGAGACTGCTTTACTTGAAATACATTAATGCCTACATTAACATAATAACTAAAAGCTTAATTAGCAATGGAGCTAAATGTATGTCTTATATAGTAATCTAAAGCAACTTTATATTTCTGTAGAGTGTCATACAGTATATACTTATGCATTATGCATGTAGTAAGTACCTTGACTCACTAAAAATACATTTCACTGGGATGTTTCTGCTAACCTTAATATTTTGCTGCATTTGAACTGCTTCTAAGTATATGGTCCTGAGAATAGTGGTTCATACACTGCAACATATAGAAGTTTATCAATATAGTAAATGATCTAGAAGTCCTATGAGTGTGGTCTCTTACTCTCTTTCCATCTCTCGCTCTCTTGCCATACTATATATATGCTGTATACTATAACAAACAAGAGAACATTGTGCTCACCAATAATTTTTGAACCATTAAGCGTGGTGCAATAAGTCTGTGACCACAAAATTCATACAAATACAAGAGGTCCTGTGCACTCAACCTATTATGAATATATTTAAGACACTGAGAAATGTTTATTTAATTTTATTGCATTGCGAATCTAAATTGTGCATTGCAAACCTTTAACACCTGCTCTGAAGTTTCATTAAATATTTTGTCACAAAACATAGTTTGCAATTGCGAAATTTTATTACATACACTGCAAACGTTCGCAAAAGCAATTTGCCATGAAGTTGTTGAGGTCTTTAATCAAAAATGGTGCAAACATGGTCGCTAATGTTCACAACGGTCGTTTTTTTGTTGTAGTATTGGTATGTAGGCAACCATCTCAAATAATGTATGTGTTTTAAAATGAGCCAGCACTTCATGATGGAACTGCTTTCAGACATAACTTACATTCTCAATATAACTAAAGGAGTTGCAGTGGGACTTGGATTTTTACTATTGAGTGATGTTCTTATATATGTTTCACTTCACCGAAAAATCTTGAATGTCAGGGAGCTCCCCGTTGTTTTGTTACAGCCTGCTAGGGGGAAAGGGAAGGGGTTGACCTCACTCCAACTTGCAGTAAAGAGTGACTGAAGTTTATCAGAGCACAAATAACATTACTATGGGCACCTGAGAAATTGACATGTCTAGCCTCATGTCAGATTTCAAAATGAAATGTAAAAAAAATCTGTTTGCCCTTTTGAAAAAGAGATTTTGGTGCAGAATTCTGCTGGAGCAGCACTCTTAAAGGAACAGTTTTATTTTTATACTGAACAATTCCTTTGTGGTGTGGTTTGAAAAAAAAACTGTTATTCCATGACAGTATCTGTGACAGTATCCCTAATAAAGCAATAGAATTCTTAATGAATCAGACGAAAGCTGAGTGTAAGACTGGCCAGAGATGACTGTTCATAGTTGGCCAGATAGTCCCTGAGCCCCCCCCCATCTTTTGTTTTCAACATGGTACAAATTTATGTGACCTTTTAGTTGAGTGGCCCACTTGATTGTTGTTAAAATAAGCATAGTGGGTGGCTGTTGGGAATGAAACCTGGGAGTTTTTGTTGCCCGAACTGCACCTCCTGTAGGTACATAACACCTAGTGATTCCTTCCTACATCCACAAACAGGTAAACGCTTTGCAATAAAGCATCATATCACTTTCACTGCTACACATGTGGTTTACCTAATAACATGGCCATGTGGGTTATCATATGTAGCAAAAACCTATCAGGTATTAAGATTGCGGATTTATACATATTGATCCGCATTTAGCACGGCATTCAGGGACAGTACCATTAACAAATTGGTGGCTTATCACTTTCTTAATAAGCGACTCAGGTTGCCTACCTTTTGGTACATAGCAATGGATCATATTCCACCCCTGAAGAGAGGGGGCGAAAGGTCAAAGATCCTTCTCCAGAGGGAAGTATTTTGGATAAAAAAATTAAATACCCTTGCTCCAGTAGGTTTGAATGAGTTTTGCTCTCTCCTATGTTTTTTGAATCAGCACTAATGAGTATTTTTTCTGTGATACACGTTATCTGCTAACGCTACAATGTTTCTGCATATATCTTTGTGGTATTGTTTTTAATCAATTTATTCTTTTGCACTGTGTGTATACCTGCATTATCTAAGGTGATTTTATTTTGCTTGTGCAAGGCTCTCCTTCTGTCTGTGAGAGTACAAGTGCTTGGGTGTGTCATTGTGTTTTATCTATTTAAACTGATGATGTTAATGTAAACATGGTCTTGATAAGGGTCTTAGAAGGAGACAGAAACGTTGGCCTGTTTTTTTTTGTTTTTTTTTTATTTATTTATTTTTATTTAAACAGATTTTACAAAAATAGTACAGTACCACAGATATAAATAGGTAAAAAAGTAAAAAGAAAAAGAAAAATAGGATAGAGTAGAATAAGAATGTATAGGACCCCCGCTATCTCGTAACTGTTTGCGTCCAAAATCCACTCGCAACACCCGCAGGCCATCTCCTAAACCTTCAGGGTTACTTGGACCAGTTACAACTTTTATTACTCCAGCTAACTCACTTGCCCCATCCCCAGGGCATTCCTATCTATACTCCAAAGGATCCTCCCTTTATTCCTCTTTCAGCCTGAAATCCCTTTTATCTCGATTTATTTATAAACCTAACCCATGGTTCCTAAATGTTCCAGTATTTAGCACTCTTGTTATGAATAATATCTGTTATTTCTTCCATTTTCCTAGTGTGCTCTACTACCTGCTGCCATTCAATGCTACTTGGTGGAACTGTCTTCTTCCAATGTCTTGGGATTATTGACCTAGCCGCATTCAGCAAATGTAAGGTAAGTGGGTCCCTTAGTAAACCCTTTTTTTCAATATCTAGGCTTAACAGAATCAAGGGGGCATCTTCCATCGACAAATTGGTGTTCGTTATTTCTTTGATTACTTTCAAGATTTTACCCCAATAATCTTGCAAATCCTTACACTTACACCATATGTGCGTATGTGTCCCCCTCTCCCTGCCACATCTCCAACATAAATCTGTGAGTTCAGGATACATCCTATGCAACCTAGTTGGTGTAAGGTGCCATCTAGTAACTATTTTGAAATTCATTTCCCTCACTCTTGCCACTCTAGATGATTTGTGGGCTTGTAACAGGATCTTATTCCACATCTCGGGGGGGATCTTAATATCTAAATCTTTTTCCCATTTCCTAAGAGCTGTATCTTTGCCCAGAGAAATATTTGATAATAAAAGTTTATATATAATAGATATTGCTTTGTTAGGGACCTCTTTACTTTCCAGTAGTTTTTCCCATTTGGTCAGTTCTCTATCCCAATCTTCCTCTTTAAGTTTATAAGTATAATTTTGCAATTGGCAGTAGTTCCATACATCTCTAACATGTTTTCCCCATTTCTTTTGAATTTCTTTTAATGGAATCATTTTATTATTTTCCAGAAAATCACTAATTCTAGTTGGTCTCCCCTCAAATACCCTCCAGTACCTGAATGCACCACTCTCCAAACTGGGTATAAATGAAATGTTGTGTATTAAGGGTTGTAGTGTAAAGGGCGTTTTAGTCAGGTTCATCTTTATTCTATTGCTGTACCAAATCCTACGTTGGCCTGTTTTTAATGAAATGAATAAAATTATGTAATTTTAACTTTTACAAAAAAAATCAGTTGCCTGCAAAGTAATACAGCGCATTATGGTAGCACCTGGGTCTTTAATGAACAGTATATACTGTATATATAACTTGTCCAGTAACATGCCTGCCATTTTAGTGACTTTTGCCATAGTTGTACACATGTACTTTTTTCTGATGTTAACCTTTTTGTTTTCATATTGTAGTTTAATTTATTTATTCATTTTGCATGTCACAAAAAGGTTTACACATGTAAAATATGGGTCCAATCTGTGACCATGACTTTGCAATGATCTTTAAATGACTTTCTTTGTAATAAAAAAATTAAGTTGTAATGTCACCCCCTATACATATGTAAAAAGGCGAACATGTTTCTTAAGTGGTGCAGTGTAAAAATATTGATTAGAGAAATTACTGCAGCTCTTTTGCTCTTGAATGATTTTAACAAAGAAAGAAAGGGATCTCAAGCCAAGAAAAGTGGCATTGAGAAAATTGATGTGCATTAGCAGTTTTATTTGAAGGACTAGGGTAAGGTGGGTCACCATATATGAGAAGTGCATTTATCCCATCATGTTTCTAGCTGATATACTAGTATATTCATGCTGATATCTGTAATAAATGTTGTAAATCAGCAATCCGGAGGGCTAAGAAAAGAAATGAAGAGTTAATTGCGGTGGAGGTGAAAACTAACCCTAAAAAGTTCTTTAAATATATTAATAGTAAAAAGATGCAGGTTGAGACTGTTGCTCCATTAAATAATGGTACCAGTATGGTTGTAACAGATACAGATAAGGCAAATGTGTTAAATCAGTTCTTTTCTTCAGTGTATACAATAGAGGAGTCTGGGTTCCCAGGCTCACTTAATAACTGCACGAATGGTTCAGCTCAATCTAGTCAGTGGCTGACTCAGGATATGATTCAAAAAGCTTTAATACAAATTAATGTAAACAAGGCTCCAGGGCCTGATGGTATACACCCCCGGGTTCTAAGAGAGCTTAGTTCCGTTTTAGACCAGCCCTTATTTCTGATTTTCTCAGATTCACTGTCATCTGGTATGGTGCCTATGGATTGGAGAAAAGCTGATGTTATTCCAATATTTAAAAAGGGATTACGATCTCAGCCTGGCAATTATAGGCCAGTAAACTTGACATCTGTGGTAGGCAAATTATTTGAAGGCTTGTTAAGGGATCACATTCAAAATTTTGTCCTAATGAATGGCATTATGAGCAACAATCAGCATGGCTTTATGAAGGATAGGTCATGTCAGACGAATTTGATTGCATTTTATGATGTGGTAAGTAAGATTCTGGACAGTGGGGGGGCAGTAGATGTGATCTATTTGGATTTTGCCAAAGCGTTTGATACTGTGCCCCACAAACGACTGCTTTCTAAACTAAGGTCTGTTGGGCTTAATGAAGGCGTTTGCACGTGGATAGGAAACTGGCTACAGGATCGGGTACAGAGGCTGGTTGTTAATGGGACATTCTCTACTTGGAGTAAGGTTTTAGTGGGGTCCCCCAGGGCTCAGTATTGGGTCCACTTTTATTTAACTTGTTCATTAATGACTTAGGGGAGGGTGTAGAAAGTAATGTATCAGTGTTTGCAGATGCCACAAAATTATTCAGCCCAATTAATTCCATCCAGGATGTGGCAACAGGATCTCGACAAACTGGCAATCTGGGCAGCTAAGTGGCAAATGAGATTCAATGTTGATAAATGTAAAGTCATGCACCTGGGATGTAAAAATATCCAAGCCACTTATACCCTTAATGGGACTGCACTAGGCAAATCCATTATGGAAAAGGACCTTGGAGTCCTTGTAGATGATAAACTTGGCTGTAGCAAGCAATGCCAGTCGGCAGCAGCAAGGGCAAATAAGGTCTTGAGCTGTATTAAAAGGGGCATAGAGTCAAGGGAGGAGGGGGTCATTCTTCCACGGTATAGAGCACTTGTAAGGCCCCATCTAGAATATGCCGTACAGTTTTGGTCTCCATCACTCAAATAGGACATTATTGCATTAGAGAGGGTACAGAGAAGGGCAACTAAGCTGTTAAAAGGTATTGAAAATCTTAGCTATGAGGAAAGACTGGCCAAATTGGAGATGTTCACGCTGGAGAAGAGGCGCTTAAGGGGTAATATGATGACTATATATAAATACAGTATATAAGGGGATCATATAGTAATCTCTCTAATGCTTTATTTACCAGTAGGTCTTTCCATCTGACACGTGGTCACCCATTCCGATTAGAAGAAAAGAGGTTTCGCCTAAATATTCGGAAGGGGTTTTTTTCAGTGAGAGCTGTGAAGATGTGGAATTCTCTCCCTGAATCAGTTGTACAGGCTGATACATTAGATAGCTTTAAGAAGGGGTTGGATAGCTTTTTAGCAAGTAAGGGAATACAGGGTTATGGGAAATAGCTCATGGTCCAAGTTGTTCCTGGGACTAGTCCGATTGCCATTTCAGGAAGGAATTTTTCCCCCTCTACGGCAAATTGGAGAGGCTTCAGATGGGTTTTTTTTGCCTTCCTCTGGATCAACTGGCAGATAGGTAGTTAATAAAAAAAAAAAAAAAGGTTGAACATGAATGGACATGTGTCTTTTTTCAACCTTACTTACTATGTTACTATGTTACTATGTTATTAGAGTGCTTAAACAGTGTAGCACAATAAGAGAAATGTAACATGTTATCTGACTTGCAAGTCCTCTAGTGAAAGCAAAATAATGCTGCAGCTAGCTGAAAGGCAATAATAGCAAAAATGCATTATTGCAACTAGCAAAAACAAAACATTTCATAGCCCCACTGTTCATCCCCCTAAAACACAGGAACAAAACTGCATGTTCATTACACAGTCCCATAGCCTATACTAATTGCAGCACTGTTGCACCTCCTAAAAACAACATATTTTAGGTGCAAATCAGCAAAGGATTATGTTGTACAACCAAATCTAGGATAATTTGCAGAAGCTCTCTGCTTTATTTCTACAAATGTGAAAACAGAGTTGAGTGGTGAGTGGGACAACTTGCCTGTCCGGCTTGAGTCGTGCTACATTGACAAACTGTGAACTTCTGAAAGCACTTCTTTATGTTGCCTTTATTGTTCCGCAGACTTTGGGGTTTTGTGTTTTTGACCAAAAAGACACTGTAAATGTGTGAAAAATTCTGGTAGTGTAGTCATGCTCAGCTCCTGCTTTCTAATGTCATGAATTGTGCACAGGAACATGGGATGCAGCTATTCATGAACTGGGAATGCTTTTTTCTGCAAAAAAAAATCAGTTACTTGTCCACTACCTCTAGTTATTGAACCCCACAACAATAGGGGCCCCCATTACACCACTTTAGAGAGTTTTGTTTGACACTGTCCATCAGTCATGGGGGTAAATTCCCTAAATCGCAAAATTGCGTCCATGCAGCCGAACGCTGGCAAAATTTTACTAGAATTATTCGTCAGCACGAGCATTTCATAGAAAACTTTTGATAATGTTTGTTTCTGCCTAGTGAAACTTCGTTAGTACACTTGCCATTAGGTCAATTTAAAGAGAGCAAGTACATACAGTATATGTTGTATAGATGTCTTTATTAGAGATGTTGGTGCAAATGCTTGAAGTGGCCACTTATTAATACAAATGTCCAAGGAAGCAAGATAAAGACAAAAGAGATCCTCAAATGCCTTAGACAAGAGCCCACCCTAAAACAAATGTGGCATGCCCCTCAAATGGTTGGGAAAAAATGTTAAAACAAAATGTTTTTAACAGATACAACATGGCAATACCTCTTTAAAATATGAAAAAACGCCAGCGTTTTTTTTAGAACTTTTATTACTTTTCGGCATACAGGATATGATGTCACTGACATAAGATGTAGCAAATTGTCGATGGTGATGTCCCTGCAAATGGGATTTCTGGGGAATTTTCGCTAGCGGCGGCCACTTCACCCTTTAGTAAATCTGCCCCATGGTGTTTATGGAAAAATACAATTTTGTTACAATGAATGGCATGCCAATTATCATATCTACTGTGTGAGCTGTATAAGAAACTGAATTGGTATCTGTATTAGGAATATTAATAACAAGCCAATGCACAAAACTGGCAATCTTATAGATGTGATTTGCTGAAACAATCCTGGGGTGGCATTTTGAGGTTCTATTTTTAATATGTTTAACTACTGTATTATACTTATATTAATTTACACTTTTACATACTTTTGTCAAAAACTGGTCAAACTGGTTAAGAGTGCTCGTGTATACAAACAAGTGAAACAAAAGCTGCATGTAGTAAGGAAGATTGCAAAGAGTGTGATAGTGGCGAGTAACTTGATTATTTCAGAAACAGTACAGAAGTTGAATTTATATTTTGAAAGATTCTTACTGTTATGAGATGAAACGTATATTACATTTTTATTTTTATAATGTTTCCCCCATAAATATTTTAAGGTGCAGATTTATGAAGGCAAAGAAAAAGATTAGGGAGGATGTTCCACCAGTGGTAGTGTTAAAAATCAAAGCTTTATTTCAGGCTATAATAAAAACAGTGAATAGGAGTTCTTAAGGAACATACTTTCCTCCCTTTGACATGTATGGTCACCTGATGCGTTTCATGCCTCGTTCTGGCACTTCATCAGAGGTGATGTCAGTAATTGCTCTATATCTTACATAGCACCTCCAATTAAAATTGTCAATCAACTTAAAAACATTTTTGCATATTACAGGTCATATCAATTCAAGCAAAAGTTATGATACATGTCAACGTTATTACAAATTTGGGTGGAGTATTAAGGGATAATTTATGTACACATTTATAACTATAGAAAACAGGAAACTTCCCAGTCATTGTTTAACCCTTGCGGGTAACGTGTTTTTAAAGTAAATATCCCATATACTGTACCTCTCTTTGAGCAATTATTCTCTGAATATCTTCACCTCTTACTCCTAACATTACACTTTCTATGCCTTGAAACTTAATTGAAATCACAATTGTGTTTAGGCATGATATGTCTACCTACAGCTGAAACCCTTTTATTATGGGGATTGTCCTGCTCCAGTTTTTCCAAATCAATAGGCATGAGGTGCCCTCTAGCCCATTCTTTAAGTGATCTACGGTATATGTCCTACCAACATATTGTTTGCTAGAACTACAAGTGGCTAGAAATACAGTATAATCCCTCTAGAGTCACAAAATGTAACTATATGGGGAATGTGTCTCCTGTTACGTATGTTGCTTTTAAAAGTAGTCTGTGCTAGTATGTGTTTACATCATTTTAAATACACATTTTATGCTATCTAGTATTGTTTTATCCAACAGAGGATCCATTTTAAGACTATCCAACCTTTTTTCAATTATTTTTGTTATTTTCATTGACTGACTACTATGTTTTGTAATAAAGAGTGTCTGTTCCATGTCTTGTGATTTTTTTCTCAGATTTTTTGTTCTAAGCTCCTCTTTTTTTGGATTTATCAATTCTTGTCTGGAGGTTCCCACTGCCCTTTCGTGGGCTTTTCTAATCAAGGTCACATCATAATTCTTTATTAACATTTTGTCCCATAATACCAATACCATGGCCTGGTTCTGGAAGGCACCCCACGTGGTACAGATCCGTCTAAGATGTAGGAACTGGCCCACACACCATATATGCTGGTTCAATATCCCTTCCAAGGGGATTTCTAAAAAGTGTATTTTGGTCCTATGTGATGCACAAGTAAATTGTAAATTACTGTTATTAACATTACAATACTCTACAAACCTCTTGGCCTCCAAATCAGTACCCCCCCAGATAAAAATTAAATCATCTATGTAGCGATGATATGATTTCTTTGTCTGAAGGGGTTACCACGTCCATAGATGTGGGACCGTTCCCACCAACCCATTACTAGGTTGGCATAGGTGGGGGCAGATTTATCTAGGGTCAAATAGTACAATAGGGGAAAAATTACTAAAGGGCGAATTTTCACTTGGAAGCCGCAACTTTGACAGGTGTTAGTTCACAGCGCATATGCTTATTTTCTTACATCTTAGTTTTTGGATCCATGCTTCCCTTTAAGGTGAGATTATTATTATTATTAACATGTATTTTTAGAGCACCAACATATTATGCAGCACTAAGCATGCACACTCTACAACACATCTATACTAACACTGTTATACCTAATCTACTTACAGTATTTCCAATCAGCAATTTTCTACAGTTAACTATACTACAAATGTTATAATTAAAGTAAAACCCAATTACTTGCTTCTAACTTCTTTAACACAGGCACAACTTGGAGGTGGCAAAGTGCATTGGCGACAACAAACATAATGCTTTGCATCAGTTTTGGCACTTTGTACCATACTACAATTGTAAATGAGCCATTTTTAATTTCCTAAGGTTTCTTTGGCAACAGGGGTTTTGATAGAGCTCCTACTGTATGTCCAATCAATCATATGTGTGCCTTTTTTACTAGTTTAAATCCTTTACCTGAAATTACATTGGCTAATCCTTCCTTAAGAAAGACAAGAACATGTATTTTGTGACAATTACAGTTTTGTCAATTAAGGCAGATGAAAGTTTCTGCCTGTGGTTGTACATGTCCTCTTGAAATATAGTACTAGACCTGAGTTGTCTCCTTATCGTTATGCTGTTTCCATAGCTAAAGGGTCTATGGACCTGCAATATCTTCTACATTACTCAACATCAACCTCTCTACAGTAAGTCAAAAAAAGGCTTAAAAGTATTTAAAGGAGATATATAGGATATGAAAGAAAACCCTAACTTTGTAGGCAATAATCAAAAATACATAGTGCTGCTTTTACTTGGGGGTAGAAATTCATTTTATCTTCAAAAATGCCTTCTTTATTGGAGCTCCCTATAGATCTGTTACGGTCCCTATCTGTGTTTCAAATATGAGGTAAGCATGTGCTTATGGTTCCTGTAGTGACGTAACTAGAGGGGGGTGGGCCCTGGCATGGGACGCGCTTCAAATGCCCGCCCCCCTCCGTACACCCGGAAACGGCCGGGAATAGTGGCGTGTGAGCTGCCGGGGGGCCCTGAGGGGGTGCAGGCCCTGGCCCAATCGCACCCCCTGTTCCCCCGGTACTTACGCCACTGGGTTCCTACCAAAAGCACAGTAAGAGGTGGCTAGCCAGTCACAGCCCTGCATTCACACAAACAAAGACAGGCTTCAGGTCAACTTAGCTGCTGATTGTTACTATCCTAGAGTGCAGTGTGCTGGGTGCAACCAGTTTCCCTGCACAGGCAGACAATTCAGCAGGCAGGAAGTGAAATAAATAGGCAGGGCTACTTGGGTTTGGGGGAATTTTTATGATCATGATTATTATTATTATTATTAATAATAATTATTAATAAATCAGCCCCAAACATATATCTTGTATGCACATTCCTTCTATAGTTAGAAGAGTATAATGCACTGGCAGATTCTTGTTTTTCCACAATATGTCTCCTGTAAAACCAAAATCATTTATAATGGCTCAATTATGAAAAAACAGCAAAACAGGCAATTTCGGTAGTTTAGGTAGAAATTTGCCACTTGTTTGCCAGTAAGTTTGGAGTGGTAAGATAATGGATGTTAATGACTCTAATAACCACTTTCTATTTCAGATTTGTTATCTGCCCTCTTTACTAGGGATTACGTGAAAATTACTTGATACAGCTAATGACTTATTGGTAATGAACAAAATGTTTATTACTGCAATTTAGAAAATTCAAAAAATATTGAATAGAAAAAATAATTGTTACATTTTGGAGCACTTAGAGCCTGAGATAGAGGGACAATAAACCATTTCAATAAACCATTTCAGCCAATATCTTCAGCAAGCGTCCATTGTTTGATATCATGCTATAAACTAGGTGGGGTTCATTTATTATACAGATGCAGCGTAGAAAAGTTTTTTTTTTCACAGTGTTCCATTTTTTGCCAGCACCTTTAATAAATCAGATGCTACTGGTTTGATTTGCAAAAATTTGTGACTGACATTGAATGGTGCATTAGCAGGAGCTGCAAAACACTTCCTAGTTCCCCTTGATTCTCTCCTGTCTATAATTGCCTTGTGTTGGCTGGAGGGGTCGGCACCTCTCCCAATTGTATCAAAGAAGAAATCTGCCAAACACAAAAGGCTAGTGTAGCGGGGAAATCCCCTGCACGTTTATTTAGTCATATGATGTAACGTTTCGGGGGCGTGTGGGGATTTCCCCGCTACACTAGCCTTTTGTGTCTGGCAAATTTCTTCTTTGATGCATTAGCAGGAGCATCATGTAAGGGGAGCTCAAAGATGGAAGCTTAATATAATGTTAAAATTACATTTACTATATTGCTATTATTTTAATCCTTGTGTATAAAATAATAAACCTTTTACACCAGAGTAACCAGCAATTACAATGTATTCCCTTCCTCCTATTATATAAATATAGAAAATAATCAGTGCAAACACAGCTTGACCTTTAGTGCAGTTAGAAAAAGTAAATATAGACATTAATTTACGAACTGTTAAGTGTCTCCTTATAGTAGCACAGGCTTTAATCATTTAAATTTTTTTACCAATATATATACCCCCTCCGTACACCCGGAAACGGCCGGGAATAGTGGCGTGTGAGCTGCCGGGGGGGCCCTGAGGGGGTGCAGGCCCTGGCCCAATCACACCCCCTGTTCCCCCAGTACTTACGCCACTGGGTTCCTACCAAAAGCACAGTAAGAGGTGGCTAGCCAGTCACAGCCCTGCATTCACACAAACAAAGACAGGCTTCAGGTCAACTTAGCTGCTGATTGTTACTATCCTAGAGTGCAGTGTGCTGGGTGCAACCAGTTTCCCTGCACAGGCAGACAATTCAGCAGGCAGGAAGTGAAATAAATAGGCAGGGCTACTTGGGTTTGGGGGAATTTTTATGATCATGATTATTATTATTATTATTAATAATAATTATTAATAAATCAGCCCCAAACATATATCTTTTATGCACATTCCTTCTATAGTTAGAAGAGTATAATGCACTGGCAGATTCTTGTTTTTCCACAATATGTCTCCTGTAAAACCAAAATCATTTATAATGGCTCAATTATGAAAAAACAGCAAAACAGGCAATTTCGGTAGTTTAGGTAGAAATTTGCCACTTGTTTGCCAGTAAGTTTGGAGTGGTAAGATAATGGATGTTAATGACTCTAATAACCACTTTCTATTTCAGATTTGTTATCTGCCCTCTTTACTAGGGATTACGTGAAAATTACTTGATACAGCTAATGACTTATTGGTAATGAACAAAATGTTTATTACTGCAATTTAGAAAATTCAAAAAATATTGAATAGAAAAAATAATTGTTACATTTTGGAGCACTTAGAGCCTGAGATAGAGGGACAATAAACCATTTCAATAAACCATTTCAGCCAATATCTTCAGCAAGCGTCCATTGTTTGATATCATGCTATAAACTAGGTGGGGTTCATTTATTATACAGATGCAGCGTAGAAAAGTTTTTTTTTTCACAGTGTTCCATTTTTGCCAGCACCTTTAATAAATCAGATGCTACTGGTTTGATTTGCAAAAATTTGTGACTGACATTGAATGGTGCATTAGCAGGAGCTGCAAAACACTTCCTAGTTCCCCTTGATTCTCTCCTGTCTATAATTGCCTTGTGTTGGCTGGAGGGGTCGGCACCTCTCCCAATTGTATCAAAGAAGAAATCTGCCAAACACAAAAGGCTAGTGTAGCGGGGAAATCCCCTGCACGTTTATTTAGTCATATGATGTAACGTTTCGGGGGCGTGTGGGGATTTCCCCGCTACACTAGCCTTTTGTGTCTGGCAAATTTCTTCTTTGATGCATTAGCAGGAGCATCATGTAAGGGAAGCTCAAAGATGGAAGCTTAATATAATGTTAAAATTACATTTACTATATTGCTATTATTTTAATCCTTGTGTATAAAATAATAAACCTTTTACACCAGAGTAACCAGCAATTACAATGTATTCCCTTCCTCCTATTATATAAATATAGAAAATAATCAGTGCAAACACAGCTTGACCTTTAGTGCAGTTAGAAAAAGTAAATATAGACATTAATTTACGAACTGTTAAGTGTCTCCTTATAGTAGCACAGGCTTTAATCATTTAAATTTTTTTACCAATATTCTTGTATTAATTGAGGCATGTTTATGTGAATAATCTGAGGCAGTTTAATGCAGTACTACATCTCACAGAATTTAATTTGATCCTTAGAACTAACTGGCTTTAGTATTAGTCTGAATTTAAAGAATGCACATTTGCAAATTAGAATTTTAGGAAACATTCAGGCTCTGTCTACTTAATTTACTCTATTAAATAATATTCAGTTACAGGTGCTAAAAATCTTCTTTTTATCTGGGGTTATTTTCTGTTGGTTTTAGTTAGTCATAATTTCCTTGGGTTACTTAGGGTTAAAGAAAAAAAAGGAGAAAAAAAGATCTTGCTCTTCTTTCCAGTCTTGTATTTTCTATGCAGTCTACAAATACATTGGCTACTGCTTGTGATATCTTGCTAGATGTGGCAATTAATTTTCTTTTAATCAAGGTCGGATGAAGTAAATTGGCACAGATTTGCAGCCCCTCATTTTCTGTTTTTGCTGTGATGCAAAACAAATATGGTCAGATTATGTTCCTTCTCACCTTATTGAATTAAGAAGCGTGAATGATCAGGGAGAGCTGAGATGCAATATAGCAAATTCTGCCCCTTCCCCCAAACTAGAAAATACCAGGCCCTTGTAATGAGCAGAAAAGGTTTTCATGATGGGAAGTAGATTTTACACAGTAAGTTTTCCATTGTCATACTAGGATAGCTATATATATATATATATATATATATATATATATATATATATATATATATAGTATATATAATACTCACTAGTGTTCATATAGTGCTGTATGCAGTAAAATACTGCCCTGTAAATTTAAGAATATTTCTGTGAATAAATTATATGTTGGGGGGCAGTAACTGTAGTTTCCCAAGGAAATGACACAGGATTTAAACTAGGCCATGCTTCTGAATCAGGGGAGATCCTGTCCTACTACACGATTAAAAGATCAGCGTTGGAGCACGTCAAAGGGGGGAGTGCAATAGAGATCTCTCACTAGGGGAATAGAATTTCCAGGATAAAACCTGGAAATTTGACTCTAAAGCTGGCCATAGACACAAAGACTTTCCCATCTCCCGACCCCGCCACTAACCATTCAGATCAAAGTTTTACCATTCCGATCAAAATAAAGTAGTAAAAGAAAAGATAAGCCAATGTTCTGCCCCTGACAGCAATCGTACGATAGTTATGTACGACAAAGCTAGTGACAGTCTCCCACTGAAAATCTTACGATCGGCAATACATGCAGAGATATTATCGACAGCCGACAGAAATTTTCTAACCTGTCCGATAGACCAAATGACCGATCTCCGCCGGACGAAAAAATGTCGGGACTCTCCACACACGGTCCAAAAATCGTACGAATCCACGATTTGTACAATCGGATTGTTGCGTCTATGGCAAGCTTAAGGGGGTTATTTACTAAAATTAATAAAAAAAATAAATCTGACCAAACTAGAATCCATGCTTTGGGTTGGGTTGAAGATGGACTATTTTTAGATTCAGACTTCTTGCATAAAAATATTGAAAATTCGAGTTTTTACCATTCTCAAATTTTATAGTAAGAAACTTGAATTCTTCGAGTTTTTACCATTTGACTTTAATAATCTAAATAAACCCCTTACTTAATAAATAACACCCTCATGACAGGAGTGGCCCTGTTCAGTGGAATAAAGTCTCCATGTTTAATGTCTCCCTATGTCTTCTTCAGTCTTCTCCTACATTCTAAGACACAGCCAGTTTAATTGAGCACTAATGAAAGTGACACTAGTACAGGTGGCACAGAATGTAAATTGCAAACTTTACTGGGGCAGTGGCAGGTGAACAATTTCTGTAAAGCAATGCTTAATATGTTTGCACTTTATAAAGAGCTAAAACATGTATAGGCACTGTTCTATCCACTGTTCTATCAACTACTTAATCCTGTTTTTTGTCTTTTCTTCTGATTTATGAAGTTGCTATTTTGCTGCATATATTTTGTTGAGCACCCACAGGGTACATTGTGGAATACACGGAAAAGTATGGCCACAGAGTTAGGAAAGGCTGTAACCAAGTTTCCTGAACCAATTCTAAATTGTTTTAGGATGCCTGCCTCTAATCTAACATCCAAATGTTCCTCTAGATGCCTTTTGTCTGCACTTTCTCTGCACAGGACTTCCCTGGTCGCCTAGATACCAGGTAGTTGAAAGGGACAATGACAACTAGTTAACATTTTTCAACATCAGTCATGCGTTGGAGAAATATTTAGACTATTCTCTGCACATTCAGTTAGGACCATAAATATTTGGACAGAGACAACTTTTTTTTCTAATTTTTATTCTGTACATTACTACAGACTTTCATCTTAAATTCAGTGGATTTAACAAAAAGATTGCATAAAAATGTGAGGAACTAAAGCTTTTTTTAACACAATCACTTCATTTCAGGGGCTCAAAAGTGATTGGACAAATTAAAAAGCTGAAATTGGGTTTAGATCAGGTGGCTGACTTGGGCATTCAAGAATATTCTACTTCTTTGCTTTAATAAACTCCTGGGTTGCTTTGGCTGTATGTTTTGGGTCATTTCTGTATTATGAAATGCCTCCCAAACAATTTGATTGCATTTAGCTGGATTTGAGCATACAATATGTCTCGGAACACCTCCGAATTCATTCGGCTGATTTTGTACTGTGTCACCTCATCAATAAACACTAGTGTCCCAGTGCCACTGGCAGCCATGCACACCCAAGCCATCACACTGCCTCTGCCATGTTTTATAGAGATGTGGTATGCTTTGGATCATGAGCTGTTCCACACCGTCTCTATAAGTTTTTTCTTGCCATCATTCTGTTAGAGGTTGATCTTGGTTTCATCTCCAAAGAATGTTTTTCCAGAACTGTGCTGGCTTTTATAAGTGTTTTTAAGCAAAGTCCAATCTAGCCTTTCTATTCTTGATGCCTTTGAGTTGCTTGCACCTTGCAGTGCACACTCTGAATTTACTTTCATGCAGTTTTCTCTTTATGATAGACTTGGATATCAATACACCTACCTCCTGGAGAGTGTTGTTCACTTGTTTGAAGGGATTTCTCATCACCATGGAAATGATTCTGCGATCATCCACCTCAGTTGTCTTCCGTGGACGTCCAGGTCTTTTTGCATTGCTGAGTTCACCAGTGCTGTTGTGAAGGGATTTCTCATCACCATGGAAATGATTCTGCGATCATCCACCTCAGTTGTCTTCCGTGGACGTCCAGGTCTTTTTGCATTGCTGAGTTCACTAGTGCTTTCTTTCTTTCTCAGGATGTACCAAACTGTAGATTTTGCCACTCCTAATATTTTAGCAATTTCTCGGATGTGTTTTTTCTGTTTTTGCAAATTAAGGATGGCTTGTTTCACCTGCATGGAGAGCTCCTTTGACCGCATGTTGTCTGTTCACTGCAAAATCCTCCACATACAAGCACCCCCCACCCTCAAATCAACTCCAGGGCTTTTATCTGCTTCATTGATAATGACATAACAAAGGAATTACCCACACCTGGCCATGAAATAGCCTTTGAGTCAATTGTCCAATTGCCTTTGAGCCCCTAAAATGAAGTGATTGTGTTAAAAAATGGCTTTAGTTCCACACATTTTTATGCAATCTTTTTGTTCAACCCACTGAAGTCTGTATTTCAACTGCATCTGAGTTGTTTCATTTAACATTCATTGTGGTGATGTACAGAACCAAAATTAGTTTTCTCTGTCCATAGATTTATGGACCTAACTGTACATGCTTAGTAAAACTGCAAGTGCAGGTAAAGTTGTTGTACCCTGTTGGATAGTAAAAATGTTACCAGGCAACCCTTTGGAAATAAAAAATAACAAAATGGTATAAAGGTGATACCTTTATTGGCTAGCTATGATAATCATAGCAAGCTTTCAGAACATTTTAGTTCCTTGAAAAAAGAAACATGAAAAAAGCTTGAAAAAGGAACTAAAATGTTCTGAAAACTTGCAATGACTTAGTTAGCCAACAAAGGCAAGTGTCCATATTTTGATGCTGAAAATTTAAAATGAATGACTATTAAACTTTGGGCTTTTTCATCAGTGATAAGTAACTATGGAGCTTTTTCAATCCTATTTGAGGGTGGCCCTCCCTAGCAGATGTCACTGCCAGACAATGCTGTATACTAGTAAGGAAAAGAAAATGTGTTTTAGAAACCATCATAACAGAAAAGAAGTGAGCATTTTTATTTTGTGTATCTCAGAGCCCTGTTTTATTTATTTTAGAGGGGTTTTTTTCTCCTTGCTATTTATGTCTTGTTTTTTTATGCAAATCTGCACAAATTTAACCTTTAGTTTTATTACACACACAAATACAATTAATCAGTGACTGGACAGTCTACCAACAATTAAATAGTCGGTAAGTTTACCACGCACTTGTAAAAAAACAACTTTCTCCCCTCCTCTTTTTATAACATGCACTTGCTGGGACTTGCAGATATAGAATATCCTAACTTTTGAATTAGCACAACATACCACCATTTTGATTTCATATTGGCCACAAACAGCATTAACAATATTGTAGTAATTGGAGAGGTTGTTGTGCTTGAACTCTCATGAGCCGACCTCCAGAATTTGACAACTATTGGTCAATATTAAATGGTTTTGGGAGTGCACCTTTGAATCTGTTCTGGGCTACGGATATTTAAAAAAAATCCTATTCAATATGAGATGCACAGATATAAATTGTTTTACCGAATTGATTGAACTTTTTAATCTTATATTAATTATGAATGGTTCTATATTGAATTTTATGAATTGTAAGCTAATTAAGGTCAATTATTTTACTTATTTATTCACTATTTAATTGTTTTAAAAATTGGTAGACTGGCCAGTCACTGATTAATTGTATTGTGCGTGTAATAAAACTTAAGTTTTTTTCATTTTAATTCCACTCTGTGTATTATGTAAATACACAAAGCTCTTCCCCCCCCCCCGAAATGTTGATGTGCTTGGTGGCATAATAAAAGGGGTCAACTTAAGAACACACTACCATTGCAATATTGTTGAACTACAGGTGTGCGGTAGGCAAATTATATTGCAATTGCTTCATATGCATCTCCCCTGTTGCTGGAATTATGGGTTAACATTGCATTATCTGTAAAAACATGGTCATTGCACCCCAAGGATAGAAAATTAAATGAAAATATTACCAATGGTTAAATGACTAGAATACTGCTTGGAATAGAACTATAATTATTCAGATACACTGTGAGCAGCTGGCATGTTTGTTTGCAATATATGAATTTTCCTACATGAAGTGGGGCTGTTTTAAAGGCATGCAATTGCACACCTGAGTGGTAGGGAACCCTGAAACTAGTGTAAGCCTGGGCATGGTTGGCATTCCCGAGTTCCTCATGTGGCCATGGACACAAGTGACTTGCTCCAAATGAATCAGACAGTAACTTCAATATTGTCTCAACATGCATTGCCATGCCTGAAGTCATGTAATCCTCCCTACTGTAAACTGTGTTTCACAACTTGCTCACGATGATTCATGATCAGGTGTCCTAATACGCTTTTTAGCAATTTCAAAAATAATGCTGGAATTCTGTTGAAAAAATACTATATTGTGGTTAAAAAAAATATGCACCTTAATTGAGTCTGAAGATTGCACTTTTGTAAATGGGCACTAGTAACCTATAACAACCAATTAGCAGGGGTATTTAACGGTAAGCAGTTTTAAAGCATCTCTTTGGTTTCTATGGGTTACTTCACCTTGTGTTTCATGTGGGGGATACTGTTCTTAATTGTAAATGTATTTTTTAATAGGATTAATAGGCAAAAATCAAAGTGCTACATATCTTGAATAGGGCCTATACAGATTTGAAAATGCCCTTTAATTCTATAAAGCATCAATATATATATTCTTATTCTACCAGATAATTTAAGATACTTATATCTATTATAAAGTCTTTTCTTAAGCCATGTTACAGAGCACCTTTTCTGATAGATCATGCTAAATTTACGTAATTAGCACATATTACAGTGACTTGGCACAACAACATTTTTGAAATTAGCAATATCTATAAAGAATGAATATCCTTATCAGCATAACCACCCTGTGATCTTAGCCTCAAACATGATTCCTGGAATAAGTATATATGGAGACTTGATTTTCTGCCACCTCTGCAAGTGGTGTGTCAGGATTGACAAGGCTGCTGTGCCAAACATTGGTTAGGGGTGGAAAAATTAAACACTTTGCACTCTTAAATTCTGATTTTCCCAGTGTGCTAATTTTAAAGCAACCTAAATTACATTTTGGTTTCCGGGGGAAAAAAAATATCCTCAAGAATCAAACAGGTTGACAGAAAATAAGGATTAAGTCTGAAATTAATTTCATAATGTATCCTGGAGATGATTTTCAAGACACTGTATGAGAAGATGACAGATATTCAGATATTCAGTTTGATATATTTACAAACGGTTAGCTAGGAGGCAAGGTTAACTTCAGGTCTAATATGCCAGTTTTAAAAAACCAATAAAATATTTGCAAAATAAATTCCATTTCATTTCACACTGGCCTACTAGGCCTTATGCTGTTATACTTGCAAACTACTACAAAGGGTAATATACTGTACAAAAGGCAGACATGAATGCAGGCATGTATATCATTAGAGTTCATAAAAAAACATTTAAGAAAACTGTAATTCTATATTTGTATTTTCCTGCTTTAAACTTTCAAAGAAAATAAAAAACAGTTTATAAGTTTCACATAAGTTTCATAAGTTTTGTTGCATGTTTTCTGCTTTTAGGTGTTTTTCTTCCTGTATGATCTGATTCACATAAGTCTTTCTTCCCATCTCAATACACGTGCATTGCAGGCTTCTGTTCTTATATCTTCCCTCTATTTTCTTGAAAGATACATGGGGCAAATTTACTAAAAGGCGAAGTGGCCATCGCTAGTGAAAATTCGTCAAAACTACACTTTACAGGGACATTGCCAATTTACTAAAAGGCATAGAGGACAATTCTCTAATGAAGGAGCTCAGCGCTAATAATGTTTCACACCCTTTTGCCAAGCGAACAAATGTTACTTTTTAAATTTATCAAAATGCAAACTTTCCACTACGTTACCCTTTTCGCCAGAGTCTGCTTTGCCAGGTTATACCTGGCAAACTGATAAGATTTTTTTTTTCTTTTTTTACATTTTTTTAACCATTTGAAGGTCATGCCACATTTGTTTTAGGGTGGCCCTATGTCTAGGACAATGGATGATCTTTTTTTTGCTTCCTTGGACATTTTTAATAATAATGGCCACTTCCAACATCCCTAATAAAGACAAATATATGACCTATATGTACCTGCCCTATTCAAATTGACCTAAGCGTAAGTGTGTTAACGAAGTTTCTCTAGGAAGAAAGTAACATTAGCGAAATTTCATATAGAAATGCTCGCGATGATTTTCACTGGCAAAACTTCTCCAACGTTCGTCTGCAGAGATGTAACTTTTTATTTTGATGAATAAGTGTATGCACTGCCAATTTACATCTTACAAAGTTGAGTGAAGTGTGACGGAGCCTTCCTAGGCGAAAATTGGCCTTTTAGTAAATTCCCCCCATAGTTCACTACAATAAAGTTAAATAAATATATAGCATTTAAAAAAAATACAATTTAGTGTAGTGCCAAGGGTAAAATACGGTGGCGCCTGTTCCAATCAATCAAGAGAACTTGAAGTTCCTGAGCAAAATTAGTTTCACTGGTGGCTAAGCAAATTTTAGGCCTCAGAAAAGGTGCAAACAATTGTATGTGCTCATTTGTGGTAGGGCAGGTTCCATGGAGCTCACAGTAGTTGGTGAGTTATAAGTTTAGTCTAGCTAGCTGAGCAGCTAAGGGTTCACTGTGGAAGAATGATGGAGTCAGCACTCTTGCCAATTAGGTTAATTGTGACAGCCTCATACTTACCACCAAACACTGGCTAGGCCCAAGAGGCACCTAAGGGAAGGAAAGTTTTAGGCTGGTGGGCTGTTGGAAGTGATCACATGCTGTGAACGACCTTTGCTGTTTAATAGTAATATTAAGACTTTGGGAATATCTGAACAACTGTTCAGACTGTTATAGTTAATTTGCAAGACCAGTGTTGCAATTTAGTTTATTCAGCAATAAAGTACTTACACAGAGTGCACAGCAATGTGAGCAATAATGTGTGCACATAGAAATTGCTATCAAATGGTGTCCAATTGTGTCTAATTCCAGTCCCATGGTTGAACAGAAACGTCCAGCTCCACAACGATAAGGTTAATGATGAACATCCTGTAATTTCTACTTGCCAATATTATGAGATTTTAACCACCATTTTTTTGGGGGGGATTGTTGTATATGGGTTTTGGTTGCACTTTTTCACAGACGTAAGATGTACTTGTTAGACTTTACAACAAACATTTTATTACCTTCCTAATGGAGGAATGAAGGAGTCAGCACTCCAGCCAATGTAATTTGTATTAAAATTTAGCAAGATTTGGCATAAATTGATACTGAGTGTCTCATTTGCTGCAAGGAAAGTAAATTCTATCTGTAGAAAGTGGGCAAGTTTATTTATAATGTAATTACTTTTAGAAATATTTCCATTATAAAGCTCAAAAATATCTTGCTTTTGTGCACATTGTTGTCTTCACCTGGAGTATGGAGTTTTATGGATTGTACAGTGGAGATCATAATCATCAGGTTTAGGTAAGAGACTGGAAATTTACCATGAAATGTGCATCCATAGATGTAGTGAATTGATCATACACTAATCATATCATTATAATCTAACATCCATTTGATTTTAAAATGTTTAAAATTAATGTGAGAGATTTTTGCTGCTATTGATTCATTTACAAATGAGCCCTCATCAACATTTTGCCTCCCATAAGCAATGCATTTTGGAAGAAAAGGATAATAAATGGTTTCAAATGTATGTTTGTGTGCTCAGGTGTTACATGGATATTTATGATAGAACAAGTCTGAAAAAGCCATTTATGGTAGTTTCTTTACAATTACTCTTGTCTTTGCTATACTAATGTGGTACTTTTTCAACTTGCTTTTTGGCATAAGCAAATACATATTTTAGCTCCAAAAATGTGCAATATCTTTTTAATATTATAGTGGCATTCATTTTACCGTTTGCAGATACTTTCTCCACTCTAGTTCAGTCTCCACTTATTTTAAATGTCCTTCATTTTAAGTAGGGTCTGTTTCCCACCAAAAGTGGGCTCTGTGCCACTTCATACTTTGAATAATGATTTGCAGAAATCATTAGCTGTAAAGCAACCTTCTCCATAAATCTCCTCTGCACCTGAATCACTTGTCTGTGCTTAATTTTCATCTCCCTAATTTTATGATTTGTTCATTATTCAATGAGAGCATTTTCCATTAATTGTATATAAAGTGGATTCAGGTTGAACTCAGAAGATGATTTGAGCTCTGACCCTGTCCTTCAGCAACAAGATATGGGCAATATCCCTGATGGGACGAATCTCTACTACTGATATAGCTGTGGAGAACATTTGTGTTAAGACTACACCTTATATTCTTCACTGCAATATTAGTACAGATATCTTTAGCTCTGAAACTCTTCACTGACAAAGGTATTTGCATACATACAGTATTTGTATCGTGTTTTCAGAGAAGAGAGAGTACTTTAAAAATCACAATAAAAATATAAAAACATTTTTAAAAAAATACACCCTCATGTGAAATGCAACCTCTATAAGTCAAATTCATTCATGTTGCTGGACTTCAATATTCATATTCCCATTCAACTTGTTGCTGTTTACATGGTGTGCTATTTAGAATGTATCAAATGGCCACTGCTGCACTATAATTAATGATTTTTCAGGCTTCAACAAATAAATGTTTCATAATAAAAAAATCTTTAAATGTACTCAAAAAATGCAGTCAGCCACCCAGGACTCTACTCAACCACTTCTCACAAGCCTCAAAGCTGCCTCTAATTTCCCTAATTTGGCGATAAAAAAAAACAAGGATCTTTTCCGATGTAGCACTTGGTGGTTATGGCTTCCGATCTGCCAAGCCCTATTATTTTCACCTATCATATATGTTTCCCTTTCTGGTGGAGTCCCTTTTTTCTTCCTAGGCATCTGGTAGACTATTCTAAACCCCCTCCCCAGATGGCACAAGCCAGGATCTATATCATTCTCACTGGGTTCTAGCCCATGCACTTTTTAGGGGCACTACTCAACCAATTAACTATAAGGATGCAATATGACTATGAAGATTTTCCTTTAGCCAGGTCATGGTATATCTAATATCAGTAATTATAAAACAACTGGAGTTGCTGAGAAATTATTGAAGACATTTCACTACTCATCCGAAGAGCTTCTTCAGTTCAACTGACTGGAGTTGAACTGACTGGTGTGGGAAGTTCTCTGCATATAGACTCTTCCACTAATCCAGTCACAATTGTAACTCCTAGAAACAGGTATTAACTGTGAGAGTTGCATGAATGGATGTTATGAGGGAAAACTCTACAGGGCAAGACTCAGCTGTCTTTCTACAGAAGATAACAATGTCCAAATCTTGGCTAAAGAAGACAGCTGGTTTGAACCAAGCGTGAAAGAGGCGATCCATCTCAAGGTGGAGAAACCATCCCTGAACAGAGGCGGGGGCCTTCAACACCACTTGTCTGCTACATACAATGCTGTTCTCACATCTGTACCCCGGAGGTTTCAGAACACTTCACACATCCATTCATGCAACTCTCACAATTAACACCTGTTTCTAGGAGTTGCATGACACATTGGTAATCCTTTCACAGTAACTACACAGAATCAACACCTTTGTAAATTTCAGATGTCACCTCTGTGGTGTTCATGCAAATGGCCTGTAGATGTCACTGTGCTCATACTTATACTGTGCATACTTCCTGGTAGCTTAAAAGTGAAAGTGAAAGCTTACTGTTGTGTAATGCCTGCATGACTCTTCTAATAAAGCACTGTTATACTCTACTCATCCTCGGCTACCCAAAACATAACCTCATTGAAGAGTTACAATGTGCCATTGTGATTGGATTAGTGGAAGAGTCTATATGCAGAGAACTTCCCACGCCAGTCAGTTCAACTCCAGTCAGTTGAACTGAAAAAGCTGCTCTGATGAGTAGTGAAATGTCTTCAATAATTTCTCAGCAAGTCCAGTTGTTTTATAATTACTTATATTAGATGTAAGGATGCAACTTCTACCTTCTTAGAGTCTTTAAGAATCCTCTTTACAATCCTCATAATCTATTTTGTAATCGTCTGTTGCCACAAGTTAAAGGATATGCAATTCTAAAACCAAATAAACATTGCAAAATGGTATGCTAAATTAAAGTATGAATTCTCCCATTAGTGCAACCAGAGCAAATACTGTTTTGTGAAATTCAGGTGTGCTGAAAGATCAGTAACTAATCTACTGGGCCAATGTACATGTGATCACAATAATATTCAGGAGAGGCCTAAGAACCTACTAAAACCAAATGGATTAAATATATGACTGATCCATAGAAACTGTACAGTAGACATCAGAACTGGACCCTAGATGCAGACTAACACCCCACACATGACACAAAACACTTCAAAATTCTGTTCAGACTTCAGAGAATATTTAAGATATTTAAGTATATAGACACATCCTCTGAAGTAATAAGGCATATGCAGGCCTATCTGATCCATTTTATCCTTTATATCATCATCATCATCATCATCATTTATTTATATAGCGCCGACAAGATATGCAGTGCTTTACCTTAGTTATAACAAACAGGGAATAAATGGTGGATAACAAACAAGGATTACAGAGTACAATAGGATCAGAGGGCCCTACACATTCGAGTTTACAAACTAAAGGTTAGGGTACAATTGAGACACTAGGATTTTAGAAATAATTTATGATTTTTGATACAGCATTGATTGAGTATATGCAGAGTATCTCTATAATTACCCCTTTTTTCTTTTTAATACGGAGCAAAATATCATTGTTTCTTTGTATCTGACTTGAGTTACTTTCCTTCACTTACAAATGCTTTTACTTATGGACAAAGCTGCATTAATAAAACAATGCTGTACAATTATTTTCTATTATCACTAATTGTCTGCTTTAACCCTAGATATCCCAAAACTTGTGCCCTGGTTTAAGTACAGTTTAAGAATACTCTCCAATATTGTCCTCTAAATGTGTCTGTGTAATATGTGATATTTTCTGAAATATCTGCAGTCTGATACCACAGTAGTTGTATTGCCTCCAATATTCCAATATAATGTTTAATAAGATACATTTGTAATGTAGATAATTTTAGCCACCCTTGCAAATGTCATGTTGTGTCTTTCTTGCTCACACATGTGTGGGTTTACATGATGATACAAGTTTACATTACAATACTTGGACCACGTGTTGATGCTATATGCATATATTTTAGAGAAATTATTATAGGGAATCCTAGACAAAAGATCTGACTGAACACTGAGCCTAACCCAAAGCATAATTTACAATTAAAGTTTAAAAAAATACATTTGCATCATCCGTCCAGAGCACGACTTTGTGTTTATATTCAGTTTACTGAAGATTAAACATTCCAAAAGCACGCAATAAGTGCAGGGATTCTGCTATATCCCAAATTGAATCCTGGACTTGATGTATCTCAATACAAAGTTACTGGTATAAGCTTCCTACGGATTATCTACAAACTAAATATCATATAAATTGTATAAACAAAGGGTTGGATCTGATGGACATAATACAGCATTCCACACAGCTTCTGCCATGACAGCCCTTTGCTTTTGCTACTTTTGGCATACATGCTTAAACCCCCAGCTTTTGTCAGTTCTAATGTACTGCTAATTATACACAAATGGATTGCTGCTTACAGACTAGTATGCTTTCCCACTAGGCTCATACCAGAATCTGTGTAAATCTTTACAG
Organism: Xenopus petersii; assembly: GCA_038501925.1. Classification (NCBI taxonomy): domain Eukaryota; kingdom Metazoa; phylum Chordata; class Amphibia; order Anura; family Pipidae; genus Xenopus; species Xenopus petersii. The sequence goes on from CM076685.1 coordinate 50,147,216, forward strand.
CACCGAACTCACTACTCAGAATTAATAGCTACACAAATGCACGTAGATTACCATAAATAGGTACAAATATATACACTGTTAAATTCTGTTTTGAGTTCTGCTACTGTTGGAATATACATAAGTGAATAAATTGCCTTTGTTGTATCCTTGCATATAGAAAGCATAAGGGGTCAGGGTACAGTAAGCATGTTTGCCCAGTTAATACTGCTCGGTTGCAGAGCAGGTTTATAGTAGTGAATTGCTCAGAAATGCAAAGTGTTTCCTTGTTAGGAATTTATGATATCTCAAAGACCTTTTCATGCTGCTTATTTGCTATATTTAATTATATTTTAACCAGTTGGGTGCCATTTAGACATTGTTATGTATAATTTATAAGATGCCAATGGCTTTTTTTAATGTTCCTTTCAGTGCATTGTAAATATTTGTCATTGTCCAGTATTAATCTGCATATATTTTCACCAATTTAATTTTTTTTTCAAACACAGCCTTGTTTTACTATTTAGAGATTCACTTGCTAAAACAGCTGAATTGTACATACATGAAAATCTATAATTAGAAGCAAGAGCTATGATTGATAGCTGGGAGATCCAAAAAAAAAGCTTTAGACTGTTGAAATTATCAACTGCAAATCTTATAAAGATATATTTTATCTATTTATATTTAATAATGCACCCCTGTGCAACAGTAATTACTGTAGTAGTATTAAAAGAGTTTTTTTCTTCTTTTTAATGAAGCCATAAAACCATGATGAGTAGTTATTTATTGTGCACCATGTCACTGTCCACAGGGTCAACACTTCCATAGGGGACAGCCCCTTCCCGAAAGCTAAGCAACAAGAACTGAGCAGGGCTGCGATATGATGGAACCAGCTACAACTTTTACTAGTAACATTATCTTTTATTGGCATCCTAAAAAGAATGTCAGGCATAAGTTTTTTTTCTATTTCACTGCCATTACATTACAGTCCAGATTTTTATTCACCATACAGGATGACGCAAGGGAAAGGTGAGAGCATATTCCGTTATGAAAGTTATAACTGCCTAGCCTTTTGAAGCCATCTAACACTTTTGTGTAGCTGGTAAAACTTTTAATTGCCATTTTATCTTCATCAAGATTGCATATATGTGGGAAATAAATGTGCAGATAATATGAAATGGGTCCTAATTTAAAGAAGCAGTGTTTTTTTATAGACTACGGAAAAGTCAATAAAGTTGTTGCAAGCTTTCTATGGGTCTAGTCAAAGGAAAAACAATGTGCGATGAACTCTTTATTAGTTATTTTTCTTAGCTGCACTATTAGTCATAGACAATACAATTCCCCAAGATTAGGTGGTGTGTACTACTACATCCATATTATCAGAATCTGCATTGTAGCGTCTTGCAGACCTCTGACAGTGATCTGAGTGGGTAGTGTTGAGGTGACAAAAGCAGAGGATGTGGGTATATGTGTGTATGTACAAATGTACAAATGTATGTAAAATATTTTGTTGTACAATAGTTTACTATAGTTTACTATAGGAAAGAGCTCTAGCTCTTTCTACCTTGCATTAATATTGTGTTCAGGAAAGCCCTAGAGCTATAAGCACAGGGGCTACATGACAGGGAATCCCAATGACCAGCAGCCAGCTTATACTGGTTTATGTTTAAAGATTGGCAGAATCAGATGCAGCTGTGATTTGGTTAGACGGAATGAGTTAAGGCAGGGGAAAGCTGCACTGGAGGTGGAGAACTAGAGAGATTTGATGTCAGGGGCAGAAGCAGTTCACTTATCTTCTGAGCAGGTAGAAACATCCCATCCACCATCCCCTTTAGTGCATATTTTGCAGTTTTCTTCTCTATGTTCTCAAATTATCTATTAATAACTGCATTTGGATGGTTTCCTGAATTCACTGTTATATTATATGTTTATATGTTTTTGTATCTTTATACAGTATAAATGTGATTCAGCATTGTATTAATTGAAGTTAATTCCGAATGCTTGAATGTTTCTGATCGCCATTGGGGTCAGGAAGGAATTTTTTCCCTCTTGAGGCATAATTGCCACTGGCTTCACATTAGGGTTTTTTTTGCTTCCTCTGGATAAAAGAAGTGGATATATGATAATGTATTTTAAGTTTTATTTGTCACAGTAGCAGTAGGACCTTGCCAGCATACTGCACAGGTAAATTACAGGTATAGCCTAAAATTACTCTGAATACATTTAGTAGAAACTAGACATAATAGGAAGAGCTATCATTCATTGTCTGGATGGGGCTGATTCTGTAAAATTGTGGCGGGCCACTGTAGGACTGCAGCTGACTACAAAAGAGATAAAAGGCTTCAGGTATGCATGGAGTGAACCTAGTATGTGTGTGGGGCAAAAACACAGGACCGGATTTACATAGCAGGCGCCCCTAGGCCTGCTGTTGCTCATTGCCTCTGTCCCCTCCCATTTCTTCGCTCAAATTTTACTCATTGGGACCTGATAATTAGGAATTGGTGCACAGGAGATTAAAAAGATTATTGTATCTCTTGCTCATCCCCAGTCCTTCTGAACCAATGTGGGTGTGGTTGGGCAGCATGCCGTCCCCTAAAATCCTGCCACCCTAGGCCCGGGCCTTCATGGCCTCTCCACAAATCCGGGCCTGCAAACACAGGATTTCTAAAGGGCCAATTCCAAAAGTAAGAGTAATATTGCTAAGTTCATACACATAATTTATGCAGTACAAAATAAGAGCAAACACTTCCTGGAAACAGCTTTTTGTACATAAGAAACTTATGGGGAAATTAAAGAATGACATGCTAGGGATTGATTAAAGAAACGGCAACAAACAAATCAAGATAAAAGGATAAGTATACTGTATTAACTGTTATTTTAAAGTAAGGGTTGAATATTTAACTTTTGTGGTCCTTTAACTAAGTGCTTTTTAAAGGAATTGTTCAGTATACAAATAAAAACTGGGTAAATAGGCTGTGCAAAATAAAACAAATTTCAATATAGTTAGTCACCCAAAAATGTAATCTATAAAGGCTGGAGTGACTGGATGTCTAACATAAAAGACAGAACACTAATTCTTGCTTTGCAGCTCTCTTGGTTTCCACTGATTGGTTACCAGGCAGTAACCAATCAGTGACTTGAAGGGGTCATACGTCATAACTGTTTGCTTTTGATTCTGAGCTACATGCTGAGGATCAATTGGAAACTTACTGAACAGTTATATCCCATGTCCCCCCCCTTAAAGTAGCAGACTAGCTGAAAAGCAGGAACTTGTGTCATTTTCTGTTATGTTAGACACCATTCACTGCAGCCTTTATAGATTAAATCTTTGGCTAACTAACTATATTAGAAACATTTTTTATTTTGAACATAGTTCCAAAGTGCTTATTTCTTTGGTATATGGCAGGCATGTCCAAAGTGCGGCCTGAGGGCCAATTGCAAATTTACACTGGCCCTCAGCCTCCATCATGAAATTAATAATAATGCGGCCCCCCAGCATAGTGCGATCAGGAATCATGTAGATGTAGCAGTAATATTTGGGGACATTAGTGAAATGATCTGCCACTTGGTCTATACTGCTGCCTGTGTGCTGAAGGTGTTAGCAATAGACACGTTCTGGCACATAGTGACGCACCGCTCTTGCATACTACTTTACTTTACTGGCACGTCAGTACTTCTATTGCACCTTCAGTGCTAAAGAAGTATGCAAGAGCGGCGCATCACTACTTGCCAGTACGTGTCTATTGCTAACAGCTTCAGCACACAGGCAGCAGTATAGACCAAGTAGCAGATCATTTCACCAATGTGCCAAATCTGTAAGTAATCTGCTAAGGATATGTGTTTCCTTGTTTAAATGAGTTAAATGGTGTTAATGGTTCAAAGAATGTCGGGCTATGAATCAGGTACAGACAATTGAATCAGGTACAGACAAAAGAATGTCCGTCGATGAATCAGGTACAGACAATTGTATCCCCAATGGTATCAAAGAAACAGTTTCAAGCATTTTAGGTATCATAGGATTTTACTGGTTTATCCTAAATGTTGCCACTTTTGCGATACCTTGGACTGACATACCCAAGGGTAACAAATCTGTGATATAACATGGAATCCAGGTGTTCAAAGTCTGGATGATGGAGGTACATATTTCACAGCTTCATGTTCATCTCTCAAGGTGCCTTTTAGTTAATATTATCAGGTAATGTGCCGTTTTTAATTATTGCTGACCACCAGGAGACAGCCTAATGGAAACTGCTAATAAAGAAAGTTATTACTAACACACATTTTTGGGAACAAAATATATTTGTATTGCTGATCACCAGGAGACAGCCTAATGGAAACTGCTAATAAAGATGGTTGTTACTAACACACATTTTTGGGAACAAAATATATTTGTACTTGCTTTGTCGGGCACTTTCAATTTACAGTAATAAGAAGTGTAACAGGTACCAACCAAATACAATCTTGCAAAATTACACAATATGCAATTAGTTTATACAGTAAAGGCCATATATATAAAATTGTAAATAATGATACAATAGCCCTACATCCTAAATACATTATACAGTGGAGTTTGTTTCAAAACCTCAAACCTCAAAATTAGCAAAGATTTTGTCTGCAATGCTCAAAATATTTATAGGGGAAGCTGTGTGATATACAGTCTGAAGAAAGAAATTGAATACTTAAAGAATTACATTTTTACAAATATACATAATATACTTGTAACTGATTTGCCTAAATAATGTCTGAAGCATTAGTTATTCTTAGATATTCAGACTGCAAGTAAATCAGTCTGTTCTGGTTTCAGAAGAATGAATTTTAATTTGTTGGCCTGTATATTGATGTGTGTGTGTGGGCAAAATGCCCTGTTTTATGGAAAACTCTGCTGTGCATATAACAATGGTGCTTGAAGTTACATTGGGTGTCACTGTATTTTCAATATCAAAGTTGCCACCTAAAGTCAAATGATGTTATGATAGATCACTTTTTTAAACTGAATTATCCAATCCTCACAGCACCTTTTTCAACAATAACACCTTTAGACATGTGTGTGGTGGCTTTGTACCCTGTTCCAGAGTGAACACTCTTTCATGAAGATTCACTTCCTTATTATTCAAATTAATAGGATGGCACCAACTATTTTAAACAGGAACAGAGATTTTCAGTTATTTTTTGTTCATGAACCAATCCAATGTTATTTTGACCTTATGTTTGTGAATACAGTCATATGAAAAAGTTTGGGAACCCCTCTTAATTCATAGTAACATAGTAAGTTAGGTTGAAAAAAGACACACATCCATCAAGTTCATCCTTTTAACTTTTTGACCTGCCTAACTGCCAGTTAATCCAGAGGAAGGCAAAAAAACCCATCTGAAGCCTCTCCAATTTTCCAATCCTTCCTGACTCCAAAATGGCAATTAAACTAGTCTCTGGATCAACTTGTACTATGAGCTATCTCCCATAACCCTGTATTCCCTCACTTGCTAAAAAGCAATCCAAGCCCTTCTTAAAGCTATCTAATGTATTAGACAGTACAACTGATTCAGGGAGAGAATTCCACATTTTCACAGCTCTCACTGTAAAAAAACCCCTTCCGAATATTTAGGCAGAACCTCTTTTCTTCTAATCGGAATGGGTGACCTTGTGTCAGCTTGAAAGATATACTGGTAAATAAAGCATTAGAGAGATTATTATATGATCTACAAGGACTCCAAGGTCCTTTTCCATAATGGATTTGCCTAGTGCAGTCCCATTAAGGGTATAAGTGGTTGGATATTTTTACATCCCAGGTGCATGACTTTACATTTATCAACATTGAATCTCATTTGCCACTTAGCTGCCCAGATTGCCAGTTTGTCAAGATTGTGTATTTTGTCAAAATGTGTATTTTATTTTGTGATGTAAAGGTAAAAACACATGTTTTAGTTTAGCATTCAACACAGTCAGTTACAGCTTTTTCGTGAGTGCCGATATCCCAATAGTATATATATATATATGTATATATATATATATATATATATATATATATATATATATATATATAGATATACAAAAAATAAAGCCGCACTAACAGGACTTTTATGAAAACATACAGTGTTTTATTCAACGTTTCAGCCCCCAACTCGGGCCGTCCTCAGTAAGTGTAAATCCCTACATCCCAAACCCCACATTTAAACATTTACAATAGGCACCAAACAACGTCCAGTGATGATGTTCGATCTAGGTGTTTGATGTATCCAATGACGTGAACAGATGTGACGTGTGCAAAGTTTGTTTCTTGTGGACCAATGAAACTACAATCAAAACATTCTAAAAACATCTGGGGTGACCGATCATGAGGCCCTACTGTATGCTCTATGTTCCCCATGCATCTAAATGTGCAGTTTTGCGTCTCGTGAATACATTAAAAACAACCAACACCTAGTCGTTTGTTTCCCTTTACTATCATGTGTCTACTCACGATCTGCAGCACCCTTTACTGAAAGTACCTGCAGCTTCTTTGTTCATCATGCCCTTTTCACCCCATCTGCAGATACGGTGCAACACCAAGCGTGGGACACCCAATCCTTGTGACTGGCTGTTCTTAGCCTCTGTCGGCTTTCTTTCCCTACACGGGTTACCATGGCAACACTCCACTCGTACCTTAGGATCTACCTGCTGTGTCTTACCTGACCCCTGTCCTTCGCCACTCTCCTTATGCTGCATGCAGGGAGTCTTGGCTGGCTACACTGTCTTACGCCAGTGCTCCCGCCGCGTCTGCTCCTGCTTTCTGCAAAAGCAGTTCTTCCCACATTTTGGGACTGCAGTAGATTGGTGCTTGGGAGTCAGTCCTTATATGACACTTCACCATTCAGGTATTCATGTATGTATACATCCCAGTCACTTACCCTACGAAACTAAGGGTGCCCCGACCGTTGTCCCATACAGCTGCTAGGGGCTTTGTCGACCTTGCAAGCCTGTAGCTTTCCCCTTCTGGGTTGCTCACGATGTTCTGAAGGTGATAAAGGGAAAGGTGAACAATATCATGTTCTATACATATTTCAAGTTGGCATTTAAATTGTTATTAATAATTTCTTGTCACATACATAATACAGTCAAACAACTCAAAAATGTACAGTGATATCCTCCACAAAAACAAAATAAGGGATAATAGTCCAGCTTAAGAATATGAAAAATAGCATATGAAAAATAGCATATGAAAAATAGCATATGAAAACTAGCAACAGCAAACATATCTATCTGAAACAGCTGTGTTGTTTATAACTAAATTGATATAGAGTTGCTTAATAGAATGGAGCCATGGGAAGTGTATCGTTAAGACCTCTAGGTGAGACAGTATCCAATTTAAGATCCACATTGATTCCCTTTGTAGCTTTCAACTCACAACTCAGTTTGGGAGGGTATGGGTTACAGTGCTGGTGATGCAACTAATAATTTTGAACAAACAATATATACCATTGCAATTTGGCAAAGATATTCTTTTTACCAAATAGTTTTCCTGGTATAAACTTTATCCATTCACTTAAAACATCAAGCAGTCCAAAAGATTGCTTCCAAATAAACTTCAGTGTCATTGTGAAACCATATATATTTCCAGGCACTGCACTTTGCTTTTTTTTTAATAGAAAATATCCCTTATCAGTGTTGATAACATTATTCAACAATAATAAAATCAACATTTACAATAATAGGGGAGATTGCTTCCATGCCCTGATAGGGATTTTTATGACTTTTTATGTTCTCCTGTGAGATGTGCAGTATTTTTCCACTTTTCTGGAACTTGTGCATTATCACCAGATAATGATTCATAGTTACAAAAAGCAAACATTATTTTTCTAGCACCAAGCAAATCATAATGGTGACATATTTTATTTATGCCTAGTCTAATCTTTGACCCTAATATAAGAACATTTTCTTTGCTACAGTTTTATGACATTTATAGAACATTTTAACAAATTCAGACAACTCCATCATTGCTCCATAGAGAACTTCAAAATGCATGCAATAAATAAAAAAATATTTTAGCACTGTTAAAGAGACCATCAATCTAAAAAGGAGTTGCTGTTTTTTAACATTATTCTAAGCAACATTCCAATATACAGTAATTACATGTTTCCATTGTTTTTAAAGTTATCTGCAAAGGTTACTGCAATTTTAATTAATATGTTGATCTCTTTCTGATCTGTGGATCTGACTCTTGAAACATTGTAGCAGAGGTTAGTTCTCCTCCAGGTTTTTTTTAACCAGCTGCTCTTACTACATTGTTTAAGGAGTCAGATTGATAAGTGCACAAAATGTAAATAGTATGACTGGTTTTAATAGCAATTCCAGTTATAGCTGACTTTAAACCATTCAAATTTTGATTGACATATATTTGCTTACAATTACATTTTCTTTCAGTATGTAAAATATTTTCCTGCCAGTGGCTGTCACGGTCGGCACCCTAAACCAGAACTAATGCCAAGCTCCCTGGTCTCGGCTCGGCTTCACCAGTAGTGTGACCGCCTTTGGCTTCGGGAGGAGCCCTCAGCGTACTCAGATGCCACCTGGACTTTTCGAGAGGAGCAAGGCGAGGAGTTCTGGCAAGCAAAGGGGCACGACTGTAGTAAACAAAGTCTTTGGACAGAAGATCGCAGTACAAGGCCTTAGGCAAAGTAGTAGTCAGAACAGGCCGGGTCGGGGCAGGCAGAGAGTAAACGTTATCAGGCAGGCAAGGGTCAAACCAGGAAGTCAATCAGAGGGTAAATCAGAAGCGGTAGTCAGTAATCAGGCAAGGGTCAGAATCCAGAAGTCAGAGTAGTCAAATAGCCAGGCAGGGGTCAAAACAGGAATCAGACAGGTTTCAGAATTAACAAGCTCAAAAGCACCAGGAACTAATCCTATCACGGGCAATCATAAACTGTGGGATTGCCCTTTAAATACTATTTGAACTTGGCGCCTCTCTCACTGACGTCATTACGTCAGCGCGCCTGCGCCTTTAAATCGTGGTGCGCATGCGCGCGCGCGCACTAGGGAGCCGGCACCGGAGCAGCGCGGCGTGACGGGCGTCCCCGTCGAGGGGGCGGCAGTCGTCCCTGCCGTCCCCCCACTAGACCACCAGGTAAGTTCTTTACATTACCCCCCTCTCTAGGGGGGCCACTGGACCCCCAGGTTTACCAGGAAATTTGGAGTGGAATTGCTTCTTGAGGCGGTCAGCCTTGATGTCATCAACTGAGACCCAAGAGTTCTCCTCAGGACCGAAGCCCTTCCACCTGGTAAGATATTGTAACTTACCCCTCACGAGGCGGGAGTCGAGGAACTCTTGGATCTCATACTCAGGCTGACCTTCAACCAACACTGGGGGAGGAACAGAAGACGAGAATCATTGGCAGGCTTCAACAGAGGGACATGGAAAGTTGAAATTAGGAGGTAACTGAAGACGGACAGAAGATGGATTAATTATTGCAATGATGGGGTATGGACCAATGAATCTAGGACCCAGTTTAGGAGAGGGAACCTTCAACTTGATATTCTTTGTTGACAACCATACTAAATCTCCCACCTTGTACTGGGGTGCTTCCCTACGGGATTTGTCAGCAGCTCTTTTCTGAGCTAGGGAAGCTGCGGATAAAGAATTATGAACTTGAGACCAAATTTCGGAAAATTTCAGGATAGAAGAATTGGCAGAGGGTACAGGGGAATTAGAGTCAGAAAAAGAAAACGCTTTGGGGTGCAAACCATAGACAACAAAGAAAGGAGACTCTCCAGAGGAGGAATGGGTAGCATTATTGTATGCAAATTCTGTCCAGGGTAGCAGTTCGGACCATTTGGACTGGTTATCGGACACATAGCATCTGAGATACTGCTCAAGGGACTGGTTCACCCTTTCAGTTTGACCGTTAGTTTGGGGGTGATAGGCAGTGGAAAAAGACAATTCAGTACCCACCAAGGAACAGAAAGCACGCCAAAATCTTGAAACAAACTGAACCCCCCTGTCAGAAACAATATTTACAGGAAAACCATGGAACTTAAAAATATGAGTAATGAATAAGTCAGCCAGGGTTTTAGCAGAAGGGAGATGTGGAAGAGGAATAAAATGAGCCATTTTACTGAACCTATCGACCACCACCCAAATCATTGTCTTACCCTGAGAAGGAGGCAACTCCACAATAAAATCCATGGAAATGTGAGACCATGGTTTTTCTGGGACGGGTAAGGGGTTTAATAGACCCTGGGACAGATGATGAGATGACTTAGACCTTTGGCAAACTGGACAGGAATTGACAAATGTTTTAGTATCCTGTTTGAAGGAAGACCACCAGACATGACGGGATAAAAGAGAAATGGTTTTTGCAATACCTGGATGACCTGTCACTTTAGAATCATGAACCTCTCTTAACACTTGTTCCCTAAGCTCCTCAGGAACGAACCATTTACCAGATGGGGTATCAGCAGGAGCAGATGACTGTAAAGGGGACAACAAGGAAGAGAGGTCAGACTTCAAGGTCGATGCAATTATTTCACTGGGAATGATGGGATTGCACTCGCTAGAGTCAGAGGAAAAGGATTCAAAACTCCTAGAGAGTGCATCCGCCTTGGTATTTTTGGAACCAGGCCGAAAAGTTAACAAGAAATTGAATCTGGAAAAGAATAAAGCCCACCAGGCTTGCCTAGGATTTAGGCGTTTAGCTGATTCAATATACAGTACGTTTTTCTGGTCGGTATAGACCGTCACCAAATGTTTAGCACCTTCTAGAAGATGCCGCCATTCCTCAAAGGCCCATTTGACTGCCAACAATTCCCTGTTACCTATATCATAATTCACCTCTGCGGGTGAAAACTTCCTGGAGAAGAAAGCACAGGGATGTAACTTGTTGGTAGTCGGGTGCCTTTGAGAAAGGACTGCCCCAGCTCCTACCTCAGAGGCGTCAACCTCCACAATAAAGGAAATCACAGTGTCGGGGTGACGAAGGATTGGGGCAGAACTGAATTCCTTTTTGAGGAATTCAAAAGCTTGTACAGCTTCAGGAGGCCAAATGCTGGGGTCAGCGCCTTTTTTTGTTAACCCAGTGATGGGAGCCACAATAATGGAAAAATTCTTAATAAATTGACGATAGTAATTTGCAAACCCTAGGAACCTTTGGGTAGCACGTAATGATTGGGGTTGGGTCCAATCCAGTACAGCTCTCACCTTGCCTGGATCCATTTCAAGACCCTTGCTGGAAATATTAAACCCTAGAAATTGAACGGAAGTAACCTCAAAGGTACATTTTTCCAGTTTTGCATAAAGATTATTCTCCCTGAGTCTGTACAAGACTTGTTGAACATGATTCTATGTTCACCCAAATTAGAGGAGAAAATCAAGATATCGTCAAGATAGACCACTACGAATACCCCCAACAGGTCCCGAAAGATGTCGTTGACAAATTCTTGGAACACAGCGGGTGCGTTACAGAGACCAAAGGGCATTACAAGATATTCGTAGTGGCCATCTCTGGTGTTAAATGCAGTTTTCCACTCATCCCCCTCCCTAATGCATATGAGATTATAGGCGCCCCTAAGATCTATCTTAGAATAGATCTTGGCACCCTTAACCTGGTCAAACAATTCAGAAATTAACGGGAGGGGATAGCGTTTTTTTATGGTGATCTTATTGAGACCCCTATAATCTATACAGGGGCGTAGACCACCATCCTTCTTCCCAACAAAGAAAAAACCTGCCCCCGCAGGGGAACTAGAAGGCCTAATGAACCCTCTCTCAAGGTTGTCCTTAATATATTCTTTCATTGCCTGGGCCTCCGGCAAGGAAAGAGGGTATGTTCTACCCCGAGGGGGAATAGACCCAGGAATTAGATCTATAGGGCAATCGTATTGCCTGTGTGGAGGTAGGGTTTCTGCAGCTTTCTTAGAAAACACGTCAGCATATTCAGCATATGCTGCAGGTAAACCTTCTAAAGAAGTAGTTGCCACCACCTGAGGAATACATGAACCACCACACTTAAGACCCCATTGCAGAATCTTCCCCGATACCCAGTCAATATGAGGATTATGGATCTGGAGCCAAGGTAACCCCAAAATAAGAGGAGAAGACGCACCTTCAATGATAAAAAGGGCTAACTTCTCACTGTGATGGTTATCAGAGCACATGGAAAGAGACACAGACTTTTTAGTTACCAGGCCTGAACCCAAAGGTTTTTTATCAACTGCCAAAATCCTCATAGGAGGAATCAGGGGGATTAAGGGAATACCAAATTTTGCTGCAAAGGTAGCATCCAGAAAATTCCCCTCCGCCCCTGAATCCACAAAAGCGGACACCCTGACCGAACCCGTAGGCCAGGTGAGTTTAACAGGTATCAAAATCCTAGAGGTAGACTGGGGAGAGGAAACTTCTGCACCCAAATGGAGCTCCCCTTCTCCATTTAGGCTTGGAAGTTTCCCGACCTCTTAGGACATGAATTCAGGAAATTACCCTTTTCCCCACAGTAAATGCAAAGACCAAGGGAACGCCTGCGGGCTTTTTCCTCAGAGGTTAGATGGGATATACCCAATTGCATGGGTTCCTCCTGAGGATGAACCATGGAAGGGTTAGGGGACTTAACATTGGACACCATATTAGAAAAGTTATACTTCACATTGGTAAACCCAGAATGCATAGGAGAACCCCTTTCACCCCTTCTTTCCCTCTGCCTCCTATCTACCTGGATGGCAAGTGACATGAGATCATCCAGGTTGGAGGGTAAAGGGTAATTTACCAAGCTATCTTTGACAGAGTCAGACAGCCCAATACGGAACTGGCTACGAAGCGCCATCTCGTTCCACCCAGTCTCCACTGCCCACCGGCGGAACTCTGTGCCATACACCTCCGCATCCCGTTTCCCCTGGCGCAATTTATGAATCGCAGAGTCGGCAGAAGATGCACGATCCGGGTCATCATAAAGTACAGCCATGGTTTTAAAAAATGAATCAAGGGAAAAACGGGCAGGATCTGAGAGGGGCAATCTGAGAGCCCAAACTTGGGGATCACCCTGTAATAGGGTTATTACGAACCTCACTTTTTCCTCGCCAGTAGTGAATGAATGGGGGAAAAAGCTGAGGTATAATTTACATGCCTCTTGGAACACGAAAAATTTTGACCTGTCCCCATTGAATTTATCGGGAAACACAATTTTGGGTTCATGGGTTTTGGATACATTACCCAACGGAGCAGAAGAACCCACAGGAGTGGCCACAGGAGGGGTGACTACTGGAGCTGGAGACTGAACAGAAGCATCCAGTCGACGGGTCAAATTGTGGAAACCTTGCATCAGGTAATCTTGCTTCTGCTCATGTTCTTCCAGGCGCTGTAACAGCGTGGTAAGTAGCGCTTCAGTGGTGGAAGTAGCAGCGGCAGCTCGACCTTCTTCGTCCATCTTGGCCCGTGATAATGTCACGGTCGGGACCCTAAACCAGAACTAATGCCAAGCTCCCTGGTCTCGGCTCGGCTTCACCAGTAGTGTGACCGCCTTTGGCTTCGGGAGGAGCCCTCAGCATACTCAGATGCCACCTGGACTTTTCGAGAGGAGCAAGGCGAGGAGTTCTGGCAAGCAAAGGGGCACGACTGTAGTAAACAAAGTCTTTGGACAGAAGATCGCAGTACAAGGCATTAGGCAAAGGAGTAGTCAGAACAGGCCGGGTCGAGGCAGGCAGAGAGTAAACGTTATCAGGCAGGCAAGGGTCAAACCAGGAAGTCAATCAGAGGGTAAATCAGAAGCGGTAGTCAGTAATCAGGCAAGGGTCAGAATCCAGAAGTCAGAGTAGTCAAATAGCCAGGCAGGGGTCAAAACAGGAATCAGACAGGTTTCAGAATTAACAAGCTCAAAAGCATCAGGAACTAATCCTATCACGGGCAATCATAAACTGAGGGATTGCCCTTTAAATACTATTTGAATTTGGCGCCTCTCGCGCTGACGTCATTACTTCAGCGCGCCTGCGCCTTTAAATCATGGTGTGCATGCGCGCGCGCACTAGGGAGCCGGCACCGGAGCAGCGCGGCGTGACGGGCGTCCCCGTCAAGGGGGCGGCAGGCGTCCCTGCCGTCCCCCCACTAGACCACCAGGTAAGTTCTTTACAGTGGCCCTTTATACTGCCTGTACCTTCTTGTGTTCACTTTGTTTTATTTTTTAAAGGTTGATTTTTATTGCATTTTACAACAGAACAAAAAAATTAGAAGGAAAGAAAGCTAGGTAGAAAAGAAGGAAAGAAGAAAGGAGAGGGGAAAAGAGATGTGGCTGAAATCAGTGGTTGGTCAAGGTGGCTGGTGACTCAAGCCATGGGTTCCAAATATTCTCGAATTTCTTAGGACATCCACGTGCTAAGTATGTGAGCTTGTACAGTTCCAATTGTGAATTAATCAGTCCAATCCATCTATTCAGAGTCGGTGGCGATGGGCCCGTCCAGTGGACATCTAGTGCTTACCCTAGGAACCACGGAGTCAAGAAGACCCAAAAGACAGGTAGCCGGGTTAAGTATCTGGGGAAGTTCCAGTTCGGTAGCCATGAAGTTCACGATTGCCCTCCAGTATCTAAGTATCACCGGGCAATCCCACAGTAGATGTATAAAAGTAGCAACAGGAGCACCACATCTTGGGCAGCTAGGCGAGGCTACTCTTCCCATTGTAAATAGTTTCTGGGGGGTGAGGTATGTTTGATGTATAATCCTAAACTGTATAAGCCTATCCCTCACACTCACCAACGGCATATATAAATTGTCTATGATTTCTTCCCAATCATCCGGGTCAACACGAACCCCACTACTTTCCCACTTAAATTTCACCCTGGGTCTGGGATTATATCTATTGGAAATTAAGTGCTTATAGGTATTAGATAAGAGCTTGATCTTAGTGGGCTGAACTATCAATTGTTCTATCCTTGTACATTGTAGATGCAGAGAGGGGGTTGGGAACTGCGCATGTTCGCTTTGTTTGCATTGTCACTGTACACATGGGGCAGATTATTCACACTTAAAGGCATATGTAGCAAAATTTGAATTTGTGTAATGTTAAAGGTTTTACATGCTTCGAAAAATTCAAATTTTTAAAAACTCTGTCAGGTCTAGCCACTGGTGAATGACCACCAGTGAGAAAAACACTTGAAAGGCTGAAGAATTAGTAGAAGCCA
The DNA here is from genome assembly GCA_038501925.1 of Xenopus petersii. Classification (NCBI taxonomy): domain Eukaryota; kingdom Metazoa; phylum Chordata; class Amphibia; order Anura; family Pipidae; genus Xenopus; species Xenopus petersii. Next base: position 50,162,323 of record CM076685.1, read on the forward strand.
TGGTAAGGTGAAAAGAATAGATTTAATTATCAAAATAAGAAAATAATCAAAACAATGTCCAAAATACAGGCGTGTGGTGAGGCTAACAATGGAGAAGGGCAAAGTCTGGAAATAGCCAGAATGGTCAGGGCTGGTGGCAGTCAGGCGATGTCCGAAAGGCAGGCTGAGCTCAAATCACAGGCTGCATACAAGCAAGGTTGAGTAAAAGGCAGGAGGTCAGAACCAGGGAAATCCACAGCAGCAGGAGTTGGGTACCAGGTGGGAACAGGAGGACAGGAGCATGCAAAACAGGTAATGGACACTGGAGGCTAGCTCAGGCTCAGGAGCTTAGATGATCAAGCAACAGGAAGTTTTATTGCACATGCTTATAAAGGGCCTTGATTGCTGAATTGACAACACATGTCGTTAATGAGGCAGGAGAAGGTAACTGTGGTGCAGGAAGTCTGTTCTGGGAAGTGTCCATCATGAGTGCTAAGACCCCCCCTCAGTGGATCACAACCATGTGCTTTTGTGTACAAAGACAAAACACTAAAAAAAAGCCAGAATATGTGGCAGATTTACTAAAGGGTGAAGTGACTAATGCTAACGAAGATTCGCCAGCATGATGTCATTTTGTTACTTCGTCAATTTACTAACGGTCGCTGGTGTAACTTCGCTAGTGAAGGAGATCGACTCTAGTGGTAATTCGCTCCCTTATGCCTGGCGAAGTTGCGCTCTGATGAATAGATGTAAATACGCAAATTCACTAAAATGCGGATTTTACTGAATGTTACCTCTTGCGCCAGACTTGCCTTCATCACCTCAGACCAGGCGAAGTGCAATAGAGTAGATAGGATGTCCTCAAAAAATAGTTGAAAATTTTTCTAAGTCCCAAAAAAATGCTGGCGACTTTTTATTTTTCAGGGTGATAGGCTGCAAAAGATCGTAATTTTTTTTCTGGGGTACCTGCCTTTCCCCCTACATTTCCTAACATATGGCACATAAACTATACACTGGGGTCATGTGTAATGCAAAATAACAACTCTCTTTTATTTTATTAAGGTCTCCCGGGCTTGTGTAATGTATCAGCTGCAACATATACGTCCATTCAACTTTAACTTCCCGCCATATGCAAATTAGGCAACGCTAGTGCAACTTGGCTTTGCTTGCCGCAGTAATGCTAGCGCAACTTCGCCAGCATTCGGCGCCCTGGACACAACTTCAGATTTTAGTGAATTAGCGTTGTGCTGCGAATCTACACCTGGCAAAGTGTTACGATGTGAGCGAAGGGGACGCTAGCGCAAATTCCGTGCTTAGTGATTCTGCCCCATAGTGTGAGTAAGGTGATTCTACATAAGAATAGGGTACCAAAGATAAAATTCTCTGTCCTAATATATTGTCATTGAATTGTAATTACACACTGTTATAGTTGAGAGAATTATATAGTTTTCTTAAGTTAATTAAAAGTTGACCTAGGAACAGTTCCATAAGTGAAAAAAACATTTGCTTGATAACCAGTGTTGTACTGTAAGTGAATTCCTAAATTAATATACAAGATATAGGCATTATTACAAGAACCCAAACATTTTCAGTGGCCTTAAATATAACTAGGCAATTCACAATGCAGTCACAATAAAGATTTAAAGCATTCAGCTAATTTTGATTTGTTAGATCAACCTCTTTAATATTGTTTGCCTGTGCAGGTAGTCCTTAAAAATTGTTGATTTGGCAAATCAGTTCTGATCATTCTGTTGGGGTGAGCTATAACTGAAATCCAGTCATACATAGTATATGTGACCCAGTTTCATAAATATACAACCAACTGTCATGCACGACAATGATCTGGTTATCCCACAACTCAGCAGGTGTGTGTGGTATTCTGAAAAGAAATGATGCAGGGGTGCATTCAAATAATTACTGCTCTACAATAGGTTGTTTATGAAACCCAGGTTAAACAGTTTATATGGGTATTGTACTTATAGTACAGTAAATATGCTAAATGAATTTCATCCCCTTTACTGCAGTGCAGTCATCTTTTATAAAACTATACTAACTGCCAGCTAACCACACATACTGTACCTTATAGGTGTTTGGATTTTGGGGGGATCTAAATGTAAGACCCCTTTGAAAAGCAAACATAAAATACACATGCTGCTAGGTTCATTAGTAATTCAAATAGCAATACAGCTACATACCAGTTCAGCATTAAGCATTAGAGATGTCGCGGACTGTTCGCCGGCGCACTTGTTCGCGCGAACATCGACTGTTCGCGCTCACTGAATGTTCGCGAACGTCGAGCGACGTTCGCCATTTTGGGTTCGCCTTACCTGGCGCTTTTTTTTTACCTCTCATCCCAGACCAGCAGATACATGGCAGCCAATCAGGAAGCTCTCCCTCCTGGACCACCCCGACGCCCCCTGGACCACTCCCCTTCCATATATAAACTGAAGCCCTGCAGCGTTTTTTCATTCTGCCTGTGTGTGCTTGGAAGAGCTAGTGTAGGGAGAGAGCTGTTACTGATTTCACTGATTTGAGGGACAGTTGATAGTAAGTTTGCTGGCTAGTAATCTACTTGATACTGCTCTGTATTGGAGGGACAGAAGTCTGCAGGGATTTGAGGGACATTTTAGGTTAGGTAGCTTTGCTGGCTAGTAATCTACCTTTTACTGCAGTGCTCTGTATATAGCTGCCTGCTGTGGGCACTGATCTCTTCTGATCTCATCTGCTGACTGCTGTAATAACCCAATAGTCCTTGTAAGGACTGCTTTTATTTTCTTTTTTGTTGTTTTACTTTGCTACTATAAGAGCCCAGTGCTATTAGTCTAGCAGTGTTGGGGAGTGGGACTGGTGTGCTACTGTGCTGCTCCTAGTAGTTCAGCAGCACCAACCCGAGTAATTTTTTTTTTTTAATATACATATATATATTTTTTTATTTTACTTATCTTACTGTTCTTTAACGTGTACAGTGCTGTTTGCTGTTCTTCATAGTAGTGCACCAATAGTAGTGCACTTGCAGGCATTATTTGCCCAGTGTGTTCTTCAAACAACTGCCATCTAGCTGTGTGAGCTTGTTCACATTCTGTCTAAATATCAATAATAATACCGTCTCCAGAAACACCACCCGAGTGACGTTTTTCAAGCAGCAATAATATATTCCGTATCCACTGCTGTAGTAGTGTATACGTTGACCTTGTAGGCATTGTTTGCCCAGTGTGTTCTTCAAACAACTGCCATCTAGCTGTGTGAGCTTGTTCACATTCTGTCTAAATATCAATAATAATACCGTCTCCAGAAACACCACCGTGACCTGAGTGACGTTTTTCAAGCAGCAATAATATATTCCGTATCCATTGCTGTAGTAGTGTATACGTTGACCTTGTAGGCATTATTTGCCCAGTGTGTTCTTCAAACAACTGCCATCTAGCTGTGTGAGCTTGTTCACATTCTGTCTAAATATCAATAATAATACCGTCTCCAGAACCACCACCCGAGTGACGTTTTTCAAGCAGCAATAATATATTCCGTATCCACTGCTGTAGTAGTGTATACGTTGACCTTGTAGGCATTGTTTGCCCAGTGTGTTCTTCAAACAACTGCCACGTAGCTGTGTGAGCTTGTTCACATTCTGTCTAAATATCAATAATAATACCGTCTCCAGAACCACCACCTGAGTGACGTTTTTCAAGCAGCAATAATATATTCCGTATCCACTGCTGTAGTAGTGTATACGTTGACCTTGTAGGCATTGTTTGCCCAGTGTGTTCTTCAAACAACTGCCATCTAGCTGTGTGAGCTTGTTCACATTCTGTCTAAATATCAATAATAATACCGTCTCCAGAACCACCACCTGAGTGACGTTTTTCAAGCAGCAATAATATATTCCGTATCCACTGCTGTAGTACTGTATACGTTGACCTTGTAGGCATTGTTTGCCCAGTGTGTTCTTCAAACAACTGCCATCTAGCTGTGTGAGCTTGTTCACATTCTGTCTAAATATCAATAATAATACCGTCTCCAGAACCACCACCCGAGTGACGTTTTTCAAGCAGCAATAATATATTCCGTATCCACTGCTGTAGTAGTGTATACGTTGACCTTGTAGGCATTGTTTGCCCAGTGTGTTCTTCAAACAACTGCCATCTAGCTGTGTGAGCTTGTTCACATTCTGTCTAAATATCAATAATAATACCGTCTCCAGAACCACCACCTGAGTGACGTTTTTCAAGCAGCAATAATATATTCCGTATCCACTGCTGTAGTAGTGTATACGTTGACCTTGTAGGCATTGTTTGCCCAGTGTGTTCTTCAAACAACTGCCATCTAGCTGTGTGAGCTTGTTCAAATTCTGTCTAAATATCAATAATAATACCGTCTCCAGAACCACCACCCGAGTGACGTTTTTCAAGCAGCAATAATATATTCTGTACCCACTGCTGTAGTAGTGTATACGTTGACCTTGTAGGCATTGTTTGCCCAGTGTGTTCTTCAAACAACTGCCATCTAGCTGTGTGAGCTTGTTCACATTCTGTCTAAATATCAATAATAATACCGTCTGAAGAACCACCACCTGAGTGACGTTTTTCAAGCAGCAATAATATATTCCGTATCCACTGCTGTAGTAGTGTATACATTGACCTTGTAGGCATTGTTTGCCCAGTGTGTTCTTCAAACAACTGCCATCTAGCTGTGTGAGCTTGTTCACATTCTGTCTAAATATCAATAATAATACCGTCTCCAGAAACACCACCTAAGTGACGTTTTTCAAGCAGCAATAATATATTCCGTATCCACTGCTGTAGTAGTGTATACGTTGACGTTGTAGGCATTGTTTGCCCAGTGTGTTCTTCAAACAACTGCCATCTAGCTGTGTGAGCTGGTTCACATTCTGTCTAAATATCAATAATAATACCGTCTCCAGAAACACCACCATGACCTGAGTGACGTTTTTCAAGCAGCAATAATATATTCCGTATCCACTGCTGTAGTAGTGTATACGTTGACCTTGTAGGCATTGTTTGCCCAGTGTGTTCTTCAAACAACTGCCATCTAGCTGTGTGAGCTTGTTCACATTCTGTCTAAATATCAATAATAATACCGTCTCCAGAACCACCACCTGAGTGACGTTTTTCAAGCAGCAATAATATATTCCGTATCCACTGCTGTAGTAGTGTATACGTTGACCTTGTAGGCATTGTTTGCCCAGTGTGTTCTTCAAACAACTGCCACCTAGCTGTGTGAGCTTGTTCACATTCTGTCTAAATATCAATAATAATACCGTTTCCAGAAACACCACCTGAGTGACGTTTTTCAAGCAGCAATAATATATTCCGTATCCACTGCTGTAGTAGTGTATACGTTGACCTTGTAGGCATTGTTTGCCCAGTGTGTTCTTCAAACAACTGCCATCTAGCTGTGTGAGCTTGTTCACATTCTGTCTAAATATCAATAATAATACCGTCTCCAGAAACACCACCGTGACCTGAGTGACGTTTTTCAAGCAGCAATAATATATTCCGTATCCACTGCTGTAGTAGTGTATACGTTGACCTTGTAGGCATTGTTTGCCCAGTGTGTTCTTCAAACAACTGCCATCTAGCTGTGTGAGCTTGTTCACATTGTGTCTAAATATCAATAATAATACCGTCTCCAGAAACACCACCGTGACCTGAGTGACGTTTTTCAAGCAGCAATAATATATTCCGTATCCACTGCTGTAGTAGTGTATACGTTGACCTTGTAGGCCCAGTGTGTTCTTCAAACAACTGCCATCTAGCTGTGTGAGCTTGTTCACATTCTGTCTAAATATCAATAATAATACCGTCTCCAGAACCACCACCTGAGTGACGTTTTTTAAGCAGCAATAATATATTCCGTATCCACTGCTGTAGTAGTGTATACGTTGACCTTGCAAGCATTGTTTCAATTTGTTTGCCCAGTGTGTTCTTCATTTTCAAACAACTGCCACCTAGCTGTGTGAGCTTGTTCACATTCTGTCTAAATATCAATAATAATACCGTCTCCAGAAACACCACCTGAGTTGTTGTTGTTGTTTTAAAAATAATGCCAGGCAAAGGCAGGCCGCCACGCAGAGGCACTAGGGGCCGTGCTGCTATGCTATCCTGTGGCCCTAGGAAATTGCCCAGTTTTAAAAAGGCAATGACCCTGAACTCCCAAAATGCTGAAGAGGTAGTTGACTGGCTTACACAGCACACCCCATCCTCTACCGTTTCTAACTTTACCACAACATCCTCATCCTCCACTGCTATGGCCACCCCACGTAACACTTCCTCCACCACCGGCGCCCCTTCTTCACTGGAGTCAGAGGAGTTATTTTCACATGAGTTTCTTGAACTGAGTGATGCGCAACCATTATTGGCAGAAGAAGATGAAGGAGATGAGGACGTTACACCAGATTTAATTCTGGCAGAGAACACAACAGAGATGGACATAATGAGTGATGAGGAGGTCCCCGCTGCTGCTTCCTTCTGTGAGCTGTCAGAAGAAATTGATGCATCTGAGGAGAATGATGATGAGGAGATTGATGTTTTGTGGGTGCCCAGTAGAAGAGAGCAATAGGAGGATAGTTCAGATGGAGAGACGGAGAGTCAGAGAGGCAGGAGGAGAATAAGACTTAGAAGAAGCAGGGAGGACAGCTCGCAGGGAACAGTAGGGCAACAACATGTATCGGCACCTGTGGTCAGCCGGCCAACGCACCCGCCATTGCCGCCAACGCCGCCAACTTCTACTGTTACCGCCAGATTGCCAGCTTCAAAAAGGTCAGCAGTGTGGGATTTTTTTAATGTGTGTGCCTCTGACAAAAGCGTTGTAATTTGCAATGAGTGCAGTCAGAAACTGAGTCTTGGGAAGCCCAACAGCCACATAGGTACAACTTCTATGCGAAGGCACATGAACGGCAAGCACAAAGCACTTTGGGAGCAACACCTCAAAGGCAACAGGCAAACTAAAAGCCACCCTCCTTCTGGTCCAGCATCTTACTGCTCTACCTCTGCTGTCCTTGACCCGTCTGAACCACCCTCCACTCCGCCTTCCACCTTGACCACCAGTTCCCATTCCCAGTCATCTGCCCCCAGCCAAGTTTCTGTGAGGGCCATGTTTGAGCGTAAGAAGCCAATGTCTGCGAGTCACCCCCTTGCCCGGCGTCTGACAGCTGGCTTGTCTGCACTCTTAGCCCGCCAGCTTTTACCATACCAGCTGGTGGACTCTGAGGCCTTCCGCAAATTTGTAGCAATTGGGACACCGCAGTGGAAGGTACCCAGCCGCAATTTTTTTTCAAAAAAGGGAATACCACACCTGTACCACCATGTGCAGAGCCAAGTCACCGCATCTCTGTCACTTAGTGTTGGGCCAAAGGTCCATATGACTACTGACGCATGGTCCTCCAAGCATGGTCAGGGCAGGTATGTCACCTACACTGCCCACTGGGTGAACTTGGTCATGGCTGGGAAGCAGGGAATGTGTGGCTCAACAACAACAGTGGAGTTGGTGTCACCGCCACGGATTGCACGCGGTTCTGCCATCACCTCTACTCCTCCTTCGCTCTCTACCTCGTCTTCTTCCTCTTCTTCCTCCTCTGCTGCTGGGTCCTCCTCCTCCACACCTGTGCACCCCCAGCTCCCCCTAGGCTATTCGACGTGCCAGGTACGCCGTTGTCATGCTGTCTTGGGGATGACGTGCCTGGAAAGCAGAAACCATACCGGATCTGTACTCCTGTCATCTCTGCAGTCACAGGCCGATCGGTGGCTGACCCCACACCAACTGAAGATCGGAAAAGTGGTGTGTGACAACGGAAGCAATCTGTTGGCAGCACTGAGACTGGGCAATTTAACACATGTGCCCTGCATGGCACATGTTCTGAATTTAATAGTCCAACGTTTTGTCTCAAAGTACCCAGGATTCCAGGACGTTCTCAGGCAGTCCAGGAAGGTGTCGGCCCATTTCAGACGTTCCTACACAGCCATGGCACGCCTTGCTGACATTCAGCAGCGGTACAACATGCCAGTCAGGCGTCTGATTTGTGACAGCCAGACTCGCTGGAATTCAACGCTCCTCATGTTGGAACGTCTGCTGCAACAACAAAGAGCCGTCAATGAATACCTGTTTGAACTGGGTGGTAGGACTGGATCTGCAGAGCTGGGGATTTTTTTCCCCCGTTACTGGGTGCTTATGCGCGATGCCTGCAGGCTCATGCGCCCTTTTGAAGAGGTTACAAATATGGTCAGTCGCACCGAAGGCACCATCAGCGACCTAATACCCTTTGCTTTCTTCCTGGAGCGTGCCGTGCGACGAGTGACAGATGAGGCTGTAGACCAGCGTGACGAGGAGCAGGAAGCGCACGATTTCTGGTCGGAATCACCAGAACGAACCCAGGCACCTGCTGCAACGCAGGGAGAGGTGTCAGAAGTGGAGTCAGAGGAGGAAGGTGGCTTTGTGGAGGAGGAGGACCAACAGGAGCAGGCTTCCCAGGGGGCTAGTGGTGACCTTTTGGGGACCCCTGGTCTTGTACGTGGCTGGGGGGAGGAGACCGTGGATGATGCAGTCCTTGATAACGAGGAAGCGGAGATGGATACCTCTGCATCCAACCTTGTGAGAATGGGGTCTTTCATGCTGTCATGCCTGTTGAAGGACCCCCGTATCAAGAGGCTTAAGGAGAAGGACCTGTACTGGGTGGCAACGCTACTAGACCCTCGGTACAAGCATAAAGTGGCAGAAATGTTACCAACGTACCACAAGTCCGAAAGGATGCTGCATTTACAAACCAGCCTGCAAAACATGTTGTACAATGCTTTTAAGGGTGATGTCACTTCAGGAACTCATCAACATTCCAGGGGCAGAGGTGCCAGTAATCCTGCCACGAGCGCACCTGCAAGGACAAAGCACTTTGGCCACTCTGTAACGTCAGACATGCAAATGTTTTTCTGTCCAAGGCAGCGCCACAACCCTTCTGGATCCACCCTCAAAGAACGCCTCGACCGGCAGATAGCGGACTACCTGGCATTAACTGCAGATATCGACACTCTGAGGAGCGATGAACCCCTGGACTACTGGGTGCGCAGGCTTGATCTGTGGCCAGAGCTGTCACAATTTGCCATGAACCTCTTGTCTTGCCCCGCCTCAAGTGTCCTCTCAGAAAGGACCTTCAATGCAGCAGGAGGGATTGTAACTGAGAAGAGAACTCGCCTAGGTCACAAAAGTGTGGATTACCTGACCTTTATTAAAATGAATGAGGGGTGGATCTCAGAGGGTTACTGCACGCCGGAAGACTTGTTCTGAGTTTCTGACTCCCCATGCAGCTGTCCTTCTCTGCACGCCTCATGACTCCACACACAGCTGTCCTTTAGCGTCCTCCTCCCTCCGCCACCGTTACAAACTATGGTGCAAACCCTACTGGTTTCATTTGAATCCAGATAAATCCTGAGTTTTTCTGGCCTCTGTGCTTCAGTGGCTGCAACAAAAAAAAATTAATATTTTCAGCATTTATATGGCATATTTTTTCTGGCCTCTGTGCTGCAGTGGCTGCGACAAAAAAAAAATGAATATTTTCAGTATTTATATGGCATATTTTTTCGGGCCTCTGTGCTTCAGTGGCTGCGACAAAAAAATGAATATTTTCAGCATTTATATGGCATATTTTTTCTGGCCTCTGTGCTTCAGTGGCTGTGACAAAAAAAATGAATATTTTTAGCATTTATATGCATATTTTTTCTGGCCTCTGTGCTTCAGTGGCTGCGACAAAATTTTTTAATATTTTCAGCATTATATGGCATATTTTTTCTGGCCTCTGTGCTGCAGTGGCTGCGACAAAAAAAATGAATATTTTCAGCATTTATATGGCATATTTTTTCTGGCCTCTGTGCTTCAGTGGCTGCGACAAAAAAAATTTATATTGTTAGCATTTATATGGCATATTTTTCCTGGCCTCTGTGCTTCAGTGGCTGCGACAAAAAAAATTTATATTGTTAGCAATTATATGGCATATTTTTCCTTGCCTCTGTGCTTCAGTGGCTGCGACAAAAATTTTTTATATTGTTAGCATTTATATGGCATATTTTTCCTGGCCTCTGTGCTTTAGTGGCTGCGACAAAAAAAATATATATTGTTAGCATTTATATGGCATATTTTTTCTGGCCTCTGTGCTGCAGTGGCTGCGACAAAAAAAAAAAGAATATTTTCAGCATTTATATGGCATATTTTTTCTGGCCTCTGTGCTTCAGTGGCTGCGACCAAAAAAATTTGTATTGTTAGCATTTATATGGCATATTTTTTCTGGCCTCTGTGCTTCAGTGGCTGCGACAAAAATTTTTTATATTGTTAGCATTTATATGGCATATTTTTTCTGGCCTCTGTGCTGCAGTGGCTGCGACAAAAAAAAAATAATATTTTCAGCATTTATATGGCATATTTTTTCTGGCCTCTGTGCTTCAGTGGCTGCGACAAAAAAAACATAATTTTTCAGGAAAGTACACATGCCTAATTTTTCAGGGTTCTGCAACAGTGGCAAAATCGCATCTGTTATGGTCACCGCAGGTGATCAATAAAGTAGACCAAAACTGGGCCCACACTGCAGAATCTGTGTTTTTTGGTTCGCTTCACTGTACATTGAATTACCTCTGCCTGACCGTGCACGTGCGCACAAGCACGGTGACTGCTAAACACACCACTACAGAAATATTGCCACCAACAGGACGAACATCCTGGAGGTGACAAGCTCAACTCGTAATTAACAACTATTATTTGCTCACTTGACGGTATCATTCATTAAAGCTCTTTGCGTTTTTTTGCATTGCAGTAAGCGCCGCGTTTCGTCTTTGCGTGTAACCTTACACGACTTGATTGGCATGTAGACGCCGGACGTTTTAAAGCAGTTTATTACGCAGGTTTAGAAATGTAGTGTGATTTCTGCCCTTTACAGCACAAAACGCAGCGCTGTGTCAACAATGTATTTTTCAGATACATTTTTGCCCTTGATCCCCCTCTGGCATGCCACTGTCCAGGTCGTTGCACCCTTTAAACAACTTTAAAATCATTTTTCTGGCCAGAAATGTCTTTTTTAGCTTTTAAAATTCGCCTTCCCATTGAAGTCTATGGGGTTCACGACGTTCGCGAACCGTTCGCATTTTTGACGCAACTTCGCGAATATGTTCGCGAACTTTTTTTCCGACGTTCGCTACATCCCTATTAAGCATGCATCAGAAGTATATAATACTAAGTTTTACAATAAGATTGACATTCGCCTATAATATAACTATGAGGCAGTCCAAACAGGAGTTAGGGCTGGCAGATCACCCATTTGCAATTGACAAATATTAAATATGTCATGCTGTCTGAATTATAAGTAATTAGTTCAGACTAAACACACAATTGAATACAATGGATAGCATTTGGCAACATGTAATTAAGTAAGAAGATTAAATACGTTAAATAGGTATTTTAAAAAATAAACATTTTCCTTTTTTCAAACTATAATGCAGATGAGCAAAAAGGATCCATTGTGGCAAGAGGAAGTTACTGTAAATTGCATTTTTAAAGAAACAGTAACACCAAAAAATGTAAAGAACATAATGTACTGTTGCCCTGCACTAGCAAAACTAGTATGTTTGCTTCAGAAAAACAATTATAGTTTATATAACAAGCTGCTATGTATCCATTGGGGCAGCCATTCAAGCACAGGACACAGAGTAGATAACAGATACGTTCTGAAGAACCGATAGTATACAATAGAGCTTATCTGTTATCTGCTGTGTAACCTGTGCCTTTTCTCCTTTTTCAGTTTTGAATGGCTGCCCCCATGGCTACACAGCAGCTTAATTATATAAACTATAGTTGTGTTTGTGAAGCAATCTCGCCAGTTTTACCAGTGCAGTACATTATATTTTAATTGCTTTAGGACACTTTTATTTGTTAGTGTTACTGTTCCTTTAACATATCTTAGACCAAGTCATGACTATCTGGGTGACATCCAGTTTGGACATCATCAAATCCTTATTCATAACCCATCATCTTTATTCTAAGAGCACATTTCATAGATTGGATTTGACCATAGCACATCTGCTTTAACCGACCATCTGTGACCTTGACTGTAGTCCTGTATATTCTTACTGTCTTATTGTTTCTGAATTTCGAATAACTCATCTCTCCTAACACGTTTAAATGTCACCCTTGTGTGTTTGTTCTCATCAGGTATACTCAGCCTTATTTTATTTATACCAGTCATTTTTTGCGGGTTTTGATATAGGTCGCAGTAGCTCTGCCTCTTCTCTTTTTTCTGTATCTATTTTTCAGATCCCTTCTATTTTTGTGTACTGGATGGAATCTACAGTCATATGAAAAAGTTTGGGAACCCTTAATTCTTAGGAGTTTTGTTTATCATTGTCTAAACTTTCAAAGTAGCAACGTCCTTTTAATTTATAACATGTCTTATGGAAACAGAAGTATTTTAGCAGTAACATAAAATTTATTGGATTTACAGAAAATATGCAAATATGCATCAAAACAAATTAGACAGGTGCGTGTTTTTGATCATTGGTCCATACAAAATATCTCTGGTTCATTTAAATTTGATGGCTGCTGAGCATGGACAGCCTGTTTTAAAGGACATGTATTTTTCCCCTTCGTTAGCCTGCACCGCAATGTTTTCCTGAATGCAAGATCTGCTTCAACCAGGCGGGCATTTTCTATCGGCTACATCATCATTTATATTTGCATATCCAGCCACGCCTGATGACCTTGCTCAGAAGTTTTTTTTGTAATGTAACTTCATTAGCAAGTATGAGCAATCCTACTCATTCCTACCTGTATTCTCCCACACATACATGTATTCCCACTCACTCAAACATGTAATCCCACTCACTCATACATGTACAAGAACTGACAATTCTTCTGTTCTAAGGCAGATCTGCAAACAAGGATCAGATTCATCCATTGGTGTCTGCACAACAACATAATGAAACAAACTGCATCAGAGAAAGGGAGGAAGGGAGGTCACTCATACATGTAATCCCACTCACTCATGCTCATAATTCCACTCACTCATACTCATAATCCCACTCACCCATAGGCATAATCCCACTCGTACTCATAATCCCACTCACTAATATGCACTAATATGCATAATACCACTCATACTCATAATCCCACGCATCCATATGCAAAATCCCCAAAAAATAGGATCAGACAGCTAGAGCAGAGTTTATATGGGAGTGCTATCTCTTCATTGGCTGTTAGACTGGAGGGTGTTTAGTAATCTGATCTGAGCATGCTCCTCAAAAATCAAAAGTCTAAGCAAATTCCCGAGGGATGGGGCAGAGTAGGTTAGAGCACTATAATGATTTTTAAATGATTAAGGGGATGCAGAAGCCTTACTGTTAACCTTTTAACAACCAGAGTGGCAGTTATCCAAAGATTTCAAAGAGGCCATTCACTGATTACATTTTGGGGGGGGGGGGTTTACATGTCCTTTAAATCATCAAATAGATTTTCGATGATATTCAAGTCGGGGGACTGTTACGGCCATTACAGAATATTGTACTTCTCCCTCTGCATAAATGCCTTTGTAGATTTTGAAGTGTGTTTAGGGTCATTGTCTTTTTGGAATATCCAACCCCTGCGTAACTTCAACTTTGTGACTGATGCTTGAACATTATCTTGAAGAATATGTTGATATTGGGTTGAATTCATCCAACCCTAGACTTTAACAAGGGCCCCAGTCCCTGAACTAGCCACACAGCCCCACAGCATGACGGAATCTCCACCAAATTCGACAGTAGGTGTTTTTCTTGGAATGTGGTGTTCTTATTCTGCCATGCAAATCACTTTTTGTCATGATCAAATAACTAAATTTTTGTCAGATCAGTCCAAAGCAGTTTGTTCCAAAATGACTGTGGCTTGTCTAAATGAGCTTTTGCATACAGCGACTGTTTGTGGCATGAGTGCAGAAAGGGCTTCTTTCTCATCAGACTTTCCTTATAGATGTTCTTTGTGTAAAGTGCGCTGAATTATAGAACGATGTATGTATCTGCAGCAAGAGGTTCTTACAGGACTTTGGAGGTGATCTTTGGGTTGTCTGTAACCATTCTCACAATCCTCAGCATATGCTGCTCCTGTATTTTCTTGGCCTGCCAGACCAGGGTTTAACAGCAACTGTGCCTGTAGCCTTTCCCTAAAACATGATACTGAACAATCTTTGTTTTCAGATTATTTGAGAGTTGCTTTGAGGATCCCATGCTGTCACTCTTCAAAGAGAGTTAAACAGAAGCACAACTTGTAACTGACCACCTTAAAGGGGACCCGTCACCCAAAAAAATTATTCATAATTCTATTTTATCACATCAGTCAAGCAAAATTAACTTTAATTACACTATATCAATTATTTGAATCTTGTTTCCTCCAGTCTGGGAATTCATAATTATAGCAAGCAGGCATGAGCCATTTTGTGGACACTGTTGTTAAGACAAGCCTTGCATCAGCTCAGAATCTTGTTTGTGCACCACAATGGGGGACCTGATGTCCATCCCCATGCCCTGGCTACGCAATTAAATGGTGAAGAGAACAGGGAATGTGGGGAGAACAGCGATTTCTAGGAAGTGCTAAATGGAAAGTGAAAGTAATTGTATGCCCCACTTCTATGTCCAGGGCATAGAGGACGGGCAGATAATATTTGATTGACAGCTGAGATGTTTAAATGAGTTTACAACAGCTATGAATGCTTTAATAAAAAATAGAAATTGGATTTCATGTTTAATTTGAAAAGGACTTTTATTATACAGCTTTTTGTGTCTGGGTGACAGGTCCACTTTAAATACCTTTTCTCATGATTAGACACACCTGTAATGAATTTCAAGGCTTAACGAGCTAATCCAACCAATTTGGTGTTGCCAGTAATCAGTATTGAGCAGTTACATGAATTCCAATTAGCAAAATTACCAGGGTACCCACATTTTTGCACAGCCAGTCTTTCACATTTGATTTAATTTCATACAACTGAATACTGCTTCACTAAATCTTTGTTCAGAAAACACCCCAGTACTCAGTTGTTCCTGGGAAATGAAAGACATACCACTGTTATCTTTTTTTGTTGAAAGTGGAGTAAATTTTTATGCAGAGGGGTTCCCAAACTTTTTCATATGACTGTATATAGTGTGCTAGCAGCCCAGTTAAGGTAGAAATTTGCTGTGCATCTTCTGGCATGCTTGTGTCCTACAGTTGCAGACTATAGTAAATGGAAAATTAGTTTATTTCTAACCACACCTTGGTCAGACCATTCACCAGTTTCATTGACCTTCTGCCAACTGCTTAATAAGTCTTTTTGAGGTTCCAATTATTCCATAAATTAAAGGAAAACTATACCCCCGAACAATGTAGGTCTCTATAGAAAAATATTGCTTAAAACAGCTCATATGTAAAATTCTGCTTCATCTAAATAAACCATTTTCATAATAATAATATACTTTTTTATTAGTATGTGCCATTGGGTAATCATAAATAGAAAATTGCCATTTTAAAAAATAAGGCTGACCCCTGGGATCCTAGGATTCACAGTGCACACAAACAAACCATACATTTTAGGTCACATGAGCCAATTAACATTGTTCTGTCTTTTACATCACACTTCTTCCTGTTGAATATGATCAGGGCTGGAACTAGGAGTAGGCAGAGTAGGCGTAGGGTGCAATCATGGAGGGGGGCAATTATATGGGGATTTTTTGGGGTTTTTTTTTAAACCCTGTTTTTCAATTTTAAAAACTGTCTGTTCCAACCTCCTCTTGACCGTGATTAGTACTGCGGGCAGAAGCACTGCCCACCTCCCTCTTGGCAGCTGCTGGCACAGGTACATATTTGGGGGCAATATCTTGGCTGCTGCTGGCACAGGTAAACAGATGATTTGGGGGCAATATGATGGATTTGTGGCTGCTGCTGGCACAGGTTCATATTTGGGGGCAATATTGTGAATTTTTTCGGCTGCCGCAGACTGGGGGTAACATATGATGGATGTTTTGGCTTTTGAGGGATTCACTGCTGTTGCACAGGTACAAATGGGTGCTGGCACAGGTACATGGGGGCAACATGATGGCTGCTCGCACAGGTGCAAGGGCTATATGAATGGTTAGGTGAGACATGGTAATGCAGGACCGGGTGGGGGGCACTGAGTAAAGCCCTTGCCTAGGGTGCCAAAATACCTTGGCCCGGCCCTGCATATGATGATCTTTTTTACAACTGTAAACTCCAGTCTGTAACTCTTTTTATTACATGCGTTGTGACGTTTAAGTCTGCATTTACCCATAGGTTTCAGAATACTTTTGTTATACATCATGAATACTTGGTCAGTGTGCACTATTTTAACTTCTTTGTTAAGCAAACAGGGAATAACATTGCAGCTTTCCCCACAGTCCAGCTGAAACTTAATGGGTTGATTATCTAGAAGAAGAATGGTAAAAAGTTGATTTGAATCTTTAGGTATTGGTGGATTTACCACATTTACACAATCTGCTGCTGACTGTAGTTGCAGCCACCTTGTGTCCTCTGCACTGTTTAAGTCCTGTGTCACTGTTTTTACATATCTGTGCTGTGACTTGCTGCTCTGCCTGCACTGGGCTGAGAAATTATTTTTTTGGAAGGTTGATTAGAACAGACCATTCTATAACATACTAAAAGTTAAAGGGATTCTGTCATGATTTTTATGATGTAGTTTACACTGTTTACAATGCAAATATTTCACTGTACCATATAAACTTTTAATCCTGAACCAGCAACTGTATTTTTTTTAGTTGTAATATTGCAATCTTCTTCCAATCTTGCAATCTCCTTCCAATCTTTCAGGTAATTTAGCCTGCACATGTGCTTTCAAAAAGAGCCAGCACTTAAAGGGGAAGGAAACCTAGTCGGCGCAAACCCCCCACCCCCCCTTACGTTTGTTGTCCACCCTCCCTCCTACTTACCCTTCTGCAAAGGTCCACCGACGACATCTTCTTCCACTCGATCTTCTTCCTGCTGTGAACGGCATTTTGGCGCATGCGCAGTAGGATCATTTCGCCGGTACGGATGTACTGCGCATGCGCCAAAAGTCACGCGCATGCGCAGTAGATCGTACCGGCGAAATGATCCTACTGTGCATGCGCCGTTCAAAGCAGGAAGAAGATTGCGTGGAAGAAGATGTCGTCGGTGAACTCCCTGGACTGGACCTGCGCAGAAGGGTAAGTAACAAGTTAGGGGCATTTGCCCATTGGGACAGGTAGGCCAGTGGGGAGGAGGGAGGGTGGGCAACAAACGGGAGGGGGGGTGGGGGGTTTGTGCCGACTAGGTTTCCTTCCCCGTAAGGATGGAACTGCTCTCTGGCAGGCTGTTGCTTCACCACTGAGTGCTGTTCTTAGATATACCAGGGAGCTGTTATCTTGTGTCAGGGAGCTGCTATCTGGTTACCTTCCCATTATTCTATTGTTAGGCTTCTGGGGGGAAAGTGAGGGGGTGATATCACTCCAACTTGCAGTATAGCAGTAAAGAGTGACTGAAGTTTATCACAGCACAAGTCACATGACTGGGGTCAGCTTGGAAACTAACAATATGTCTAGCCCCATGTCAGAATTCAAAATTACATATTAAAAAAATCTGTTTGCTCTTTTGAGAAACAGATTTCAGTGCAGAATTCTGCTTGAGCAGCACTATTAACTGATGCATTTTTAAAAAAAAAAAATTTCCCATGACGGTATACCTTAAAATTTTAGTATGCTATAGAGGATTATATTCTGAAGCAATGTGCAATTATTATTTTATTACTTGTGGTTTTTGAGTTATTTAGCATTTTACTCTGCAGTTCTCCAGTTTGCAATTTCAGTAACTTGATTGCTAGGGTCCAAATTACCCTAGCAACCATGCATTGACTTGAATAAGAGACTGGAATGTGAATAGGAGAGGGCCTGCATAGAAAGATAACTACCCGAAACTAGCAATAACAATAAATCTGTAGCTTTACAGAGAATTTGTTTTTAGATGGTGTTAGTGACCCCCAATTTGAAAGCTAGAAATAGTCAGAAGAAAAAGGCAAATAATTAAAAAAAACTGTAAAAAATAAATAATGGGGAGTTGTTCACCTTTGAGTTAACTTTTAGTATGATGTTGAGAGGGATATTATGATACAATTTGCATTTGTTTTCATTTTTTATTATTTGTGTTTTTTTTTTGTTATTTAGCTTTTTATTCACGAAAAAATTGGGTATTGGGGAGCACCACCCATCAAATACAGGGGATGGTGTGCAGGGTCAAATAGTTAATATATAACAGCAGAAAGATATGAAAGAGTTGACCCATCCAACTGCACCCTCCCATCCATCGGCCCCCGAAGCTCGTATGAAGTGATGAGTAAAACTTAACCTTTAATATGTCATTAAAACCAAAGTCTAGTATGCAACATTAAAACTAAGAGTTAGGTTCAGGAGGCTGATTGACCAGGCAATTGGTGGGTTTAGGAGGTAATGTGCTATTACAATTATATATCTAAGAAGTGACTGCTAGTCAATGGTAATTAAATAGCACATTCAAATTGTCACTATAATAAATGTGAACGCCAATGAGGTTCGCCAAAGGATACCCCTCACAGTGCCAACCCCTTCACCCACTTCGGGATCCCTCCCATATAGTGTGAGGTTGAACAACTTAAACTAGTAGGTAGCAATGACCTGAAGCTATAGTTATACTACGCACATTCTGTATATTACAGTGTGCCTCAAGCACTTCTAACTGGACAGTAACAGAGCCCTCGGGTCATTAGAGCCTCCAACCCCTTCACCCACCGTGAGTCCAATGCCGATCCTACTTTTTTTTGCTTTTTTTTTGCTTTTTATTCAGCAGTTTGCAATTTGCACACTGCATATCAGCAACACCACACACAGCAAAGGTTCATATGTTTTTGTGCATTGCTTTTTGGTCAATGTACTACACCATAATTTATAGAATCAGTGATTGTATATTATTGTATTTATTTATATAGCACCAGAATGTATAAGGTGCTTTACATTGCGTGAACAGAAACAGGTATAGTATAGATTAGACGAGGGGTCCCCAACCCTTGTTCTACGAGAGATTGCCACCTAGCAACAGCTGATGGGTTAAGCGGCAGCCTCCCAAAGATACGCTGGAGAATTTATTTTACCACTACATCCACGTTTTAGCATTTCCCTTCTGATGTGCTTGTGCCTTTAAGATGTGGGAGCAAGCACAGGTCTGCTCAGTGCTGATTGGACAGTGTGGAGCAGTGTGACATCACAGGAAGGGGATTAGCTGAACGGGGAAGTTAGATTTTTTACCTCAGCGTTCATGAAGGAGGCAGTTTCTTATTCTGCTACAAACTCTGTGGTGCTTCCACCTCAGTTTCCTTAAAGATATCATAATCTCCTTTATATTCTAAACATAAGGTGGAACATTTTCTCTGTTCTGAGAAAAAAGAGTTATGTTAGACTCTGCTTTATTTTCTCCTCATTTGACTTCCATGAAGAGGGTTCAGTCCCACAGAGGTACTCCTAAAATGGGAAAAGGAGTCTTTAAATGGAGTTAAATCAAGAGTATCTTAAGGTTCCACTCTCAGTAAAGTGGCCCATTTGGGTAGCTCTAGTGGTAACCCTGCACCCTGTAGGAGGTCTGTCTCTACAGTGATTCCCAGGAGTGTGATGCAGCCTCCACTCATAAACTTATTGTCTGGGAATCTGTAATGTTATGTGAATGGATAAATTGCAAATTTCCTCAGTGAATTTGCAGTGAAAAAATATAAATACACTCTCTGAAATCTTTCACATAAGTGTCCAGCCAATGAATGATGTGTATGGCTCAAGTGAACTGCTAATCGGCATGAGTTTGCAAGATAAATAACATTCCTCTTAATGCTAATGTAATATATACCGTATATACTCGAGTATAAGCCGAGTTTTTCAGCTCCCAAAATATGCTGAAAAACTCTACCTCGGCTTTTACTCGGGTGAATAGTCGCCGGTGTCTAAGAATAGTCGCCGGCGCCTAAGAATAGTCGCCGGCATCCAAGAATAGTCACCAGCATCCAAGAATAGTCTCCAAGAATATTCGCCAGCCTCCAAGAATGGTCGCCGGCATCCAAAAACGAGACGCCGGCACTTCCAATGGGAGCAGAAACCCTCGATTTTTTTGATTGAAACTTACAGAAGCTGCTGCATTTCTCACCCTAGGCTTATACTCGAGTCAATAAGCTTTCCCAGTTTTTGGAGGTAAAATTAGGTACCTCGGCTTATACTCGGGACGGCTTATACTCGAGTATATACGGTACCTTTATTTGTGACAAATCCATTGGCATTGTCACTTCTTGTCTCCCTGATAAAGGAAGATGATTTACATATACATATGTACATCTGCATTGATTTTTGCATATTTTCCTGATATGCTGAAATTAATTGTACGTTACATTTACCCACCTCAGCTGCCATTTGGGTTACCAGGCCTAACCAACAAATATAATGGCTCAATTTCTTTCAACCTTCCACTTCAAAGTGACGAAGGCTATTGGCTCCACCCCTATTAGTCAATGTGGAACAAGAAGGCCTAGATAATAAATTCTTGCCATTAAATAATTCCAAACTGGCAAATTGTGGATTCTGGCAGATGCCAGAGGGGCTGCTATAAGATGCTATAGACAGTCATTATTAACTGGGCATGTGAGGGCTGTTTGGGCCCCCTAAAGGAGAAGGAAACCCCCTGGGCGTAAAACCCCTCCCCCGTGTTGCCCCCCCTCCCTCCTCCCCCCTGGCCTACCTGTCCCCCTGGGCAAATGCCGCTAACTTGTTACTCACCCCTCCGCGCAGATCCTGTCCACGGAGTTCACAGTCGCCATCTTCTCCCACGTGCGTCTTCTTCCTGCTTTGACCGGCGTCTTCTGGTGCATGCGCAGTAGGAACATTTACCAGTACGGATCTACTGCGCATGCGCCGAATGTCACGAAGTGAAATCAGAAAACTTTCTGACATTCGGCACATGCGCATTAGATCAGTACCGGTAACTGTTCCTACTGCGCATGCGCCAGAACACGCCTGTCAAAGCAGCAAGAAGACGCGCGTGGGAGAAGATGGCGACTGTGAACTCCGTGGACAGGACCTGCGCCGAGGGGTGAGTAACAAGTTAGGGGCATTTGCCCAGGGGGACAGATAGGCCAGGGGGGAGGAGGGAGGGGTTTTGCGCCCAGGGGGTTTCCTTCTCGTTTAAATGGCAGGGCCTTTTTGACTCCCAATCAAGACCTGCTTGTAACTCTTATTACTTCTAGCTCTAGAGAGCAGCTCTATTTATTGGCCAATCCTTTAAACATGTGACCAGCCTAAGAAGGTTTCACCACAGCTGTGCCAGCTGACCTAGCCTGCAAATCTGCCCTTATGCTACATCCTCCTACATGTTTGTGTGAGGGGTGGACATAAGTGAGGGCTGGACATAAGGCTAAGAAATCCTTTGTGGACATTAAAGGAATTGTTCAGTGTAAAAATAAAAACTGGGTAAATAAATAGGCTGTGCAAAATAAAAAATGTTTCTAATATAGTTAATTAGCCAAAAATGTAATGTATAAAGGCTGGAGTGATTTTATGTATAACATGTCAGTCAGATCACTACTTCCTGCTTTTCAGCTCTCTTGGTTTACAATGAGTGGTTACCCTGGCTACCAGGCAGTAACCAATCAGAGACTTGGGGGGGGCACATGGGTCATATCTGTTGCTTTTGAATCTGAGCTGAATGCTGAGGATCAATTACAAACTCACTGAACAGAAATGTACCATGTGGCCCCCCTTCAAGTCGCTGACTAACTCAGAGTTATAGAGCTGAAAAGCAGGCTGGCTGTTTTATTAGACATCTGTTCACTCCAGCCTTTATATATTACATTTTTGGCTAACTAACTATATTAGAAATATTTTTTATTTTGCACAGCCTATCTATTTACGCAGTTTTTATTTTCACACTGAACTATTCCTTTAATACTAAACCTCACTTTATGTAGCACTTTAGTAAATATGGTTGCTTTAAAAGAGTCCAGGACACAATATACAACTTTCGTTCTGCCACTGTCACCTTCTCTATGAAGAGATCAGGGAAGGCTATGCATTGGTTAATCATAACATCAGATCCCTGATTATTCAGGATAGTAAAAAATGGGTCTGCCCCCCCTTTTTTTTTACTATTTCCTGTAAATCTATCTGTATTGCACCCCTCTTGTGCAGAAATTCTAGACAACATCTTATTAAATAAGGTAACTTAGGAGATCCCACAGAGGAGATCTCGTAAATAGAAGCTTGGTTGTTTCCCTGTTTTTTGTGGAAAGATAAGAAAGGTCATCTTCAGTAAGTGCTGAATGCAAAAATGTATATTATTATCTGCACCCAGGCAATCTGTTGGACCTGCCATGTGCATGCACCTCCTTGTTGAGATATATATATATATATTATATATATATTAGGGATGCACCGAATCCAGGATTCGGTTCGGGATTCAGCCAGGATTCGGCCTTTTTCAGCAGGATTCAGATTCGGCCAGATCCTTCTGCCTGGCCGAACCGAATCCGAATCCTAATTTGCATATGCAAATTAGGGGCGGAAGGGAAATTGCGTGACTTTTTGTCAGAAAACAAGGAAGTAAAAAATGTTTTCCCCTTCCCATCCCTAATTTGCATATGCAAATTATGGTTCGGATTCGGTTCGGTATTCGGCCGAATCTTTCGTGAAGGATTCGGGGGTTTGGCTGAATCCAAAAAAGTGAATTCGGTGCATCCCTAATATATATATATATATATATATATATATATATATATATATATATATATAAACAGTATAGTGCAATTCAGTATAAAAGGCTCAATATAACTATTCTTCATGCTACCTAATGAGCAGGATGGATACATACACAGAGGACATAAGTTCTCTCCTATGAAAGGTGTTTAATAATCCTACAGATTGGAGTTCATTGTCCATTAAATGTGTTTATCTATCAGCAATAAAAAACAGTACTTTTTAATTTCTAGCCCTTTGTTATGAGCCATCACATTTGTTATAAGTTATAACATTATCCTTAGAGGATCACACTGATTTTTGCAGTGTGGTTGAATTAGATATAAGTTAAGACTCCGATTATTACCTTGCTGTATTTATAAGCCTCTTAATTTATTTACACAAAGTATTCCTTAATAGAATATATTTCATATTATTAATAACTTACAAATAATATCACAAGATTATTCATTTTGGTCCAATCTAAAATTTTGATGTGGATTCATCTCCTTCAAGGAACATTCCTTTTGAAGATCCACAACATCCAAGGCTACCCTGAGATGTCTCTACCTTCTAATTTTAATATAGTAGCATTGTTTCATAGTTGACATAATAAGACATTCATAAAACAACTACTAGATGTGTGGTATTCTCAGCTATTGCTAGGTGGCAATCTCCCGTAGAACAAAGAAGTGTTTGCAGGAATCTATGACCTGCAAGCAACATTTGTTCAAGGGATAAGATTGCCACCTAGCAACAGCGCCCACCCATGTCCCATCCTTAAATTGCAACATGTAATTCCTTCCAGAATTCCTAGTAGTTGTAATTTTTTTTGTGGATTTTTCTTCCTTTCCCTCTTGTCGTAATACAAAATCTTGTGAAGAAGTTGGATTATAAATCCAAAATCAAAGAAACAAGAAAGGATGTTACTTTCATCACTCTGGATGTGTCTTTATCCAAATTGGTTAGGTTAATTTCATAGTGAATGTTACAATACAGGTAGCTAGATGTTATAAATGATTTAGTTCTAGAAACTATAGCCTTATTGCTTGATACTTCCACCTTGAGATGATGTATCTATATCTAAACAACATAAACAACTTTCATTCTTAGTTTATTAGACAACTAAGGCTTAAACTACTGTATATCTTGTCACTTAATATATCTTATTATCTCTGCTTTTATCAAAAAGCATTATCCTTAGGATTGTCATCCGCAGACTCTTGGTAAAAAATCTAACTTAGCTAATCCCCTTCCTGTGATGCCACACTGCTCCACACTGTCCAATCAGCTCTGAACAGACCTGTGCTTGCTCCCACATCTTAAAGGCACAAGCACATCAGAAGGGAAATGCTAAAACGTGGATGTAGTGGTAAAATACATTTTTCCAGCGTATCTTCGGGAGACTGCCACTTAACCCATCAGCTATTGCTAGGTGGCAATCTTATCCCTTGAACAAATGTTGTTTGCAGGTCATAGATTCCTGCAAACACTTCTTTTTTACACGTGAGCCACATTCAAATGCAGAAATAGTTGGGGCGCAACACAAGCATGAAAAAAGTCCTTGGGTGCCAAGTAAGGGCTTTAATTGGCTAGTGGTAGCCCTTATGTAAACTGGCAGCCTACATGGTGCTCTACATGGACTGGCAATCTGTGGGTTCTGGCAAATGCCAGATGGGCTGCTGTAAGATGCCATAGAAAGTGGCTATTAAGTGGGCTGATTGGGGCTGTTTGGACCTCTGTGTACTAGGAATGCCTATTTTGAATCCTAGTCCGGTCCTGGTAATACACCTGTGTTTTATGCAATTAAAGCTTGCCTCCAAGCAGGGGCGTAACTACCGGGGTGCAGAGGGTGTGATACACAAACAGAAAGAAGGTGGAGGGGATGTGAGGAGTGCAGTAACATCCAGGGAAGTGCAGAACAGAAAGTGAAAGTAATTGCTGTGCCTCAGATATAGAGACAGGGAAAGCAATATATGATTGCGAACTAAGATTGAAACGTTTGTAGCAGGTATTGAACTTTTAACATAAATAAAAGTATGGTTCATGTTTAATTTGAAAATGACTTTTATTATACAGTAGTTTCATTCCTCCCAACATTTTGAAAATAGTAAGAGGGTCAAAAAGATTTGCTGTGTGTATTGCGGAGACAATGTATTGACCATACACATTTTGGCCACACCCCCTAATTACCATGTCCGTTATACAAAATGTGGCAGGTTATGAAAGTTTGAACACATTTCTGTGGTTTTTATGTGTTATTAAATTTTTGCTAAGCTGTGAAAAAGCCAGGACATTTCAGTAACTGCGGGTTGAGCCGACAAAATCGGAACTGGCGTGGGCAGGGTGACGTTAGGGGCGGGACAGTGATTTCGGGGGCTGTAGGGACGGGACTGATGACGTGTCGATCAGCAATTGGCTGATTGCCATATCATTCACTTAAATGTCCAGTCCAAACAAGCACTTTTCACCACCAGGATTTCTCCAGTGTCCTGCCAGCCCAGTCCAACCTTGCAGAAGGATGCAGGGCTCTGAAGGACATTTAATTGATGTTTAATTGACCTTACTTTGTTTGAAACTGTTCAACTATCTTTAGCTGGTTGCATATTTTATTATGAACCTGATTAAATGTTGGACACTTTGGGAGCTGCAGCCTTGACAGCTTGCAGACCTATGATATAGGTAGAAAAGCTATCATTTCTAATTAATTAAAAGCAAAAAATATTCCGTTTTGGAATTATATATTTACATATATAATAAAAATATCATATTGAACTGACCCACAGTACCTACTTAAAAATACTTGCTATCAAATTCTTGAATTGCTTATTCTGCTGATGGATTATTTATTTTCCGGGAAAAAAAAATTGCTATTAAACAGTTAGAGAGCATACCTCCCAACTGTCCCTTTTTCGGAGGGACAGTCCCTCTTTTGACAGCTCAACCCGCAGTCCCTCATTTGTACTGGAAAGTCCCTCTTTTCTCTGCACTGAACAGCCAGAAAAAGAAACAAAGTTTCTCACTTAATTGGCTTTTAGCAGAGAGCCCAGAACAGCTAACAGGTGCAAATAAGATACTTTGTAACAATTTTGAGACACAAAAACACAGTTTAGATAAGGAGAAATATTTTCAAACTTTCATAACCTGCCAAATTTTGTAAAACAAACATGGTAATTAGGGGGTGTGGCCACAGAAAGGGGTGTGGTCCAAAAAATTGCTGCGCTACGTGCGGAAAAAAACTTTTTGTCCCTCTTTTTACTTCCAAAATGTTGGGAGGTATGAGAGAGTAGCGAAGCATGAGCAGGGGTTTAAGCTCTGTCAGGGGCTATTTCTCATCATTCTTTATTTTGAATGCAATAAAGAGCTATACCTTGATGATTACCCAATACCCAAGTGGCCCATTCTCCTTGCGACAACTCCTTAGAATGACACCTGTCACTGACAGTTTGCAAAATATGATTAGCAGTAAGAGTAAGTTGCCTTTTTAATGTCTTTCATTAATACAGGAGGTCACCAATTACCTTCAGAGGTCAGAGGAGTGAATCAAACCCAGAACCTCTTTAACCAGCCAGTTATCCCACTTCATTCAATTGCACCACAACCAACACTGACAGGCATTTTTTGTCTCACATGAGGTTCAGAAGTAGCTGTTCTAGAATTCGCCCTGGTCATGTGAGAAAGGCGACTAGAATTTCCCTAAATGTCCACCAAGGTTAATACTTAACAGATACATTGGAAGAACAGTAGGAAAGCGCTAACTACAGAATGTTGTGGATGGGCCTGCTATTGCAATACGCCGTGTAAGTGGTTAACCCCTTAGTGTAGGGACGTGTATTTCTCTTCATTGGCGCATGCATTTCTTCGCCCACTTGACAGGAAAAGGCTGACGATTTGTCTTTCAGTACCAGTTTTGACAAGTAGTCGCTATCAGAAAGGCTGTGCGACGCAGTCTTCGCAGAGCAGTATAAGAACCTTTCTAGGTTTCCAGGAACAGTCCAGAGGTCATAACTCTCTGAAGTGTGGGGGACTCCACTCCGGGAT